>JARHVA010001043.1:392500-780000 GCA_037957365.1 Torreya grandis
CGAGTGAGTAAGGTAAGTTTTTAAACCCTCCTTTTCCCTTTAATATGTCATTGTTCAGGGCCACACACATATAAATTATTGATAAGACATCATTATAATGGGTAATATGTATGCACCCAAAAAATTTATGGTGTAAATAGTTCACTCCCACTCCCACTCCCACTCCTATTTTTATCACTCATCCTTCTTAATTTAACTTTCAATCAACTAATATTTAAACTCACTTTACACCCCCCTTATTTATTCTACAAGTATGTCTATTTGAGATGAATTTTATATCCAAAATTTACATCGAATATTATATTTTTAAAACTTACACACATCCACAACCCACTTGCCTTTCCAATGGATGCATCTTTGGTAACTTTTGTGCTATACTACATAGTTTTGGAGAAGAAAATCTACTAGATCAACAACTTGTTCTTTGATATTGGTGGACTAAACAACCATAGTCAGTTACTTCCTTATTTGGGATTGTGTTCCCATTATTTATCTTCTTATAGATTCCATTATTTTATTCTTTCCTTTGTCTTAGAGTTATGATGGTCATATTGAGTGGAGGAGTTAACTTACAATAATAATCTCTTTACTTCCATCTAGTTTCACCTTGATTACGTTAGGGGTTTTCAGTTTTAATTTTTTCTTATTTTGTATTAGAATAGAGTAGTTTAGATTTTATTTATTCATTATATTTATATTCCAAAAATATTATAGAATGGAAAAGAAAATAAATCTCTCTTTTCTATGTTGTACCAAAAACATAGTCTAGATCTCTTGTTTTGCAACTGCATATTAGTTTTCTTGAAAGAAAGTAGCCTTGAATATCACTTAGGTTAAATAAATAAAATAAAAAAATAGGTAAATTCATCATATATTAGTTTATTTTTAGTTTTATAAAACCTTTCATTCACAAACAACTTTCAATTAAATATCCACAAAAACATAGACAAATTAGGTAGCCAAAACCTTGCATGCTAGATCTTGAATTTATTCATTCTATTAGTGAAATAACATATTTTTAAACATTAAAATAATTAAAATATAATATCATATTTACATTATTTAATTAATATATCACTTCATTTCATAATCAAACACTCAAATACTCTTAAAACTAGTTTCTAGCTTGCATATGTGGAGATAATTTTCCTGAATTCTTAGTAGTCTTACTTGATAGGGTTTTAAATTTGATTCTTCATTTGTATGTTAGGAAAAAATAGGTTTCATAGTATTATCTCATATTATTAGCATAATAAAATAACAAAAAATAATATATCTTAGTTCATTTAATTTTTAGTAGTCAAAATTTCTCACACCTATAAAAACTAAAAAATCAGCACTTGCATATCCCCTTTGGAATTTCAGTATTAACTTTGTTGAAAAACATTAGAAAAGAAAAAAAATAAGAATTATTCCCTAATTTAATTTAATTTAGTTTATTTATTTTTTTACTTTCTTTATTTCATTTTTAGCACGTAGAGAAAATCACTTTCTTTTATCAAGTGTTGTCAAATGAAAACTCAAAAATCTAGAAAACCCTTGTCAAAAGGAGTACAAACCACTAACCTTGCTTAAAAACACAAAACAACAAGTATATCATTCCAAAAAAAATAATCCAAACAAGCTCATATGATTTATTACATGCATAAAAAACTTTTCCTTTATCTTTTACAAACTTCCAAAGCGTCCTTATCTCATTAGAGCCCATCTTTTCCCTAGGGTTAAATCCCCTATTCTTGGAATAAATTTACAAAATTAAATTAGTGTAAAACTCAGAGTGGAAGTATTCCATTCAACCCCCATACCTTATATTATTTTTAATTACCTTAACACTCTTGATGAGCAAGAATAGATCCCTGATCCTCCCATAGTCATTTTACCCCAAAACTGAGGTCGACAATCCAACATTATCCAAGCCCAAATGTCCACTTCCCCTTTCCATTTTCTCCTTAGGACTAGCCTCATCATATATCATTAAATTTGTATATGATATTGATAAGGCATAACTAACACAATATATTTGACCACATCCCTAGATTCATCTAACCCAATCACACCCACTTTTCATTCCTAGTATTGATCAAGAGCTTTGCCTCCTTGTCATCACCGACATAGAAGGACCTTGGAGTTCCATCTCTTCCCATTTAGATGCCCTAAATGAAAATTACAATGTGACATAATAATTCTAGTTCCATTTTGAGCACCACTTAGTAATCACCATCCAAAACCCCATTTTTCCAAACAATCAATGCAATCCATAGATCAACCCATCATCCATCCAATACATTGACTATCTTGGCCCAATCTCAAGAATTCAAATGCATAAGTTAGCATGTTTATTTGTGTGTGTATATGACCTTTGTGATAACTTGTGAGAAATTTGTAAGAAAATATTTGTCAATACTCACATTATGGTGATACATTAGTCATAATTTTAATTTTTATAATGTGTGCTATTGTAATGACTCACATAAATAGAATTAGTTATTAGAATATTATAGCAAGTGAGTTGTTGAGAACAATTAATATATAGACTATAAGATAATTTAATTTGTGATGAATTTATATTACGCAACAAATAATTTGTGAGTAAACTCTAAACATAAATTAGATTTGGTATGAATAAACTCTAAACATAAATTACGTTTAGTATCAAAGCATCTTATGTTTTGTATCTGTAATGAGTTTTTAATTATTATAAAGGGCATCCCCAATTGCATATTGCCCCATTTTGAAAGTCCAATTCTTTCTAAAATTTTATATTAAATTTTTAGTAGTGATTTCCTAATCTAAAAACTATAATAAAGGCATGATTGATTTGAAGGAAGCTTTTCATTTTAAGCTTAAATGTTCTCAATGTACTCATGTATCTTGATTTTTATGCAACAATGTAAACCTGTATGTGCATCTTGTAATTTATCTATGTTTTTTTCTATAAATTATGTGTAATTATAGTTGTTCAACCCGTGATGCACTTAAATTATGATATATTTATCATCCTCCATCAATGAAAATCCATAGTGATTCAATATTTTTTAGATGGGGAGCAAGTACTATTTAGAAGATATCTTGGCATCGATGTGCATGACTGATGAAATTACCAAGTGCATTACATGATGTTTTTCATTCCATGCAATGTGATGTATAACTTAGAGTTATTAGGTCTTATTTATTTATTTTAACCATCTCATAGGTATTTTTTATTTATTTTAATCATGTCATAGGTTGCCTTTAAACATGTTTTATGAGTCTATAAATTTATTATAGTTTTTTTTGGTTGCTTAAGATTTATCCTTTTACTATGATCATCAAGTTATAGATATATTTTAGTTGAATATTTATGTTTTGTGTAATGTATGGTCATATATGGAAATGGTTCCAAGTCCATGTCATTTATTTTCCTCATGTGAATTAAGATTAAAGGTTATTATATTTAGGTAGTTTTGTTTATGTGTCATTTTTTTTTCAAAATAAAATTCATACCCTCTATTGTAATGGACACATTTTTGGGCAACCTCGATGTCAAATTACATAAAAATTTCAAGACTATGGGGGGTGGGGGTGGGTTGGGGTTTGTTATTATCAAATATGACGTGCTCATGTGATTCAAGTTGATTCTACTAGGTAAATAACATTCTAATGGGTGATGGATGAAAATGGAGGAAGAGGCTAAATAACACCTCTCATTTGCCAAAAGTGATGGGGCCACACTGTGATGTAGTGGCATTTGTGTTTGAAGTTTGTTTTGTGTGGTGTGCTAAAATAAAACCTCTATTTTTTAAACATCATTGAAAATTACATTTTTTTAAGAAGCTTGATTTTTTGACGGTAAGAAGGGGATTTTGAGGTGAACTCAATATAGATTCTTATGGAGTTTGTGAATCTTAAAATTTCATAATTAGGTTCAAGAAAGTGGTCCAAGAACTAAGGAATTCAACTCAAGAACTACACTTGATGGAGTTGTACCTAGTCAAAGAGAATCTTGTATATAATATGAGTGTTTCCCAATGTTCGCACTAAGGTGTGGAATGTTAAGAAAATATTGGTTAGTGCTCACATTTTGGTCAGACTTAGTCATACTATTAATTGTAATAATGTGTGAGTTATTTTAGCAACTCATGTAAGTAGAAATAGGTATTATAATATTATATTGAGTGAGTTGTTGAGAATAAGTCACATATAAATTATATTAAGTTGTTATCTAACAAATTTTAAATGTAAAGGAAAGTGGTTGTAGGAGATATAATAGTTAACCTATTCTATAAGAGACAAAAACCCTATATATGTGTGTATTATGTCTTATTGAATAATTTAAGAGAAGATTAAATATATTTTGAGTTTACTTTGTGACGAATTTATATTGTGCAACAAATAATATTTGAGGAAACTATGAACCAAAATTACAAAATCATCATTCCACTTATTATTTAGTAGAACCCCATGTCTAGTCAAGCCCCCATATTTAGTTAAGGAAATAAAATTCAAGGTGCCTCATTCCAATTAAGGTTACCCATGTAAAATCAATGAGTCTCCTTTCCATTTGTGGCATCTCACATGCAGTTGTTGCATCATCAGAAAATTAATGAAGAACATGTGTTGATTGATTGATCAAATTGTCATGTGTACCAACATACGGTGTAAGAACATTCAATTTACGATAGTACACTCTAGATATTATATTAATTTCACATTGAGTGACATATAATCCAATTCAATGTGAAATAATAAAATTCATTATTTAGTCCTTTATATTACTTAAACTCTCATTATCAAGATATTAAAAAAAGATTAATAGTAATTATTAGTCATTAGTATCAAATGAACCTTATTAAATAATAATTTTACTCAAGTTTTGACTACATATTAACCCCTTATCTCTTCCAAAAGTTGAATATTTTAGTCAACTCATTTGGATAATTGATCAAATATGGATAAATTTAGAGTGAAATAAGTCTAAAAATCAATTTTGGCATTGAATTTAACATTTAAGGAGATATAAACATCCTACTAAATTCCACTTATAATAAGAAAATTGACATTTATCCAACCAATAAGATGAGGTACACTAATAAAATATGCTTTGAATAATGGTCTAATAATATTTTGGGTGATTAGATTTTAGGAATATACATGTTTGATGGTCTAACCATATGGATCCATGTAGACTAATGTCACTACAACAAAATTGAAGAAGGGGTATGCCCTTAAGGGGATTGATCTTACCTCTTATAGGTGTACCATTGATAGTTGTACCCTCATAAGGGTTACACTTATAACTCCTTATTTACCCTAATTTTGGTTTTATGAAAATTAAGAATAAATTAATTTAGTAAATAGATTTAACAATACAACTATTTATGTAAAAAATTAGGATCTATCTAATTTGTTATTAATACCAGGAAGATAAAGAGATAAATGAACTAGGATATGAGATTTAAGTACAAAAGAGAAGAAACAATCACACCTAATTACACTAACAAAAATATGGATCTAGAATGTGACTATGTACATACGATAGAGATTGTTCCTAACATTTAGGGCTCTTAGACAGACTCAGGTTGGGTAAACTCACACTGTTATATCTAATTATCTTCCATCAAGTCTGACCTTTACATAGTTGTGTAATATGATTCTATTTCAAATGGTTTGTAGATTATTTTTTTCTCTTCCTATATACTCCATTTATTTTCTGTTTAGAATGTTTTGAATTTTTTATTCCTTCTATTTGACCTAGCTTAGCACTCAAAATAAACAAGGGTTTATAGAGTCAGACAACCATTAAATCAACTTTGAAAATTATGATCCCATGTGCTATAATTAAGACTCCATGTAATTTTAAGTGAGTGTAAATAAAGTATCTCAAGCAATAGTTATGAGTCCCCTCTTTCCTATAAGTTTTGATGCAACTACATGTAAGCTAAAACCTTTTTTGGTACAAGAGGATGATAAGAGACTGTTAGGAATGGGAAAAACATTCCAAGTAGCTAAGATATAAATATTTAGCAATAAGAACATCACACATGAAGCTAAAAATAAATGAGATGCAAAACAAGGCAATTCAAATGATTATTTAGAATGAGATGCTAGTATAATAAGAATCCCTTGCATAAGTAGGCAAGTCAAAACAAAGAAATAGACTAACCAAGCAATATGGGATAAATCCTCACATAGGAAAAACTAGGAAAAAGAGGAAATACCTAGCTAATAGACTAACAAACATGATAAATATATAATCTAACACCCCCCCTCTCAAGTGAATCTAGGGGCTAACAATAGCCAGAAAATAAATTGTGGCATATCCACAATATGAGTCCCGACAACTAGGCTTGATAAGGTATTCATGTAAAATATGTATCTATGAAATGAAGAAGGAAGATGTCTTCACTAACAACCCCAAGGACAACTTCTAAAACCCATAGCATGCCACACAACTCAAGGAAATAAGGTGATGTAAAAGGCTTAGTGAAGATGTCTGTAACCTATTACTGAGTCATAATGTAATATAAGTTGATCCTTAAAATAAACCCTATTCAGATCCCTAAAGTCAACACATAATCTTATTTCCTCACTCTTTTGTTAGATTATTATATTCAGTGATTAATTCACCATAAGCATGTTATTATTTTTTGGTTAATTTTTTAGACATGTGAACTCTATTATGGGTTTCTTATTTGTATACCTTCCTATATTGTAGAAGGTTGTTCAGACTATTCCCATGGATATATATTAGTCTATGTAATAGTTTATTTTTTAGTTGAATAAATTATTCATTTAAGCTCTCATTTGGTATCATAGCATGATAATAATTGTTTTGAGGGACCTGGGAGGAGGGAGGATCCCAAGCACTCCCACACATATTCCATGTTTACTCTAATAGTGACCTACCAATTCTAACCTATAAAGTATTATTTACTTATATTATGTTGAAGTGTTCAACTTAAGGAGTGAGCAGATTTACTTCTGGCCTCTTCTCCAATCCTGATCTCTATGTTATTTTCTACAGTACCATAGAGACATGACCAATTGGATTTTTATATGCTTTGGTTAAAAAGCATAAGATTTGTTTATTGAATTCTTTACCAAATATTGGCTACGTCATCTAACAGATATTGGTTGTGTCATTTATCAAATATTGGCTGTGATGTTTATCAAATTCTTTACCAAATTTTAGTTGTGTCATTTATCATAGTTCTGAACACTGTTGTGACAAGCATCCAAATGGCATACTATATCTTTGAAAATTTTGGTCTATAGTAAATAAAATATGATCTATAATATTTATCAATTCCAGATGAGCACCATGATGAGAGGTTAGTGGTCAAAAGAGGATTTTGAAATGTAAGCTTCTTAAATGAACAAATTAGGTTGGTTACATTAATCCTTTTTTTAAGTTTATAAACCTTTCCATTTGATCTAATCCTCAAAACCACTCATAATACCTTCAAAAATTCCCTACAAATACTTTTTTTTTCTATATTCCAAGTAATACCACTCATTTAAACAACCTGTGATATTACCCAAGGAGCATGGTTTTGCTCATAAAATACATTTATTAATGGTTTAAATATAAGTTTTGTCTTTCATATATATCTCATGGCTTATTTTTCCACATATAAGGCAAACTTTATATTATGTATCCCCCTTATGAATGATGTTGTTGACCTTGCTTTTGTTTAGAAGAATTGATCTACTTCTTACATTTCTGTTGATTAGAGGTAAGAGCATGTTCTTCTGATTCTTCTTCTTTTATATGCATAGACTCTTTCTATTGCAACATGTTTACCAACTTGTCAAAATATGGTTTCTATTCTATGACTGTCAAAGTCATCACGAATATCCTGTAGGAGGGTGGTAGGGCTCTTAAGATAATAGGTAAAAGAGATGCATCTGACACTATTTTATTCAATGCTTAGAACGTAGCCCTCAGGGTTACAACACGATGTAGAAAAGATTCCCCTTTTCACTAGACTTCAATTTGAGGGAATGAAGTTGACTCTAAAAATTAAGAATGGTTCCTTCATTTTTGGCCTCATAGACTGTCTACAACTTATCCCAAGTGTTTTTTGTTGTTGTAGCCTCATGGATATGAGGTTGTACCTCATCCATTACTCTAAATATGATTATCAACTTTGCCTTTTGATTGGATTTGTCAAACTTAATTTATTGATCAACATCTATAGCATGTCAAGTAAGAGTGCCATTTACAATAAGCCAAATGTCTTCAAATTCCAAATGTGTCTTGATTTTAGTTTTCCAAGTGCCATAGTTGTCGTCACAGAGAAGTTGTGAAACTGGCAGAAATAATTTGGGTCCATTTCCAACCATTGTGTAGAATCTGACCAAAATGGATGGATTGGTTCCTTATCACTCTAGGTACCAAGGTCTCCTTTTAATTTTACCATTAGTCCAAGATACCAATCCTTTCTTTATATGCACCTTTCTAGTATACCCGTCGATACGTGGAAGAAGCTTGCCCTTTCTAGATACCTAATGATATATGAAAGAAGCATAAACATACATGAAAGAGATTGATACGTTTTACTTAAATAGTACTAAAAGAGGTTCACCCAGTCATTTCCACCTGCTTAGATGGAATTATTTATACACATACGTAACTTTGCTATATACTTGGAATTTCCACCTTTAAGATTTATTCCGTTCAACTGAATAGAATGGGTAAAATGAAGGGATGGCTCAATGAATTTTTTAACCTTATTTATCCCCAATGATTGATAGGGTCAATTCCTAGATGTCATTGTTGTAGTTATGCTAGGCTATGTATGCACTAACTCAAGTGTGATGGTATTGTTCATAAATGTGAGTCAGAGGCATAACTATGATCGAACACTATGAATGTGCAAAAATGCACTATTTTGTGTTTTTTCCTTGAATTTACTTGTAAAAATGAAATATTAAAATGTTTTTTGCAAAAGATTAAAATATAAAAAAAAATACTAATTTTTTTATTCAAAATAATATCCCCCCTTTTTGGACAAAAACAAATTCAGATTTTTGGCCTCTTTTGAAAAAACAATGACATTCTTAGCTAAATTTGGCTAGTTACGGATAAAATTGGTGAAATTACCAAATTTAGAGGGAATTATACAATTAATTTTTATTCCAAAAAATCCTTTTTGGGGGATTTGAACCTCCCACCTCTCCTTTACCAAAAAAATATCTTACCAACCCCCCTATGCATCAATACAAGTTTTGTCCTTCATATAAGTTTTGTCCTCACAAGTACCTTATGGCTACCCATCAGGAGTGTTTAATGAGAAAGATGATCTTGGATTCAATTAGTTTGGTCAATTATTTCTTCATAAGATCTTATATTTTGGGGTTTATCCTCCTTTGTTTTTGCTTAATAGGCTTGGCATTAGCCTTCAATTCTATAGTATGTTGGGCTAACTTGAAATCAAAACCTCTCAGGTTATTATACTCCCAAACAAAGTTGTCTTCATATTCTTTACAAATTTATATGAAATCATGCCTTTCAGATTTAGTGCTTACCTTTCTAAGCTTGAGGATCTTGTATTTGAAGATAAACACTCTTTCATAGTTTTCTTCACTTGTTGACATCACTGCCTTGTCTTTTCTCATATGGTCTCCCTTATGGAAAAGACTGATCCAAAACTTAGAAGTTTTGGTTGAAATATGTTTCAAGAACACACAAATAATAATTCTATCTCTGAGAAGAGATGTTTTATTTCTCACAAATTATAGATAAAAACATATACCTATCTCTAGGAAGAGATGTCTGATCTCCTTCATGAGATACATATTTATTTATACATATTTTAAAGGTAGGGGAAGGATGTGGAAGGTCACCAATCTCAACGGAGATGAAGTGGTTTGACTTTCATGATTTACAACAACAAAAAATTTGAGAAATTACTATTTTTAGAAACTTTTTATTTTTAGATTGCACTATTAAAATTGAAATTATGGGTACTTATATTGGGATTTCAGGGATCAAAAACACCTAGCATAGCTTGGTGACATCTCATCATGTTCTCCTTATTCTTATCTTTCCAACAGTTCAAATTATATTTTTAAGTTAAGATCTCTAATTATACTAGGTGGCTTGGTGGAAGATCCATCCTACTACAACACTCCTTTAGATTGGGGCTAATACTTTAGAGCAAGCTGATCAACTATAGACTTTGGAATTACTAAGGTGCTAAATCCACTATCTACCAGGTAATTATGCACTAAAGAATTATTAATGATCACTAAAATATAGAAGGGGAGAGGTTTGATCATCTTACTTGATTGTCCTTCACTAGGTCCTTTGGCTACATTAGTGAGAACCACATTTTCTTTGCTTGGTTCCTTCTCAGGAACCTTGATCTTTGATAATCCTTCCTAAAGGATGTACATCTATCTAGGCATGGAGATCATGTTCTAATTTAGAATGTTCACATTTGAATTTTTCATTTGTTCCACAATGTTGATGGGTATACCACCAACCTTTGGTTGTGCTTTGGGAGCCACAACTGTACTTTGAATTTATGAGTTTTGGGGAACAAAGGCATTCCCATTATTTTGATTCCTTGAAACTATTGTAACCTTTAGAATAATAGCAGGTCAATTTGGCTTTGATATCAAAGGAGTAATGGTAGGAGGTTCCTTGACTACTTCCTAGTTACCATCCATGTTCCTTCTTTTGAACCTTGTATTTGTTGCCACTAAAATGTATGCCTGGCTAGAACTAGTCTGCTTATTGAGTGTATAACACTCTTCTTACTCATAATTCACTATTGTATCACCTAACTAGCTTGATAATTGATCAGGGCTTTGACCTTTTTGAGGCTCTTCTGGTTTTATCATCATGGGTACCTCTGTGTTCTAAGCCATAAGATCTTGATTGTACCCATAATTAGTAGCTTATTGTCATTGATCATTGAAAGCTTGAGTGAAATCAATGGTTGGAATACTAGATTACCCAATAGACTAATTCTAAGGCATGGTATTCTTAGCTTCTTGAACGACATTATTTTGGATGGGGACCAAAGTATTGGAAGTACTTGCAACATTTGGATTATAGTTGTTTTGCCTAACATAGTTAGGTTCCCCTTGTCCTTGGATTTGACCTTGGCCTTGGAAGTTTCCTTTATAGAGTGGCCTCTTTGCTTGATAAACTTGTTGTTGAGATTGATATGAGGCTTAATAAGGCCTATTGAAAGCTTGATACCTTTTAACATTCACTAGTTCATTTCCCAAGGATTGGAACATGATCTTAAGCTCTTGAAAGTTATTTTATTTTTGAGAATCACTATATTGACTAGTGGAAGCCTTTATTTGCTTAGGTGAGGGTATAACAATAATTTTAGGTATAAGAGGAATGACATCAAGGGGAGGAATAGAAATAGGAGGTGGTCTAATCTCAGGGAACAAAGGCATTAGTGGTCTAAGTATAATCTTGCAAGCTTGTACTGAAAAAAATTCTATTATGATTTCCACCTCATATGCATTTGGCAATGTGTTCCCTCCCATAGATTAGATAATTATTACAATGTCACTATTAAGAGATTTCAAATAGTATAGTAAGGCAAAGTTTGGAGTAGGCCTGATAAAAACTGGGATCCTATCCCAAGTCTTTTGTAACCTTGTATTGAAGTCTTGCATGACTTCATGAGGGGCCCTTTTTATTGTGGTTAAGTGATCTACCAATGAAAATTGGTCAATTTTATCCTCAAATATCTTACACAATGGATATCCTAACTGATCCCATGTTGCAATAGAATTAGAATCAAGGATTCTATACCATTCTAAGGCTTTACCTTTGAAGGAGACGGATAATAACCTAATTTATAGATTTTTCTCAATGATATCATGAATGTTGCAGAAGTTGGATATATCCATGAGGTGCTCAGAAGGTGTTGTAGCTTGGTCTCCAGTAAAATAAGGGATGATTTTAAGATTTTCTACTAGAATAGGATCATATTGAAGGAGGTCTAACAGACTTTGACCATTAAATTCCATAAAGGGGAAGCCTCTAGGGGTTACCATGGCAATGAATGCATTTAACAAAGATCTTCTTATAGGGGTAGGACTTGAAATTGACTTAAGAACAAAGTTTCCTTTATATGGGTGTGTATTAGAAAATCTCAATATTTTTAATGAGTTCAAAGGCAATTTAATGAATTCAAAGGGAATACCTCTAAAATTTGAAATTGTAATCACTTTTGGCATGATGTGTAGTCACTACTCTATTACCAGAATGTCAAAGCTTATTTTGGAGTCACCAGATGTTATTGATTGGAAGCTATAACTATTGTAGATTGATCAAACCAATATCAAACTTTGACCAATCTTCTTTGAATTATGTCCCATTAGGTCTGCCAAAAATTGTTTTAGTGTCAATTTTCACCCTTGGAGAGGGTTCTTTAGGCTCTTTCCATTGAGCTACATTTTGAAAACAACCCAAGGCTCTATGTCACCTATGGAGGGGTTGGAGCTCCGAAGAAGGGCAAATTACTTTTGATGAATCACCTAAACTAATGTTTGCACTGAGAAAAGTGTCTAAAAGGAGGAAAGGGCTCCTAATAAATTTAACTAGGTGATGCACCAAATTTAGAAGAGAACTCACATAAGCATGAAGTAAACATTGAGGAAGCATAAGACAGTGATAGCTCACATAATCTCATAAAACTAGCTAGTTGCATAAGTGTTTCATAAACTGGGTTTAAGAAGAAATGAATGAAGGAAAAGAGGAGTTCTAAGACTCACTGAGAGATTACATCAATGAAAAAAATAAAACTAACTTGAAGACATCTATAATTGAGAAAGAAATAAGGAGAATGGGCATGGAAGATTCTCCTTTACAATGTCATCATGCACAATCTTTGCTACACACAATTCATAGGTGAGGGATAGGTAAATAAAGTATTTATTTCTTCAAGAGGTCTTTCATACAAATTTTGATAGGGTCTAGCCTTATCAAATGAGAGTTTATGCTCTTCCAAAATTGAGAGATAATTTCCTATCAAAATAGAGAGAGTTTAACAATGGAAAAGAATAAGAGATATAGAAGAAACGGGAGAGAGGGGGAGCATGCCATCTAGTATCATTAATTGAGCTACCATCCTTCTTGATTTTTGACCCATCTTTTATCCAATTAGGACTAAAAGGCTTTGAGAAGAAATAAATGATCCACTATACTCTTTAATCCCTGAATCCCTTTGCTTTGATCTTTTATGCCATCTCCACTTGTTTTTACTATGAGGACAAAGTCCTCATATCCATGGACTTGACATAACCATGCATAAGTCTACTTTTGATAGTTGTAGGTACCTATTCATCAAAGCTATAGCTTTGTCTAAAGATGAGACACTTCAAATCTACCCCTACTCCAACATAAACATATGTCTTTACTATATATTGAAAACCAATCCAATTATTAGTTTTCCTATAGTCAATATGTCAATGAATAGCTTATAGATTACATAACTTCTTTTTTAAACCATATCAAGTCTAAACAAACCTATTCTACCTCTTAAAATTTTTAAATCCAAGGGGTTATTGTACATGATGTTGAAAACACAAGAAAACTGAGTCTACATGCTCTAGATCCTCCAACAAAGTTCTTGATTGAGCTTCAATGGCATCTTTTGAAATGTTTTCCTTAGTTTGATCTTAGGTCACATTTGCTCTCTATTTAATTCCATTAGCTTAAAATTTTTAATTTTAGTTACTGATCTTAATATTGGTTTCTAAAAATGTGCCACCTGGTAGCTCTTCATTCTTTCTCAAGATTCTATTGTCAGCTTCATCTACGTCAATGTTTGTGTCACATGGTGGCCTCACATTCAATCTGGGCTCTTTATCTTATGCACCATTGATCTTATCTATAAAAATCAATGTGTGTCATTGATATTTATCATTAATATCAAATGCACACATTTGATCCTTTAGATGGCCATGATTTTAATAATTGTTAGTCTCTCGCTCAATCTTAGGATCCTCTAACTTTTTGACTGTGAGCTCACCATTGATCTTTAGATGCATGATTAAACATACTATATTGGATCTTCAATACCCATTGACATCATCAAGTTTTTTCTTACTATTAGATATTCTCTAATATTCTATGATTTAAACACTTTTCAGCCTTTCATTTGCTTTTGGGATCCACTGACTTTTCACTCACTATTGATTTGCTTTTGTACGATGGATCATGCACCATTGATCAGCTTGGACCCACTATCTTTATCAGTTATCACATACCATTAGATCTATATTTAGGTACTCAATATATTACCACTTATTAACTATGTGTTCATCCTTAGAATAGTTAAATTCAAATAGTTATTTGTCATAGATTTAACTTGACATCCTCATGCACATTTCACTCTGCTTATTCAACTTTGAGGACATAGATCTTGACATAGAAAATTCATCAAGCCCTAAAATTTTTAGGGAATGTTTGAGGCATGAAAAAAAAATGTCCATTTGATATTTTGTCTCTAAGATGACTCCTAAGTGATCTTATTAAATACACAATCAAGTTGACCAGTTCATTCCTGTGTGACGTGCCATGACAGTATGGTCTCTCTAGACTTGTGCAAGTCATTTTTTTATCATCTACTTCATCAATAAATTTGTTCATCTTGATCAAACCATTCTAGGACTTCCATAACTAATCCATCTAGGTGATTTTATATACGTGGGCCAAAAGTTACCAACAATATCCATGCTAGATAAAAATGTAGAAGCAAAGATTTGAAATGGACCACTTAATTTGGAAAAAATCAAGTACACACACTCTTCATATTTATAATCTCATACACTCCCCTTCAACTGTGTTAAAAAATTCTTAAGCTTAGTGAGGTAGTCTAAAATATAGGTAAAGTCACCCAAATTGATTAATCTCCACTTCAAGTTGCATGGCTCTCATGTGATCTACTTTCCCAAATAAACCCTTTAGCTTAGCCTACATTTTGAATGGTGTATCACACACATCTAAATTAAATAAAAAACTATCACTCACATAAGTCCCTATAAAACCCATACACTCTTCAAACTTACATTGGTGCTGAAATTTTTCAAACTCTCTTGTGAACTGTGGTTGATTCTCATTCATTAAGGACTATAATCCTTTGAATTTTATGATTCTTTTCATTCTAGGTCTCTATGTATGGTAATCATGTGTAGTAAAAGGTTGAAAATGATCAATACTAGAAGTATAATCCATGCTAGTGAATCATCAAAGAACAAAAAGAATACAAAAGAGTGCATAAATTGACACCGAGACAATCCCCTGCAAGATTGTATTAAGGCCCCCCCCAATTTAGAAATTTACAAAAGTAGTGAGTTTTTATAAATTAATGACACCAATGGATAGATAATTTAAAAACATACACTTTTTAAGAAAATAGAACTCAAATTTGAGTTATGCTTCAAAATTTCTAGGCTTTACGAATTCTTGTAAATGGGTCAAAAATAATAAAAATTACACTAGAAATAGATTATAGTGACCAAAATGAAAATGAAGGTAGGATTCTCACCACTCATTAGAATCAAAATCAAACTACAAACATTTTCATGCAATCTAAAGTGAAAAATAACCTTGTTGATGACCTTGGTATGCATGCAAATGAGTTTGACTTCCTCTTTTAAGAAAAATATAGCTTAGTAAAAAGAAATAATGAATGTTCAACTACGATAAGAGGAAAAAAGAAGGAAATTGTTGTTAGTCTTTCAACTATATGCCAAGGAAGCTTATGTGAGTGGAGATATAGGATGACACTTAGTAGATGCTACCATTGTGTTTTTCCAATTCCTCAAGAAGGAAAGATGACAAAAGGTGAACCTCTAATCAGGTACCACATAGACCTGAGTAACTTTCTTGATTAATTTCCATGGCCCATGTATAAAGAGGCCTTGAAAAACACATATTTTGATAGGTCTTAATGCTAGGTAAGATGTAGTCCACTCAAAAAATGACAAACAAAATTCTCAGAGAGCTAATGCCTCTCAAAAAAATAGTAATGTGCAATATTGAATACATAATCACAGAAGTCAGTACAACAAAAAGAAAGAATATTTCTTCTCTTCAAACTGATACACTACTTCCTGGAAAGTTAAAACATCATTATGGTAAGTATGCAGTATGTTTGAATGAGTTTATTGTGCCTTTTGTGAACTACCTTTGCTTTAGCAGTCTGCCCTCCATGCAGTAATAAAACATGTTACATCCTGATTTCACCTTATGATTTTAACCTTTGAATCCATAGATGTAATATAGTTATTAGCTAATTTTTATTACTTTTATTTGAGCATTATGACATGTATTATTAGGAATAATGATATTTTTGATCAATAGACATGATGTGATGGTTGTATTTAATTATTCTATACATTATGGATATATACTTGTTAATCTTACATCATTGATTTATATATTATGATGATTTGGACTAACTACCTATCAGTTACGAGGAGGATGCAGAATTGGTCTTACTCTTAGAGCATGATGAGGGAGAACATAATTAGAGAGGATGGTGTAGATGGGATGATTACAGGATGATAGAAGGGAAATGCTAGTAACCTAAACTCACACACCATCGTAGATTGACTTGTTATTTCTTTGCATTGATATGGTGTGCTAGTATATGTTTGCAAATGTTTGAGTAGTTTACATTGATTATGTTTTAGTTTTGAATTAAAAAGGAATAAATCTATCATCTTGTAGTATTATAATATATTCTATTGGTTATAATGATTATTGGGTTTGTGAGATGTTTTATATTGTGTTCTATAAACTATGTCATTAATGCAACTTTCAATAAGAAATAAAAATAGTAAGTAATGTTATATTTAACCTTGTCAAAAAAATGATTTATTATATTCTCAAGTTCAATTATTTTATTAGACAGTTATTGATTTATAATATTTAACATATTATTTATGCTAAACACATATGTGAAATATCCTAATTAAACATTAGGATGAACCTTTTCTCAAAATGACTTATCTTATGTTAATCAAGTTGACTTTATTAATTAGCATTATAATTGTTGCATGAAATCTTTCGATGGATTTGTTTGAAAAGGATATTTTTTTGAATCTTCGAATAAAAAGTGGAGTTGAGTTAACTTAGTATTAACTTATGAAATCAAGGGAGGTTAATTCAAAGTTTAGCTGAATGAATAATTTTGCTTGGATAATTATTTTTGGGACTACAAGTTTTATTAATTGGAATAAAGCCTACAACTAGTGTTAACTCGGTGTTCCACCATTAGTGTCATGAAAGAAATTAAACTACACATGGAAGGAGAAAAGGGTATTAATAAGGAATTGGAAAAGGATTTTTAGAATACATGGAGAAAGAGAGCAGGGAATTGGAAGAAGGAAAGAAAGTTTTGAGCAAAGGAAAAATCCCATTTTCAACTAAGGGCAAAACGTACCAAGTTGGTATTGTATTAAATTTGATAAATGTAATGGAATTTATTTATTTATTTATTATATTTTTATGTTTTTTTAGTAAAACCCATCAATTAAATAGAGGTATTTAACCATTATATATATGTACATAAATATACCTATGCACAAGCTGAAAATAAACATTCTGTGTAGAAAATAAGAAAATAAATTTATGTGTTTGTATATATTTAAGTGAATTAAAAATACCAAATTCTATGTAGCGAGAGGTATATATATAGAATAATTAATATTCACATATATTTATATAGTTTGGGGATATATACAAACACACACACAGTCATTTTTATTATGAGTCGATTTAAAAGTTGTAGTTGTATCTCATCTTTTGATAAATCATCCACTTTAAGATATGTGTTTGAACATAAATATATGCATATACATATATATATATATATATATATATATATATATATACATATATATATATATACATATACATATATATATATATATATATATACATATACATATATACATATACATATATATATATATATATACACACATACATATATATATATATACACATACATATATATACATATACACATACATATATATATATATGTATATATACATATATATATATATATATACATACATATATATATATATATACATATATATATATACATATACATACATATATATATATACATATATATATATATACATATATATATATATACATATATATATATACATATATATATATACATACATATATATATATATATATATATAGAGTCAAATATTCTTTTATGAAATAATTAAGAAAATCTATTTATATTCCTGTACATAGAAATTGGTGATACATTGGTAAAGCCATATATAAATAGATTGTAGTTACAGAGAAAACAAATTTAAATATATATACATATAGTGACATTGAAACTTAGAAATCAGAAAGGATAGAAGTATATTCATTAAATACTTTCATATATAAATACAATGAATTAGGATTTAGAAGTTTTAGCAAATACAAAATAATATATATTAATGTGTGTGTGTGTGTGTGTGTGTGTGTGTGTGTGTGTGTGTGTGTGTGTGTGTGTGTGTGTGTGTGTGTGTGTGTGTGTGTGATATTTAACAGTGAATTAAAACCACATAAAATGATTATGAAATCATTACATATACTTGAACAACAAAATAAACCTTATGAATTGGGATAAAGAAGATATATAGTTGAACGCTATATACAGGACTAAGCACTATATTTGTAAGGTTGTGTTTAAAACATCAACTAGTATAAATTGGGGCTCAATCCATTAATAAATAGAATAAGTGTTGCATGGAGTTTTGTTTAATCAAGTTGATTATGCTAAATATAGAGACCTATATATTAAAGTTTTGTTTAAATCAGATTGATTATGCCGAATATAGAGACCTATAGTTGGAACACTACCATTAGTAAATGTCTCATAAGGGAGACTTTAATGATAGATATGTTGATGCATGAGCGTTATTAAAGGTAAACATTCTTATTCTAAGATAAAGATAGTTAGTCAACCCAGATAAATTTAGTATAAAGTTTTTAATGTATTTCAGCTGAGTGAAAATTTATTACATATGTAGTTTAGATAGAAGAATTAATTATCTCAGTCGAGTAATTAAGATGGAAATAAAATATACACACACACATATATAGAGGTTATATATATATGTTTTATTTTCCAAAAATATGAATTTGATTTCATCTAAATCATTGAGCTAAACCAAAATAATAAATAATTTCTTAAGTTGTTATAACTTGGGAAAACATTGTTTGTGGTTTGGGATTGTTATTTTCATACTTAGTAGTTATGAATTTATACTCGGTTGTGTTTAATAATAATAATTTTGGTTTATTAAACCCTATATAAATTTATGGATGTTTTCAAATATGATTTATTAGCATATATATTCCTTTTTATTTGATATACTCAGTTTGTATGAATGATGTTGGACTATGATTTTAATATCTATTACAAATAAGTATTTATGGACTTTTGTTATCATACTCGATTAGTGTGATCTTGTCAAACCAAACTTATTTATATCTGATATTGTGTGTATGTTATTATGTTCTATTTTGTTATCATACCTGATTGGTATTATTATGTATGGATTGTTTATCTATTAAATACATAACATTAGCATGCTTATAGATTCATTTCATGCATTTGTAGAAAAATGTAAAGTTAGATTATTTACAGATTTTAGTATGTACATAATCTAGCTATTAGAGATAACCTAAATGAATCTCTTAAGTTTGTATTAGGCTATGTTATGTATATTATGGGTCTTGCATTGACAATACTAATTAGGTAGTGAGACGGACTTCTCAAGCCTAGTTAGTATCACCAATGTTGGGTATGCATAATTTGATCAAGTGATGTGTTATGAAATTGATTGATTTCACTGATCATATATTATTTAAAACTTTGTCCAAAGTAGTGTTAGATTGAAATTTTCATTTCATATGTTTTATTTTCATGTTGTGTGATATCATGGTAGAAATGCATTTGATTTACGATACATGTCATGTAGTAGAAATCTTGCAACACATGGGGTACTAGCATGTCTCATTCTAGATTCTTACACTATTATATCTACCTATCCATGAAGGGAGGGCTATTCTCTGATAATGAATTGTGCAGGGGATCATTGGTCCATGGTTAGTGTGTAAAAGTGCTCACATGATGATCTCCCTACCCCACTATAGTACATACTTGGAGACAATACTTGAGATTATTAGAGATACATGAGTTGGTGCAAATCAAACTTTGGAGAGATAGTTATATTTATATTATATAAAAGGCTAAATGCTCATTGAGATTGTAAATGTAATATTATTATGCATGAACAATAGTTGTTATATTGTGAGACTAGTTGTGGCTGTGTCATAGTATATTTTAATTTCTTATGACATTGTAATACTTTATGTTGCATTCAGAATTAAAGTTAAAAATTTGATGTTATCTATTGTGATAATATATTTTGACTTAATTTTATATGATTCTAATTGAATGCTTGTCAAGTAAGTTTTTTAATAAAATAACTGCATTTTGTTCTAATTACAACTGGGAAGGTTGTAAACAA
Organism: Torreya grandis; assembly: GCA_037957365.1. Lineage (NCBI taxonomy): Eukaryota > Viridiplantae > Streptophyta > Pinopsida > Cupressales > Taxaceae > Torreya > Torreya grandis. Next base: position 413,030 of record JARHVA010001043.1, read on the forward strand.
ACACCTCTCCACTAATGCCTCAACTCTTCCCAAAAATGCCACCTTCATACGGATCCCAATGTAGTATCCAAAACAAAACAAGATGCCTTTTATCTACTCTCTACCACGTAGTCTTTCCAATAGAAAACACTTTTTTTCTCCTTAAACCCCTCATTCCACCTCTTTTCCTCCAATTCCCTTCCACTATAGTGCTTTGGCTTAGAGTTCCAATGCTAAGATGAAAGTGAAAAAGTCCAATACTCTTTATGATTTCTACATGTCCAATTCCTTCTTCACTTAATTTATTCAAAACTTCAATCGACTCAATTTCATTAAAGCTTCAATGAGATCATCTCTTAATGCCATTGTAGATCCGAAAGAGGAAAAAAGCTTAAATGAGAGCACCTCTCCAACACCATTGTATATCCAAAAGAGGAAAAAAAGGTTGAGGATATACGACAAGGGAAGTAGAAGTAAAATATCTAAAAATTTGTAAGCTAATAGATGGTTGAAACTCTCAAATATCTAGTACCATGTTAGGAATGGTAAAAACATTCCAAGAAGCCAAGATATGAAGAGTTAGCAACAAGACCATCACACATGAACTTGCAAACAAATGAGATGTAAAACAAGGCAAGTCTAATGATTATTCAAAATGAGATGCAAATACAATAGGGACCCTTTATATCTTATTTTTTCCCCATCGAGACATTAATTAAACCTAGAAACCCAAACATACCAAAGCTTAAGCTCTATTATTTGATTTTTATTTTATGAATTTTGGATTAAAATCTAGGTATTAATTAACTAAAATATTAGTTTACATTTCAATCTAACTTATTTGACTAATAGAGTTAATTATTATTTTCCAAGTTTATCAGGTTTGCTTGTAGGTCGTATCTAATTTATGGGTCAACTCCAGATTGATGGGTGTCATTTATTCATTGAAGTCTTGTATACTATATATATTTAATTGATATATAAATCTTTAAATGTCTTTGTTAGCTCAACTGAAAGACATCATTCCATGTGTTACATCTTTCTTCAAGTTTTTTTTGTATGGTGTGCTAAAATAAAACCCCTATTTGTTAAACATTATTGAAAATTACATTTTTTTAAGAAACTTGATTTTTTGACGGTAGGAAGGGGATTTTGAGGTCAATTAAGTATAGATTGTTATGGAGTTTGTGAATCTTAGAAAGTCATAATTTGGTTTGGGAAAGTGGTCCAAGAACAAAGGAATTGAATTTAGGAACTACACTTGATGGAGTTGTACCTAGTCAAAGAAAGTGTTTAGAGAGAAGCTTTTATATAATATGAGTGTTTCCCCATGTTCACACTAAGGTGTGGAATGTTAAGAAAATATTGGTTAGTGTTCATATTTTGGTGAGACTTAGTCATACTATTAATATTAATAATGTGTGAGTTGTTTTAGTAACTCATGTAAGTAGAATTAGTTATTATAATATTATATTGAGTGAGTTATTGAGAATAACTCACATATATATTGTATTACAAGTTGTTATCTAAATTTTAAATGTAAATGAAAGTGGTTTTTGGAGATAGAATAGTTTTCCTATTCTACAAGAGATGAAAACCCTATATATGTGTGTATTGAGACTTACTGAATAATTTAAGAGAATATTAAATATTATTTTGATTTTATTTTGTGATGAATTTATATTATGCAACAAATAATTTTTTAGGAAACTTTGAACTAAAATTACACAATCATCATTCCAATTGTTTTTTTGTAGAACCCCATGTCCATTCGAGCCCCCATATCTAATTAAGGAAATAAAATTCAAGGTGCCTCATTCCAGTCAAGGTTACCCATGTAAAATCAACGAGCTTTCCATTCATGTCACCTCACATGTAGTTATTGCATCATCAAAAAAATAATGAAGAACATGTGTTGATTGATTGATCAACTTGTCATGTGTACCAATATAGGGTGTAAGAACATTTAATTTATGATAATAAACTCTATATATTATAGGAATTTTGTAGACACCTAAAACTGGCCACCAATAACCTTCAATCAGGGTTTTGGCTAATTTTCACCCAAAATGCACAATTTGGCCTAAAAACACTAAAACATGCTAAATGATGTGAAACTGACATATTCAAGTGTCGATTTTGGCTAAAGTATCATTAAATGGGGTAATGTAATTTATTGGCTAGCTATTTTTTAACAGATCATTTTGAGTCAAAATCCCAATTTTACACTTAGGTGCTTTGGAATGCTCTTTCCTATCAAATTTATTGAAAAAGACACGTTCCTTTGTTATTTTTTATTGGTAACATCCTAAATAGGAACACAGATCCAATGCATCTGACATCACCTTCCAATTCTAATCCAGTCAAATTTTGGACCAATAACAAGACATTCTGATCAATTTGAGTAATTTGTGCACAAAGTGCTTAAACATGCTTAAGAGCTAATTAACCCAAATCAAGGCCTAATTAAGAATTCCATGGAAACTTGTTGAATACTTGTTTTTATAAATGAAAAGGCCATAAATGCCACAAATATCAGGATTCATGCCCTCCATGCTTCATCAATGCCTTCCATGATTCCCTCCATGCATCTTAATTTATCCTTATTCCATTGTCATGATGAGGATAATTACAAACTTAATTGCAAAATTGAATTAATCCTAAACCACACATCTCAATCTTGAGATGGATGATTCAAGTTGATTCTAGACATTCTCAAAAATATATAAATAGAGAGGCCATAAACATCATTTATAAGACTTAAGAATGCAAAGTTATAATGTAGGATTGGTTATAAAAGCTTCATGAAACTAGTGTTACCATGTCAAATTGATTCCAATCCAATCCAAGCCACAAGCCAAAGGTGCCAAGGAAAGATACAGATAGCCAAGCTTCCATTACTAAGGACTTCATGAGCACAAAACCAAGCAAGTCACTACTACAAAAGCATTTGAAGCATCCAAATAAGGTGAAGGAATTCTTGTATTTTATTCCTTACTTTTCATTTGTGTTTGTCATTTGTTTTTGTTAAATAAGCTCTTCCTCGTGTCTAGGCCTAGAGATGTTATGGTATTAGTGTGTTTATTTCATTTTGTTTTCATTTTGGAACTAATACCATACTAACCATCCTCTATTGAGTCGAATTCCAAGATCACATTATGGCATGCCTGGTGGGACTAGACGTATCTCACACCTAAAGAAGCTCATTTTTCAACTTTAAAATATTCATTTGGACCTTTAAAACTCTTGTAAATAAATTTTCTAACTTTTTTTTCCCTTTTTGTTTGTCATAATTTTTAAACAATAACTGAGGTCGATAAGTAAAACTGACATCGATTACATATCTTAATCAAGGTTGATTATTAAAATTGACATCAGTTGTATACCTATTATCAATCACATTGGTATAACCAATGTCAGTTGGATAACTGACATTGATTATAAAATGTCACCATCATTAGTTATATAAACCAACGTTGGTCAATGTGTTTCTCTTAAAACATAGATCCGAGGGCTCTTTTTCCAAAGTTTATTGTTTCAAAACAAAAAGAGCTTCAAAGTTAAAGGACATGCTGACATTTTTGTTGTAGGATCAATTAGGAACTTTGTTTTGGTGTTTAAAATTTTTATATGTTTATGATGAATGCTTTAAAAGTTTGCAAATAATACCAAGGGGTCAAATTAATACTGCCTCACTTTCATTTGGGCTTAAAATTGAACACACTTGTCAATTTTTATTTGCAATGGTTATTTAATTAAATTTTTGTTTGGTGAAAAGAGGAATGTTGTCTGTATGCTCTTCCATTTATCCCTTATAGGGAACCCTTGGAATCAAAAGCACAATTCCTATTTCAAATAGCCTATTCTAAGGCTTAGAAAGAAAGTCATCTAAGGAACTCCCTAAAAACTCATCAAAGTTTGGGTGACCTTGAAGTCTTTCTATTTCATGTTTTCTTTATTTTTAAGTAAACTTGGCTTGTGAAGGGGACTTCTTCACCTCTCGCAAGTCTTTAGGGAAGCTTTAACCCAAGGTTTCATCTCTCATCATTGACTTCATTTGGCTCCTTTATAGTTGCACATGGGACATATTGGTACTTTGCACATCACACTACATTGAGCAAATAATAAGATGTAGTGGTTGTAAAAAGGACTGGAACTTTTTACAACAAGACAAGTGATATGGACCTAAAATCTATGATTTTTTTTGCATTATTTGGTGTGAAAATCATTGTGCAATTGATTCCCCTAGATCATTTGGAAATTTTTTATATCTTAGACAAATCCCCACTTGCTATGAAAGTATTGTTGGTGCAAGGTGTGCCTCAAGGTCCAAGTCATAGTACTATCATTTGAGAGAAGGGGAGGTGTAAAAACCCTACTATATAATGTGCATTTACTTTTGGATGAACACTTAAAATCCTCTTAAATGATGTATATTGATGGATTCTAAAAATTCCAAGTAACCTTGTCAGTTTAGGATCTTAGAGTGATTAATTAGTTGGTCTTGTCCTAGATTAAAGTCTTGTTTAGAGTCAAAACTTGGTGTAAACAAACAATCCAAACCAAACACATAGTCCATATTTTCCTTTGAATAAAGAGGTGTTATGCTACCTACATAAGATCATCAATTTGCCTTGTTCAAAATTTTATCAAAACCTTAAGAGTTATATCATCGACTTTGGCACAGTTATGCTACCCAATTGATTCTAGACATTTACCAAAGTTGTTTAAGTCTATCACTTATAATCTAAATTCAAAATTGTACCTTTATAATTTTATAGAGTTGATGTGTTAAGTGGGTTTTCCATTTGTAATAATCTTGAGGGAACTTAGGTTTAATTTCCAATTTGGGTTGAAGGCCATTTAAGACTCATAATCATTATCATCACTTGATAGACTTAAGCCATCTTATGCTAAACACTTACACTTTGAGTCAATGCACCACAACATTTTGAGTCAAGAAAAGTAGTGTTATGTCGTCAAAATTATAGGAAAATGTCTTTGTCTTAGAGAGTTTTTGAAATAAACCTTTTTGTCACACCTTTTGGGTAGTATAGCATCGTTACGCTGCCCAAAGCATTTCAAATATTATTTCACAGACCCTCTTACATAGAGTTCCAAATTTGTTTCTACATTTTAGACCAATCTAAATGTACTTTTGTGATCTTTTGTCTAAAATAGCTATATTGATCACCTTTCTATAGCTTGTTTGTCAAAAGAACCAAGTTTTAGAGTATTTTTTATGAGAAAATAAACTATTTCTAAAGTGCCTTTTGTTTCATACCTTATACCTAGTTGATCAAGTTCATGTCCAAGAATCAAATGCCTAGTGTTTGTTAGAAGTGATTCAAATCCTTTAGATTTAAACTTTCATTTATTTCAAAGTCTAGCTTTTGAAGTTGTTTGGCCAAGAGTCCTAACACATGCCTTGTTTGAGCCTAGCTTTTGATGCCATGTTTGGCCAAAAGACCTAGCAACTTTTAAGTTCCTAGATTAGACTAATTTAAAACACTTTTACCTTAGAATTTGGAATTTTGATTTTAGGTCCATTTACTTGCTCATATTTGTGTGAATAGAGAAACTTTAGATATTTCACACTAGCTTATTTCCTAACAAAATTTTGCATAAACCTTTTGATCCTTTTGACAAATCTATACCAAGTTGAAACATCATCTATTTTAGACATTGTCCTTTTTAGAGTTTGTAGAACTCTTTGACATTTTATCACAAAAGCATTTACTATGGATCCCAACATGTATTCCTACACTCGTAGTGGACTCATGTATAATCTAGAGATTAGTAATGTAGTTGCACAGTAAGAAATGGTGCAAGAACCCTATGTGGAAAATATATCTTATGAGATGGATTCTTATCCCTCTTATAATACTCAATCAGGGGCACAAAGTAAAGATCCATTGGCTAAGTATCTGGTTAACATACCACCTTATATAGAAAAATAACAAGAGTAAATTGCATAGTACCTAGCTACAATACCTACAGTGGATGAGCCAGTCCTTCAATAGTCATATTCTACTAATACAACTTCCACGTATGATCCATTTTTATTTGAGTGACATTTGTTAGAGAACAAAGATGAGATTTTGGTTAGAGCCATAGAGGTAGGGGCTAAGTTTCCAGCAGACTTTCCCCATGAAATTTACCAAGTCTAGTAAGAGTGCCCCACAATATCATTTATGATCAACAAGATTCTTCTCGAAATCCTATGGCTCTAGTCCAAACAATGTATCAAGACCTTAATATATCTAATGAAGTCAAAAACATCATGGAAGATAAATTTAAACAAATGTAGATAGCATATCAAACTTACTTGAATCTATCAGATGATTTCAATCACATAAACATGGTAATTATGCCTCTTAATGACCTAGTTCCTTTAATAGGAGTATTGGTAGAGTTAATTGGGCAAGAAACTTTGAATTCTAACCTATTCATATAAACCACTTCGATAAATTTTTGGTGCATATGCCCATTATTGAATAAGTGTCTTTGGCATATAAATAAAATAATGAACCAAATGTAGTGGACAATGTGCAAATAATGTCTAATCCTGATCAAAGTGGTACTAATGCACAAATAACTATCCAACAACATGTGCCTATAGTTAATTCTATGAATAGGTCATCATACTAGGGAATAGGAGTTTTTACACCCCAACCTCAACCAGATGCTTCTTCAAGTGTACAACTTATGGGATTAGGTAATCAAACAATGACTAATGTCATGCCTCAATGGCATAATGTGATAAACCCTACTCCTCCTTAATAAGTAACAAGTAGTATTCCATAACAATAGGCACAATCTAGTGTATCAATGCAATAGAGGACAAATACATTACCACCTCAGTCAAGGGAAATAAATGTTCCACCTCACCAAGTAATGATGAACATACCTCTTCAGTCATAGACTAATATGCCAATCCAAAACCAAGTAATGACTAGTCAATAATAGGCAAATATGGGTTAGTGATAGATGCTAAATATACAATCTACTTTCACTTTCGTATAGGGATTCATGCAATAAGGAGGTCTCCATGTTTCTAAAGTACCTACTACATAAGCGTAGGTTCAAAATATGCTACAAATCTAGAGACAGGGTCTTGGTCCATAAGTTCCCACTCAATATCAAGGTTTGATTAGTCGGTAGCATGTCCCTTTTCAACCACAACAGGCATAGTATAGTTATATCCCTCTATCCCAACCATAAAATCCTCTAAGTCAAACATTTATCACCAACTCAAACCAAAATATTGCACAACCAAATGTGCAATTTTAAGTACATCATAATCCATGTATGCATATTCCTAGTCCATTCCTAAACCAAACCAATGTACCAAAATAGGTATACCTATCATACCCTAGTCAAAGTGTCCCACTTGTGACCTCTCAACCAACTATCTAAATCGATATTCTCCCTCAAACCAATATTCCTTATAGTTTCCTATCCAAAGAATTGAAACATATGAAGGATGCAATTGTTGCCATTCAAGCTGGTAAACAAACTAAAATGTTCTAATTGGATGACGTATGTTCATATCCATTCAACATCAAGTATTTGTAGATACCATTTCTTCCAAGATACGAACCACTAAAATTCAATAAATATAAAGGGAAAGGTGACCCTAAGCCTCATTTGAACAAATTCTTTGTTGTATGTCAACTGGTAGCATATAAAAACATATACCTTTTATTTTTGTTTCCAAGGATCTTAACTGGACAAGCCTTGGAGTGGTTTTTGAAGTTTCCCTAAAATTTAGTCACAAATTTTGATGATAGTTTTGATAAGTTTGTACAACACTTTTCCTATAATCTCAAAGGACTTAACACAGGCAAATCAAAAAGTTGGTTATAGTTTTGAAAGTTATTTATAGTGATGGAGATCCCTTACAATCCTTTTCACCCATAGTTTACCAGATAAATAATTAGCTACTGTGTTTACCAAAAATTTGCATAGTGAGATAGCTTACCATCTTGAACTACAATGTGCACATACGTTCAAGGAGATCATTGATAAAGGTTTGTTGATCAAGTAGGAACTCATCAATAAAAGAGTCATCAAGCTTAATTAAACTAATCAAAATCAAGGTACCAATTAGGGAAATTACCAACATCCCATTCAAGTGTAATCATCACAACCAGCATAGGCTAATAACCATGAAAGATTGAAATAATTCAACTTTAATAAGAATGTTGTGGGAAATGGAGTAACCCAACCCTGTCATGTCCAAATGGTGCAAACATCATCTGCACCACCTTTTTAGATTACTCCTACCCAAAAACCCCTCCAAATAAGTTCATAAGCACAACAAACAAGACCTACACAACAAATACAACAACATTTACCATTAGAAACACCTCCTCCAAGGAGAACCATGCCTACACATCATGTCTTTAGTGACCTAGGAGAACCTATTAAGTTTTTATTTTGTAAGCTTATTATTGCTAATCTAATTAGTTGGCCCATACCAAAACATTATCCACGAGGCATTCCTTATCTTGATTGGTATCATGAAAACAAATTCTATTACTAGCATCAAGTCAACGAGCATAATCTATGAAAATGTGTCCAAATCAAGAATTTAATTGAGAATATGTTGGAGAATGGGGAGATAACATTAGATAATGGTGATTTCACTTCTAATCAAACTCTTGAGATTTATCAAACCCCCTTTCCCCAACATAACAATTAGTAGCAATAAAATAATTAACAACAACAATAATGGCCAGTGTAACAACAAAATCAATAGTATCAAAAATAAACGCCAAACCAATAGAATCAAAAAACTCAATAGCATAACCCACAATGAATGAACAATGGACAAAACCAAGGTTAGAGGGGTAACAACCAATAAACCTACCATGTAGTTGCACATGACTACAATAGGGTTATAGGTCATATTGTAGGGGGTAGCATTAATACCATCTCCATTAATCCTAGACCAAGCACTAATTAGCCTAGACCATTGCTAAACAATAATATTTAGCCAAATTACATGGATAATCTTTATTTGACTTGGGAGTGTATACAGGCAAACCAACAAACTAGGACTTTCCCTTTTGGACCTTATATTGATAACTTGTTCTTACCGCATGACCACATGCAAGTGCACCAGTAATTGAGACTTGTCTTATCTGGTCCCACACCATTTCCAACATCGATAAGAAACAATGGTCTAGTATTTAATCTTGATTGTGTAATCATAACTTGAAGGTCAAATATTACTATCCCAAGCCCATAACCATCTACAACTTTACCTATCATCCAACCAACCGTTCAACCTTGAAATAAACCATTCACTACTAACCAAGACAAGAAGTTTGATATTGTGGAACAATTACAAAAGACACCAACACAAATTTTTATTTTAGAATTGATGCAAATGTCAATAATCCATAAGAACATATTGAATGAGTTTTTTACCTAATCCACTATTGCTAGTGACATATCCCCTGATAAATTTCAAGATTTGGCTGGACACTTGGCTCTAGCCCAACAAGTCACATTCAACCAAAGCAATATGTCTTCTTTTGGCCTGTTCCATAATAATCCATTATACATAAAATTTTATATAAAATGGCATAAAGTGAAATGTGTCTTTATAGAAAATGGATCTAACCTCAACATAGTTTCTCTAAAGCCCATCAAGCTTCTTGGGTATACAATGGTAGATCTCCAGCTAGAAACAATAACTATCAAAGCCTATGATAATCAGGAAAGAGAATTATAAGGCACCATTATTTTGCCAGTTATCATTGGGCCTTTGACCCATGATACACTTTACCATGTGCTTGATCTTGAGTTATCATATAGTATGCTTCTAGGTAGGCCTTGGTTACATGAGATTCATGCAGTCCTATCAACATTGTACCAAAGTATCAAGTTTTCTCACTCAGGGATGAAAGTGAATATTCCAAGAGATTGACATCCATATGAACATTGCAAGCATCTTAAGGCCAAATTTCAAAGATATAATTATCAATATGGCATGAATCCAAGTTCCAAGCAGGAGAAAGGAAAGGCCATACTTATTGATCCTTCACCAGATAATTGCATAGATCCTAATACCTTAGATTCCCTTTCTAACATGCCACCTCCTGAAGCTTCTAATCACTTCACCATTTTAGATAATGGACCAGAGAAAGTATGTGACCCATGATATATATCATATTTCTAATCCTCCTCAAAATCTAAAAAACCTTTGGGTGACCTAAAGTCACTCCACATATCCATTGGCAATAAAAGAAAAAAGATAAGAGACCTGTTACATTTGTATCAACATCTAGCCTAGGACCTGGCCCTCTTGAAGGGGATGAAACATGGTTATAAAGTGACAACCAAGCTGATTTTTATAAAAATATAAAGTATCATATTCCCAATAGGATCATGGAGCATCACAATTATGAAGGAAGAGGCCTCAAATAGAATCAACAAGGAACTATCAAGCCAATTTTCATGACTAAGTATGAAAGACCTTATGGACCTGGACTTAAACTTCCTAGGGGTGACCTCACATATCTTATTCAAACTCCATCACCAATGACTAGTGATGATGATGTTGATAATTAATCAGATTCTAATCATAGCCTCACCTTTGATAACCTAGATAAAACCAATCTATTTGATAACAATGCCATTTGTACCCTTACCCTAGCCATTCATCACAACCCTTTGCCATTATCTTGTCCCCAATTGATAGATTGGGACCAACAAGAATCTAGTCTATCAATTGATGAGTTCCAAAATGATGAGGCATTCTATGATTTTGTAGGCCTTAGAGATAATGTTCCATTAGAAGATCACAAATCAAGATTCTCAATCACATTAGATCCTGTAGCCTATTTTGGAGAGTGAGTGAACACCTTTAGCTGAAAACAAATAAGTAAGACACTGAGGTCCCAAAGTGGAAACCTCTTTGAGGAACTTTTTGACCAAGAAAAAAGTAAAGATAAAGTCCAGTCTAGTGGTGAAAACCTGTTTTAGGTCCCATTAGATGGAGGTGTTCATTCTTCTTTGAATTTAGACCAAGAGACAACCAAGGATGAAGTTACCTGTGGATTCAAGTTCAGATTTGAGAAACAACAAGTATTTGATCAAAAAAATTAATAATTTCTAACTATTTTTGTTATATGACTAGATCTTCCATTAGGGGACTCACATTCATCATGCCTAGGAGAAGTTGAAGAGCAAGTCCTAACGGAGGAGCCTGACATAACTCAATAGTTCAAGTCATTACCTATTATCCTAGAAGATGGTTTGACCCTTCTAGTTTAAGATACAATAGAGATAAATATTAGGACTCCATCAAACCTAAAATGGACAAAATTAGGATCATCCCTCACTAAGGAGGAACGTGACATCTTTACAGCTATGCTGAGATAATTTGTAGATATTTTTGCATGGGCCTATTCTAACATGCCAGGTCTAGACCCCACCTTGGTTATGCACCACCTTGTGGTTAATCTTGATTCCAAAGTGGTAAAACAAAAGTTACATAAGATACATCCTTACATTGTTGTATTGGTAAATAAAGATTTGGAAAAACTCTTTGAAGCAGGATGTATCCGATCCATTGACTACTCAAAATGGATCCCTAATGTGGTACCTATTAGCAAAAATCATGAAGGGATAATAATTTGTAATCATTTTTGATACATCAATAAATCTTATCCTAAATATGATTTTCCCTTACCTAATATCAACATGATCATCAACTCCACGGTTGGCTATGAAATGCTTTCACTCATAGATGGCTTTTCAAGATACAACCAAATTAGAATAACACTAGAAGACCAACATAAAATAGCTTTCACCACTCCATGAGGAACATTTTGTTATCAAGTAATGTCATTTGGCCTTAAAAATGATGGAATTACATTTAAAGGGCCATGACTATCATATTCCATGATATGATGCATGATATTATTGAAGACTATGTCGATGACATATTAGGAAAATCCAAAACTAGGGATGACTATCTAGCATGCTACATAAGATATTTGAAAGATTACGGGAGTAAAAAGTCAAATTCAATCCAAATAAATGTGTTTTTGGTGTAACTTCAAGAAAACTACTTGGCTTCATTATGTCTCATAGAGGTATTGAAGTTAATCTGGCTAAAGTCTATGCTATAACCGAGATGCCACCACCAACTAATTTAAAATAACTCTATAGTTTGCAGGGTAAGATCCAGTTAATCTAATGCTTCATCTCTCAGTTAGCAGATAAGTGTCATCCATTTACACACCTATTGAAAAAGGGAGTTGCATTTCACTAGGATGATAACTTCCAAAAAACTTTTCAATAACTCAAAGACTATCTTGTTAATCTACCTATTTTATTACCTCCTATACTAGGCAAGTCATTCTTGTTATACCTATTAGCTACCGACCATGCTTTGGGGGCACTCTTGGCTCAACATGATGACAATGAAAAGGAGCATGTTGTGTACTACCTAATCCATACTTTGGTTACATATGAACATAACTATGCACCTATTAAAAAAGCTTGTCTGGCCATGGTCTTCATAGCTCATAAACTACGTCATTACATGTTAAATAATAAGACCATGGTCATTTCAAAGGTAGATCCACTCAAGTATCTACTATCTAAAATAGATTTACAAGGTAGAATGGCTAAATGGATCATTATTCTCAGTGAGTTTGACATAGAATATGTCAATCAAATGGCAATCAAGGGCCAAGTTCTTGCAGATCAACTTGTTGAAGCACCTCTCATAAACACACAACCACTCACATTTCAATTTCTTGATGAATCCATAATTACCATCATTGACACACCCCTTGAGGAGTAGGCCTAGAAGCTATATTTTGATGGTTCATTTACTGCATATGGATCAAGGGTACGCCTATCTTTTATTACACCATAGGGGGATTTAAACCCTAAATCATTTAGAATTATCCTTATTTATACAAACAACATGGTTGAGTATGAAGCACTTATTACAGGACTTTGACAAGTGCATTGTAATATATCTTATATTAAAGTTATGGTGATTCTTATTTAATCATCAATCAAGTCACAGATCATTTTTAGATCAAAGATGACAAACTAGTTCCCTATAAAGCCATGGTTGACACTCTTAAGCAATAAATTGCCAATATTTAGTTTGAGCACATACCAAAGGCTAGTAAAGAATTATAGATACCATGACTACTATTAGCTCTTTGGTTTGACAAATAGATAAAGCTAGAGAGTATCAGTTCCTCATCAAGAATTTATTAGCACCAGCTCATGAACCTTCAACCGTTACCATGATTTATGATATTGTTGGTCCTAATTCTATTTGGTACTCATACCTTTACAACTACCTTCATGACCAAGTTCTACCACCTAACCTATCTCAAAAATAAACTAAATCCTTTATTCATCATTCCACTCATTATATTTTACTTGGATCCACCCTTTACCATCATAGTTTTGATGGAACTCTACTTCATTTTTTAATTTCAATAGAGTCTACACTAGCATTAAGAGAAGTTCATGAAGGAGTATGTAGAGTGAGGCGGTCCTATCCAAAAAGATCTTGTATATTTGTTATTATTAGCCCATAATGGATGTAGATACCACTGCATATGTGAAAAAGTGTGACAAATGTCAATGACATGCTAATTGGATTCATGCCCCAGTAAAAACTTTCAAACTGATGTTCACACCATGGCCATTTTTTATATCGGGACTTGACCTCATTGGGAAGATTAACCCCACTTCATCTAACATCCATAAACATATCCTTACCACCACTGATTATTTCACTAAGTGGGTTGAATCTATACCCCTCACGTGACTAGAAAGAAAATTTCCAAATTTATTTTTGACCATCTCATTTACTTCTATGGAATCCCCTCTAACATTATATCTGATAGTAGAAGATCATTTAAGAACAAGGATGTAGACTAGCTATGTATTGAATATAACATCATGCAACATTTTTCTACAACATATTACCCTCAAGGTAATGGCCAAGTTAAGGTATCCAACAAAACCATTATCAATATTCTCAAAAATATTATCAATGATGTCGGTCATGATTGGGACTTGTAGATATTCCCTACCCTTTGGGCATATCATACCAATCATCATACCCCTATATGAGCGAATCCATACTCACTTGTTTATGGTACTGAAGCCATCCTTCCCATTGAGATTGAATTACCTTCACTATGCATCTCTTTCAAGCATGTTCCAGATGATCATTATTATCAAGTAGCCCACCTGCAAGAGCTATACCTACTTGATGAGAAATATACAGCTATGCTCATCAATCTTCAAGCATATCAGAAATGACTCAAAGGCCACAATAATCAGTGTGTTAATTATATAACATTTAAACTTGGTGATCTTTTTCATAAATTAAAAAAAAAAGAATACCATGGCTAAGAAAAAACGTAAAGGAAAATTCAAACCAAACTAGATAGGGCCTTTCATCATCACTGTAGAATATGGATCAAGAGCATATAGGCTTGCCACACCAGACAAAGATGAACTTTTGAAGCTGATGAATATTATTCATCTCAAGCAGTACTATGCTTGAGTGCTATGATGTTTTATCTAAAAGGACCATTTTAGTTATGCCATTTTATCACTATTCTTCTTTATACAAATACCATCCTTATCCATCCTCTTCATCATATCCACTTTTTGCTTCTATTCTATCAACCCAGTGTGTTCTAAAGCCTAGCCCATTTAACCTTAGTTTTTGCTAGTTGTTATGTAGTTTTAGCATCAAGGTATTTGATTAATTTCATCAGTTAGTTCAAGTACTTTAGATAGAGATCATATTTTTGGATAGTGTGACAGAAGTTTTGATAGTTGCATCCTTCATTTGTTATTCCTTTCTTACCACTGATCTTGCTACTAATTATAACTACCTTTGGTTAAATTAGTATCATTGATCTGTGTCTTTGTGTCTTGGTTATAACCACCTATAGGTAAACTAGAGGCAAGATTAAGCCTTAATGTACTAACTTGCCACTTCCCATGTCATACAATGCCTTTTTACCAACTATGCCTACTTTGTTTAAATTGACTGATACACTAGTCAAATTCCTCCAATGTAAGGGTGGAACTACAATGACTCGAGGTCCTACTCTGGGACTATGTAGGCATTGCTCAATACTTATTGAGGTCAGCTCAGTCAACTTTCTCCACCATACTCTCACCATTTTGTGAGCAACCTAAGCTATGCTCTCACCATTTTGTGAGCAACCTAAGCCACACTCTCACCATTTTATGAGTAACCTAAGCCACATTTTCACCATTTTATGATTAACATATGTTTAAACGCTCTCATTGTTTTGTGAGATTGAACCATTTAGTGTCTCATCATTCTTGATCAAGTTGAGATACTTCAAAATAATTTTAAAAACATTTAAAAAATCATTAGAAAAGAACAAAAACATTGACCATTTCTTTGCCTTAAGTATTCTAGGAACCCTTACTAAGTTACAAGCAAATCACTTGTCATTTAGTTTCCCGTTCCTTTTTGTAATTTTTCTCTCATACACTTACCATTTTGTAAGACCATTCCTATTCTTCTATCACATCTGTTTTATTTGTTTTCCTCAATTATCACATTCTTCCCATTTCCTGAGAGAACTACATTTGGCCTAAAGTTTTTCATTAAATATTACATCCATGGAATTATGTAGGTAGCATCTACTTGCCTAGTGCATATGAAGACAGCTTGGCTATCCCCTTCCTTTTCTTTTATTTATCGGTAATGTTCGTAGGGTTTTTATTATGTTATTTATTTGTTTGTTTCTGGTTATTTTATTTGTTTGTCTATCTATTTGTTTGCTTTTAGTATGGTTGCCATGATTCAATTTATGTGTTTTAATTGGGTGATTCATTTCCCACACTTTTACTTGAATCCATCTATATTTATATGTTTACATTGTCATCATGGTTTCTACCATTAGTGCATTATTTTCTATTGAGTATTAGATTATAGGAGTCAGTCCTTATGCATATTTTAGCCCAGTCCTCATGATGTTATACCATAATGCCTACCAATATGTGCTACAATAAACCTTATCTTCAAAAAATCTATTCAACAATGACGGTATCTTTTTAGCACCGACATCCTGATTCAATCCTAATCATATCCCAAATAGAGTAATTAACCATGAAAGAATTTTAACCTTTATTAGTTCAGATGAGAATTTCCCTACTAGTAGGTTGTTCTAATTCATCATCACCCTTTGTGTTAAGTTTTCATCATCCTCAACCAAGTTTATCATGTTTTCCATAATCGGGGTTCAATGATTATAACCGCCTATGGGCAAATCATTACATACCATCCCACCTAGATTTCTTAATGGTTATAACTGCCTTTGGTAAAATCATTATGTTGTCACCACTTTAATTTTTCTACCTATATAGGGGCATGTTATTATCTTTTTTTTCTATCCTAACTAGGATAGATCCATCTTATCAATGATTATAACCACCTTTGGGCAAATCATTGTGTTATCATACCACATTGCCACTATCAGGGTACAATGTTTATAACTGTGTTTGGGTAAACCATTGTGCACCATCCCACTTGAATTCTTAATGATTTTGACTACTTTTTCAATATCATAGTGTTGTCATCCCATCATCTTCTTTTCTTTGGTCCCCTCATTTTGCTTCTTTATTTTCGAGGGACCGTTTGCCAAATTACTTATGCTAATCGTTCCCTCGAGGGGGCATCATATAGATAGTTTATCATCATTGTAGTTATAGGCATATAAGACATTTTCAATCTTAAATAAGTCATTATTGTGCTTATAGCTTGCAATGCCTTTCCAAATAGGGGCAAATTGTAGACACCTAAAACTAGCCACTGATAACCTCTAATCAGGCTTTTGGCTAATTTCCACTCAAAATGCACAATTTGGCCTAAAAACACTAAAATATGCTAAATGATGTGAAATTGACATATTTAAGTGCTAATTTTGGCCAAAGTATCATTAAATGGGGAAATGCAATTTGTGGGTTGGCTAACTTTGATCAGATCATTTCAAGTCAAAATGTTAATTTTGCACTTGGGTGCTCTGTATTCCTCTTTCTTATCAAATTTATAGCACAAGACACATGCCTTTGTTATTTGTTGTTAGTAACATCCTAAATGGGAACATGGATCCAAATCATCTGACATCACCTTCCAATTCCAATCCAGTCAAATTTTAGACCAATAACAAGACATTCTGATCAATTTGAGTAATTTGTGCACAAAGTGCTTAAACATGCTTAAGAGCTAATTAACCCAAATCAAGGCCTAATTAATAATTCCATGGAAACTTGTTGAATACTTGTTTTTATAAATTAATATTGAATCTCTACATCATCAGGTGACCTCATTCCTTGGGAAGACATCCCTAGGCCATAAATGCCACAAATATCAGGATTCATGCCCTCCATGCCTCATCAATGCCTTCCATGATGCCCTCTATGCCTCTTAATTTCCACTTCTTCCAATGTTTTTTTGTTTCAATTTTGGAACTAATACCATATTAACCATCCTCTCTTGAGTCAAATTCCAAGATCACAAATTTCACATTGAGTGACATATAAACCAATTCAATGTGAAATAATAAAATTCATTATTTAGTCCTTTATATAATTTAAACTCTCATTATCAATATATAAAAAAATAAGATTAATACTAATTATTAGTCATTAGTATCAGATGAACCTTATTAAATAACAACTTTAATCAAGTTTTGACTACATGTTAACCCCTTGTCTCTTCCAAAATTTGAATAATTTAATCAACTCCTTTGGATAATTTATCAAATATGGATAAATTTAGAGTGAAATTAAGTTTATAGATCAATTGTGGCATTGGATTAAAAATTTAAGGAGATATAAACATCCTACTAAATTCCACTTATAATTTAAAAAAATGACAAATGTCCAGCCAATAAGATGAGGTATACTAAGCAAATATGCTTCAAATAATGGCCTAATAATATTTTGGGTGATTAGTATTTTAGGAATATACATGTTTGATGGTATAACCATATGGATCCATTTAGACCTATGTCATTAGAATAAAATTGCATAAGGGGTAATATTTTTAAGGGGTATGGTCATACCTCTTACAAGTGTACCATTGACAGTTATACCTATTGACCATTTTTACCATAGGCCAAAATGGGTCAACCCCCTATAACCATAATCTTGTATAGGGTATTTTTATAATGTCATAGGGTATGTTTTAGTTCATTTTTTGTCATTTCATATGCCATTTTAGCTTTGTTCATAGTCTAGCTTAGCCCTTGTGTCATTTGGTGTCTTAGGGGTTATTTTAGAGTCATTTATGCGATTGGCAAGTTTTCATGGTGTCCAATAGGCCAGGATCATGGAGAGAGTTTTCACACGCATCAAGAAGTTCATTCAAGCTTTCAAAGCTTAAGTAGTAGCTCAAGCACAAGCCTCAGTGAATCAAGATATCACCAGGATATCATCCAAAAATGAATGGACCAACTCACTTGTGCAATTTATAAATATGCTCAAAAAGCCTCATAGACCATGATACCATGCATGATCAAGGTCCTTAGTGCCAAGATCATTCTATGCAATTTTCATATCTCGATGAGTCTTCTATCTCGAGATCTAAGCCTTTAAATTTTAGGTTGTCAAGTCTAAGGGGCTAGGCTATCATACACACCAAATGGAAACACACTGGTTAGGTTATTTATGCATTTTATAAATGCACCTTAGGAAGCCTCATGAGACAAAGGATTGTAGTACCATGGATCTCTTTGTGCCTAGTTTATTCTCTACAATTTCCATGATCGTGTGAGCTTTCTAGCTCAAGTTATGGAGTTTCAAAATTGGTTACACAGAGAAATTTTTTCATGTAAGTATATAATTCAAGCATCGATAAATATCCATTTAGGTTCAAATGATTAGTGAAAGGTGTGTGGATATCATGAAAAATAACACAGGTCATCTCACTTGAAATTTTTTTAAACACACTTAGAAAGATCCTAAAACTAATAGAATAAGTGGGCATAATCCTTTTAGTATCAAGAACATCTCTTGTAATTTTGGTGCCTCCATGACATTTTCGCTTCTAGATCTAAGCCTTCAAATTTGGTCAAAAAATGGGAGATGTTCATGTAGATGTTGACTTTAAGCTATGGAAAAAACGATTACGGTATTAAATTTTATGGTCATGTGAACATCAATGATGGTCACATAGATTTCAAATAACAGTCACATAGATATTGATCATACATATTGATCCAATGGTGTGAGATGAGTCAAAAGGTCACGGAGCTTGAGAGGCCACCACATGGCATACATACATAAAGTAGGTAAACTAATAAATGATCCTAAGTACAAACGTGAGACTACTAAGTGACACCATCTTAGATAGAGTTGACAGGTCAAGGACAGATCCAAGGGCTCACATTAACTTGTACCATAGACACTGAATGGTGTGATCAAAGGTCAATGAGTCAATGATCTGAGTCATAGTTGACAACTAATTAAATAAAGGTGAGCCCAGGACTTTAGATGAAAGTTGAGTCAAGGACCAATTTTTTACCAAGGCAAACAAGTCTTGTAGGGTCATCATTATACCATCAGAGCTTGGCTAAACACCACTAAAAAAACACAATGATACATCCAAGGTAATCAGTGACATAAAGGGACCACCATTGAGGCTTAATATGGACCTTTAGATTGAGGGTTTATGTCATGCAGGGTTCATTCTGTGACTATGTTCACCATCTTTAAAAGAAAGATACATGCATATGGTGAACTCTTAGTTCCCACAAAGACAAAATGGGTCTATTTTGGACCTAATATAATCAAGAAAGGGGGATATATAGTCTATAGGTCTACATCGACATAATGACTATAGAAAAACCAATATTATGAGATTGGTTTTTTGTCTATAGTGGACCTATGAACATGGGGATGAGTTCAAGCATGATCCAGTTTGAACAAGAGTTGAAATTTCAAAATATGCCATGAATTCATACATGTAGACCCCAATTGTTTCATCTCCAAGACCAATTATATGAAAAGGACCCTTATCTCCACTTTTACATGCCATGAGGAACCAATAAAGAGTAGTTAGCACCAAGACAAAGCTCTAACAGATTGATCTGATGGTTGTAACTTCATTGATACCAAGACCCAACTCAAAACAACTTAATCCCACCATTGCAGCCATCAGGGAGTATCCATGAGGGAATAATGTAACTATGCAACCACTTGAAGTAACTTAGATCAATCAGGAAGCTTGAATAAGCATAAATATAGAGATAGTTGTAATTGTAGTTAAAATGGAGTTGAGCTCATTGATTCCTCTTTTGACACTAAGATCTCTCTCTCTAAAGGCCCTTTCTTCTATAAATATATCCCTTGAGCTATTGTTAAGGATCCTTCAAGTTGATATGACTAGAATCTACCAAAAATTATATTATGCACCTCTTGGAGTAATGAATAGAGCATTTTGTAGTTATTTTCTAATCTATGCTTAGTGTTTTATATTTGTTTGATAAGAAAAATTGGTTTTCATCTTCCCTTTGTAAGTCCAAGTTCAACCTAAGTGCTAATAAATTGTTCTTGTAGGTCTTCTAGTGTGTCTTAAGGTTGATGTCTCATGTATAGAATGGATAGCTGATTATAAGTACCTCCAATCAAGCCTTACCCTCATTGCCCTCCAGCCTAACTCCATCAAATTGACCTCTAGGTGAAGCATTATTTCTTGGAAACCATTGTAGACACTGCATTAGTTCTATTCATAATATATTAGTGTGCTAATGAGTTCAATCTTGAGAGTGGATATTTGAACATTCGATGTATCACCTCATTTATACTAGGTTTAATTTGTGCAATATGTAACTCTTTTCCCTATAAGTAATCATTTGGGATAGATAAGACTATTTCAAGATACATTCAGGGAGCTAGTCCTTAAATCTAGAGGCTCATTTCAATTATAGGTACACCCACATGCCTAAAAATGTTCCCATGTTACCCAAATCTAGAAGAAGCTTCAACAACTTCTTCTAGGGTGCAAGATTTAGTGACAATAGTACCCTCATAAGGGTTACACTTATAGCCCCTTGTTTACCTTAATATTGATTTTATGGAAAATAAGGATACATTATTTCAATAAATAGATTTAATAATACAACTATGAAAGTAAAAAATTAGGATCTATCTATTTTTTATTAATAACAACAAGATAAAGAGATAAATGAACTAGGATATGAAATTCTAGTACAAAGAAAAATAAATAATCACACCTAATTACATTAACATAAATATGGATCTAGAATGTGACCATGCACATCTAATAGATATCATTCCTAACATCTAGGGCTCTTAAATAGACTCAGGATGGGTAAACTCACACTGTTATATCTAATTATCTTCCATCAACTCTGACCTTTACATAGTTGTGTAATCTGATTTTACTTTAACTGGTTAGTAGCTTATTTTTTTATCTTCCTATATACTCACTTCATTTATTTTTTGGTTAGAATGTTTTGACTTTTTTATTCCTTCTATTTGACCTAGCTTGGCACTCAAAATAAACAAGGGGTTTTATATTCAGGCAACCATTGAATCAACATTGAAAACTATGTATCCCACATGTTATAATTAGTCCTCCATGTAATTTTAAGTGAGTGCAAATAAAATATCTTGAGCAATAGTTATGAGTCTCATCTTCCCTATAAGTGTTGATGCAACTACATGTAAGTTAAAACCTTTTTTTGGTACAAAAGGATGATAAGATACCAAGGTAAAAAAATCCATCACAAGTGTGTAAGATATGACTCAATGAAGCTTGACTTAAAGTTAGAGTCATGAAGCTTGGTGTTTGGCTCTAATCTAGATATTGATCCTTGATAATCTAATTTTCTCTTATTCATTGATCTCCTCTAAAATGGTTTAGGATGACATGTATATATAGGATGTTCTAAGAGAAGTTATGCACGAAGGCTAAATTTATAAATTATAAGGAGAAATGTTAAAGGTGAAAGATCAGTAGAAATGGGAAAAACAAACCACAAAGATAAACATGACAAAACCACATCGGGCATGTGTTTACCCAATGTGGAATCGTGCATGACATGAGTCTGACCTGTAATGAACAAAGGCTCAAATATATATAAAATACCTAATAACAAATGAAATTTAATCCAAGGGTGATAAAAAAATATAGTGTTAAATTTTTTTGTTAGAAACATGCCAGATTTTCAAAAATTACAAATAGGGACCCTTTATAACAAATTCATATATTTGGTCCCCATCGAGACATAAATTAAACCTATAAACTTAAACATCCCAAAGCTTAAGTTCTATTATTTGATTTTTATTTTATGAATTTTGACTTAAAATCTAAGTATTAATTAATTGAAATATTAGTTTGCATTTTAATCTAACTTATTTAACTAATCAATTTAATTTTTATTTTCCAAGTTTATTGGGTTTGTTTGTACATCGTATCTAATTTACACGTCAATTAATTGAAATATTAGTTTGCATTTTAATCTAACTTATTTGACTAATCGAGTTAATTTTTATTTTCCAAGTTTAATGGGTTTGCTTGTACATCGTATCTAATTTATGGGTGTCATTTCTTCATCAAAATCTTGTATACTATAAATATTTAATCAATATATAAATCTCTAAATTTCTATGTTATCTTGATTGAAAGACATCATTCTACGTGTCACATCTTTCTTGTATCTATAGAAAGAGTTCAATACTACAAGTATTATAAAGTCCAGACCAACTAACTGCATGGGATCATTCCAAGTGTCACCATCTCACCCTATCAGAGGTCTGTTATCCCCAAAAAATGTCACTCATTTTTGGGACAGCATATGAACTATTTTGGTCATGCAAGACCAAAAATTTGTCTCTTCCCTTTTCAAAATTTGTTCTAAGCATTCAAATTCCTCATTTTCCTAGCTTTTTCAATAAAGGGATTAGCAGGTTCAACAGGTTCAAAAGCTTCTACAGGCGAGTTCAATCAAAATAACAATTTTTCAACACTTAGTCATTTTCAGGATTGGTTCAACACTTTGGTTCAACCAAAAATGTTCATCGGCAAGCTTCTAAGCAAGGATTGAACCATTGAACCATTGAACCATTGAATCTTGAACCAAAAAGGTTCAAGGGTTCAATAGGTTCAAGGTTCAACGTCGTTAGCAAGAGTTAAGCGCATTTGTCAAGGTGCAAAGTTCAACCGTTCCATGGCTTCAAAACACTTAGCAAAAAATGATGCATTGAACCATTGAACCTTGAACCATTTTGGTTCAAAGGTTCAATGGGTTCAATGACCAAATGGTTCAATGCATTTGATTCAAAACATCAAAAAAGACTTAGCCAAATAAAGAGATTGAATCGATTGAACCATTGAACCATCGAACTAAAGTTGGTTCAATCAACAGGTTCAAGGGGCTGCCTGAAAGCCAAAGGAACAAGTGCCCTTGCAGAAGGTAGTGAACTAGAGCCAAGTTCCCTTGCAGAGGGTAGAGAACATTGGTTCAAGGGTCAAAGAGAAGCCAAAAAATATAGAATTCCTTTGGATTTGGTTCAAGGCCCAAAAGGAACAATTCCTTAAGACTTTTTGTCCAATGGAAATGACTAAGTGAAGGAGGCTAAAAGAATTCCTTTAGAAAGGTGTTTTCATGGGAGAATGACCAAGGCAAAATTCCTTTTGTCTGAAGGAATTCACTCGGGAAGAAAGCTTGAAGAAATTGAAATGATTGAAACAGCTAAGGAAAAGAAGCTTTCCCTCAGACATTTTGTCCGAAGGAATTCCTTTAGACTTTTTGTCTGACTGAAAAGCTCAACAAAAAAATCTTGAAAGCCAAAGCCCACTGAAGAATCAAGAACCCACCAAGAAAGTTAAAGCCCAAAAGATCCCGAAGGGTAGGTACCCTTGCGGGGGGCACTTGACAATAGAGAAAGGACCATTTGAAAAGCCTGAAGGGACACCTTCCCTTCAGGGCATCCCAAGGGTTGAATGAAGATGCAGAAAAGAGCCTTCAAAGACTTAGACAAAGAAGGATTTCAAAGAACAAGGATTGAACCATTGAACCTTGAACCAAATGGTTCAATAGGTTCAACTAGTTTGAAGGTTCAATATTTCAGGGCCTCAAAGGGACTTAGAAAGATAAAGGAAGCAATGATTGAATGGGACAAAGTATGAACCAATGAATTGATTGAACCTTGAATTGAAAGAGTTCAAAGTTTAATGGTTCATAGGTTCAAAGGTTCAAAGGTAGCCTTAGTAAAATAAATAAGCATCAAATAGGTGGTTCAATGGATGGTTCAACCAAGGAGCAAGAAAGCGATTGAACTAGGAAGTGATGGAACAAAAGAGATAGAATGAACCGATGAACCAATGAACCAATGTACTTTTAAATGGTTCAAAGGTTCAAGGTTCAACATGGTTCAAGCAGTTAGCGACCATTGATGGCCCAGTGGATGTCAAAACTAAAGTAAGGTAATATCTATTGAAATTCAAATAGAGCATGGAATTTAAAGGAAGAACCAAGTGACTGGCTAAAAAGAGAGCCCGAAGGCTCAAATTGCTACAAGGGAGAGAGGAACAAGACCAAAGGATCAGAAATATCTTCAAAAGAGTTATTTATAGTAGGTGAAATAGTGGATCAATTAGACTTCTGAGCATACCAAATCAAGGATGCGGCCTATTTTTCTTCCATGAAGTAATGGCAAATTAGACAGCTGCATAGACATCAGGAAAAGGACTAGATAGTCCATACCAAGGAAGAGACATATTAGATGAATGGACACGCCATAGTTGAGACGATGCATTTTTCCAAGCATGGTCCCTCCAGACAAAACTGAAGGCAAATTGAAGGTATTGACTGCATCATGGGACGTCCCATGGAAAAGAATGCCAAGCCTTGCTTGGTGGCTATACATTGTAATTTCTCTCATTATAAAAAGGGAGACTTTTCATTTTATAGAAGTGAAACTCTACCCAATTGAAAGGAAAATATTGAGACTTTGAGCTCAGATTGTTGTTCATTTTCATTTTATTTGGATGAGAAAGCAAGTTGTTTGCAAACTTTGTGCTATCATAGCTTGTATCATTTTAGGAGATTATTCTTATGTCTGTCTTCTGAATGTGTTCTTGTTTATTTAATTTGGCAAGCAGAACTAGTGAAAGTAATCATGAAGGTGTCCTGAAACCAACTGTAGGGAAGAATTTGTGCTTTCACAATTGTTTTCAATGTGTGTTTTTAGTTTCTTTTTGTGTTGAGGATTTTGGGATGACTTTGTGCCCCTATTATCTTTTATTTTTCACTCTTTAGGTAATTGAGGTGGATACTTTATGATCCATTTCATCCTATTGGTTCCTACCTTTTATTACCAGTTCCTTGTCACTACCTAAAAGAACTCCTGTTGTTTCCTACAAAGAAACTTCTGAAAGAAGAGAAGTGTTTTCAGTGTTTCCACCAAGATTTTCTCCTCTATTTGTTAACATCATCTCTAAAAGAAGAGATATGGATGGTGTATTATGTTTCTGAGTGTTATTTTCTACTTATTTATATAGTATATAACTCTTGTATACTTATAGGGAACCTCCCCTAGATGAGAGGAGAGATTTGTCCACCTATGATGTAGTAAACCTACACACTACACTGACCAATCTCCCTTGATGTGGATGATAACACCTATTTTGCTCAATCAAATAGCTGACTGAAAAAATATTCACCCAATAATTTTTTGGCGACTCTGTTGGAGAAGAGCGCACAGTTTGAAGTCTCAAGCTTCAAGCTAAAGCAAATCTTGCTCTTTTCCATTTTTTGTTCTACAATCTGGAAACTCCACATTATACCAGAAAATAGAGATCTCAAGGTGTTGTTGACCCTATTTTTGAGTTGGTGTAGTAGAACAATTTTGATTTGTTTCCTCCACAACCTCACCTTCAACGAATTAGGAGTCTTCCTCCTACCCATACCAGGTCACCAACACAAGACAGAGCTTCTTTTTATACTATTAGTAGAGATTTGCCTATACATACTCCACCCAGATTTGTGATCCCACTTTTACATAATGAAATCATGGCTCAAGGCCCCTAGGGTAACTCTTTTGGTCCACTAAATTTGACCCCACCTCTACATGAGCTTCCACATAGTTCAAGGAAGAATTTCCCCAAATTTTTTGGTGATGGAAAAGTTTACTCTCATGAACATATTGCTTCCTTCAGCATAGCCTACGGTGTAATGTGTGGAGTATGAAGACATAATAGTTAGGCTATTCATAGAGACACTACAAGGCACTATTGCAGACTGGTTTTACCATCTACAAGCTCAGTCAGTGACTGATTGGGACACTCTTAAAGCTAAATTTGAAGCCAGGTTCAAGCCTACAGAAGATGCACATGCCTTGCTAGCCTAGCTCACACAGATGAAGAAAGAGCCCCATGAACCTATGAGGGACTTCATTGTAAAGTTTTACAACCTGAGGAATAGGATTCCTATGATCACCCAGCTGACACCTAAGAATCTCAAGTGTTTCTTTATCAACTCACAGCTGCCTGAAGTGATTTTTTTTGTTGAGACAGGCTAGACACATAGACCTTTCTTCTTCTCAAGACTTGGCTAATGAGGTAGAAGTTGACCTTATCTTGGCTAGAAAGATGAGAGACCCAAACAGAGGTAAACCCACTTCATCTTTTGAATACTCACCTACAGCCACCACTGATTGAATGGTGCAGAAGCTGGAAAATGAGTTGCTAGCTTTCAAAAAGAAAATGGCATAAGGGATGTCCTTTTCTCCTTCATACAGAGATGTACCAAGGAGGACATTCCCTAATCAGGCATACCAAGGCCATGCTACTAAGAATTAAGGATAGCTAAATCACCTTCCTTCTCCATAGAGGAACCTCACCCTCGAAGCACCTCCAACCAACTCAGCAATTGGATATCTTGAAGCTAAATCAGATTTCTCATTCTAGCCTAAGTTGAATCTTGAAGATGACGCTAATCTTTTCACTGAAGATGAAGAAGAATTAGCTAGCGACTCCAACATTGGTTTCCTGAATTATCAGGATGAACCCAGAGCTGAAGCTAATGCAACTGAGGGGTCATATGTTGTATTCACTTGGTCCAAGAATCAATAAACTCAATATGTTGATAAAGAGAAGATAGAGGAGCAACCTCAACCAGCAATTTAAATTGTTAAACATGGAACCACTCTACCTTTCTAGCCAAAGGACTTGGTCATTGCTAGAAAGGTAAGTACCCCAAACATTTTTACACCTTCAACTTCAAATTCGCAGTCCGGTTCTCCCCCTCCCAAAACTCAAAAGGATGAACTCCCTTCCTCTATGCCTAGCTCATTCTAGACATTTGACATAATTGACCACATAAAGAAAACCAAAATTTAAACGTCTAAATTTGAATTTCTGCAGTCCCATCTTGAGCAATTAGATAAACTAGTTTAGTGTGTGAAAAACCAAACCATCCCTATAAGACAAGAAGTGAAGAAGGCAAATCATGATCCCTCAAAGAACATGTCTATCCCAAATAACCTTGTCATTACTCCTCCTGCTGCCCTAGGAAAATAGAACCTTTCTATGTTTCCCTGTTGATAAATAGTCACAAGTTGAGCAATTACATCATTAATTTTGGAGCTTCAGACAATGTCATGCCTACCAAAGTGGCAAAATTCCTTAGAATTACACTAACCAAAACATTTGGTAGATGTTTCTCCATGGAAAACAATCAAGTACCACTGCTTGGGCAAATTAAGGATGCCCAATTAACATTTTCAGCATTCCTAGACAAGAGAATCAAGATGTTTGTCTTAGTGGCAGACGTCTCAGCATCCTATGGCATCCTTCTTGGCCAAAATTTATGCAAGGATGTTGGAGGTGAATTAAGCATGGACCTATCCGAAGCAAGGATTCTAGTCAAAGGCATTATGAAAATATTACTTCCTAAAAAGGAAGTAAAAATATGTGGTCACCCAATCATCAGCACCTGAAGCTCAAATTTGGTTTGAGTCTTCAGGCATGTGTAACTACTTTCTATCTATAGAGAATGTTCATGAAGCATCTGATGAAGCTCTTGAAAGTGTCAACCCAAAAATTAGTTCAACTAGAAAAAAAGAAGAATTGGTGAAGCGCAATGAAAATGTGGAAGAATCTCCCCCTCCAAATGAATAAGATTTCAAAGAAAAAGTAGTGTCTAATGAGGTATAGATTTTGGAATTTGATGATAGTTGCTCCTCTACCGGTTCAAGAGCTGGGGTTGTGTTGATATCTCCTCAAGGAGATATTTTTCCTTCATCTTAAAAGTTGTAGTTTAGCAACACTAATAACACAGCTAAATATGAATCTCTGTTGCTTGGATTGAGGGCTACTCGAGACAAAGGCATCAAGCTCCTTCATGCCAAAGGAGATGCTAAACTAGTGGTTTGTCAAGTGAGAAACCTATACCAAACCAATAATTAAAGATTGTGCCACTACCGCAATCTAATCTAGGATCAAATTGAAAGCTTTGATGCTTTCAGCATCTCTACCATTCCTAAAGAATTCAATGAATGGGCTGATTTATTGGCTGTTCCAGCTACTCTCTTAGTCCCCCACTCAGACTTCAAAGGATACAAGTACACTATTGATCTGGTTTTTAGACCAAGTGTACCTGATAATGCCAGTCATTAGAAAGTGTTTAATAATGACAACCAAATCATTGCCTTTCTGGAGCAAAAAGATAGCATTTTGAAGGTAGTGAACCTCAAAAGTGTGAACTAGCTCCTGAATCAAATATGGACGTAGGTGAGGAGTTCCTATAACTTAAAAGGAATAAGATTTCCAAAGGCCTGGTTTCCCTTGAGAAGTTGTTTGATAAGCATGATAGATTCATCAAATAGTAGTAAACAGATTCAAGTTCCTCTCAAGAGTTTGATCAAGTAAATCTAGGAACCAAGGGAGATCCCAAGATGATTAACATTGGTAAATGTTGTACTCCTAAGGAGAGGTTTAAGTTCATTACTTTTCTCAACTAGTACATGGATGTCTAGCATACTCCTATGATGACCTAAAGTCACTCAGGCTTGATGAAATCTGCCATTACATTCCTATCAAGGCTGACTCGGTGCCTTACAAGCAAAAATATAGGTAGTACAATCCAAAGATATCAGGGACTATTCTGTCTGAGATACAAAAAATGCTAAATTCTAAGATTATTTTCTCAATCCATCATTCCACATGGATTGTAAACATAGTGCCTGTAAGGAAGAAGAATGGTGAAATTCACCTCTATGTGGATTTTAGAAATTTGAATCAGTCATCTTTGAAGGATAACTATCCTTTACCAATCGTGGATCAAGTGCTTCAGATAGTGACTGTTTTGGAGATGCTATCAATGCTAGATGGCTTTTTAAGATATAATCAGGTTGAATTTGGTGAGGTAGACCAGTATAAGACTGTGTTCACCACACCTTGGGGCACATTTGCATATCGAAGGATGCCTTTCAATTTGATAAATGTTGGAACCACCTTCCAAAGAGAAATGGACCTTGCCTTCAAAGATGAAATGGGTAAGTTCATTGTAGTTTATTTTGATGACTTGACCATCTTTTATAAGCATTGCCCAGATCACATACACCACTTGAAACAAGTGCTGGAATGTTGTCACCAAAATGGCATTTCCTTAAACCCCAAGAAGTTAGTTTTTAGAGCAATAGAGGGGAAACTTATTGGACACATTGTGTCCATAGGAGGCATAAAGATTGGCTCAAATAGAGTCAAGTCTATCCAAGATCTTACCTTTCCCACAAGTAAGACTTTTGTTCACTCTTTCTTTGGAAAGGTGAATTTCTTACATAGGTTCATCCCCAAGTTTTCTGAGAAGACTAGACATATTATAAACATGATGAAGGGAAAGGCCACCTTTAGATGGACTAAAAAAGGCAAGTCAACATTTGAGGATATCAAGACTACCATTTCCCATGCCCCAATTCTGGTTTGTCCAAACTATAACAAAGAGTTCACCATATACAGCTATGCTTCAGAACACACGCTTTGAGCAATTCTAGTTCAATAGAATAAAGAAGGTATGGAATCTCCCATTTCCTTCATGAGTTTTCCTCTCAAATCTCTTGAGCTAAATTACTCAAACATGGAGAATCATGCTTATGCAGTGGTGAAGGAAGTAAAGCATTTTTACTTCTACATCTTGAATTCACACACTACTACCTTGGTTCCTGACACCACAGTCAAATCCATACTAACTCAGTAAGAGTTTGGGATGAAAAGAGGAAATTGGATTGAAAAGATCCAAGAGTTTGATTTGGTCATCAAGCCAAAAAATTTGGTATGGAGAAAAGTCTTATGCCAATTAATTATTGATAACAAGCTAGAAGGAACAGAGCATGAAGAATCAGAAGAAGAAGACGCGTCAATAGTCCTCTTTGTCTCCACAACAAATGAGTGGTATTCAGGTATTACTCATTTCCTTACTTATGGTGAGTGTCCTACTCACCTATCTTATAAATAAAGGAGGACTATCAAGTTGAAAGCTACAAATTTTGTCCTCTAGGACAATGGCCTATATAAGAGAAACCTTGATGGAGTGTTCCTTCACTATGTGGACAAGGAGTAGCAAAGCCAAATTTTAAAATCCTTCCACAATCTAGCCTATGGAGGACATTTTTTTGCTCCTATGACTGCTCATAAATTTTTTTGAGCTAGGTATTACTGGCCAACTCTCCTTCAAGATGCATACAAGTGGGTTAGGAAATGTGAACTATGCCAACAGTTTATCGGAAGACCCATACTGGCTGCCCTGCCTCTCAAACCAGTGGTCACAGAGGAGCCATTCTAGCAATGGGGAATTGATTTTATTGGTGCTATAAACCCATCTTCAAGTGCTGGACATGATTATGTCCTTACAGCAATAGACTACTTTACCAAGTGGGTGGAAGCAATTCCAACCAAGCATGCTACTTCAGAAGTAGTGTGCAATTTCCTCAAGGAGAATATTATTTCTAGGTTTGAGGTCCCAACCAAGATTGTCACTAACAATGTAGCTTGTTTCACTTCCCAAGAGATCACTCAATTCTATTTTTACTATGGGATTACACTCTCCCACTCTTTTGATTACTTTCCACAAGGGAATGGACAAGTTGAATCAAGCAATAAGAACCTGGTGACTATCATCAAGAAGCTGGTGGATGACAACCAAAGGACATGTCATAAAGCATTGGTTGATGCTTTACGGGAAGATAGAATTATGCCCAAAAGGCAATTGGTATGTCTCTTTTCCAACTTCTTTATGGTATCAATGTTGAGATACCAATCACCTCGGAATTGCTAGCATTGAAATTGGCTAAGGCAATTGAAGATCAAACATATGAAAGCTCTCTTGATAAGAGGATCATGTGCCTAACTAAGTTGGATGAGCAGAGAACTATAGTGGTGGACCAAATTGCTTCCCATCAAATTTTGGTGAAGAAGCTCTTCGACCAAAAAATAAAGAACTGTGATTTCTAGATTAGAGATCAAGTCCTACTGTGGGACAAGAGAAGAGAACCAAAGGGGATGCATGGGAAGTTTGATTCTCTTTGAAGAGGCCCATTTATTATCCACCAGCTCAATGGTGAGAATAGCTTCTTGTTAAAATATCAAGATGGCACGCTCTTTTCTCTGCCTCACAATGGGCAACATCTAAAGCACTTCAACTCTTGAAGTATCATATAAGTTCACCTATACATATGTATATTTGTATAGTCTTTATTTTTTCTGTGTTGTTCATTTTCATTTTTTGGAGCCTTTCTTTTTGGGTATCATGACTCCATAGCCCAATGGAATACTTCAAAGGCACTCGAGATTCTAGTTTCTACTCCCCTCAGTTGTTTCAAGTTTTCAATTGAAGGAAGTTTCCCAACTAGAGCCAGTTGTTGTCCCCAAAAAATGTCACTCATTTTTGGGACAACATATGAACTATTTTGGTCTTATAAGACCAAAAATTTGTCTCTTCCCTTTTCAAAATTTGTTCTAAGCATTGAATTTCCTCATTTTCCAAGCTTTTTTAGTATAGGGATTAGCATGTTCAAAGGCTTCTGCAGGCAAGTTCAATCAAAAGAACAAGTTTTCAACACTTAAGTCATTTTCAAGATTGGTTCAATGCCTTGATTTAACCAAAAATATTCATCAGCAAGCTTCTAAGCAAGGATTAAACCATTGAACCATTGAACTATTAAACCTTGAACCAAAAAGGTTCAAGGGTTCAATGGGTTCAAGGTTCAACGTCGTCGACAAGAGTTAAGCACATTTGTCAAGGTTCAAAGTTCAACTATTCCATGGCTTCAAAACACTTAGCAAAAAATGATGCATTAAACCATTAAATAGTTGAACCTTGAACCATTTTGGTTCAAAGGTTCAATGGGTTCAACGACCAAATGGTTCAATGTATTTAGATTAAAAGATCAAAAAAGACTTAGCCAAATAAAGAGATTGAACCGATTGAACCATTGAACCGTCGAACCAAAGTTGGTTCAATCAGCAAGTTTAAGGGGTTGCCCCAAAGCCAAAGGAACAACTACCATTGCAGAGGGTAGTGAACTAGAGCCAAGTGCCCTTGTAGAGGGTAGAGAACATTAGTTCAAGGGTCAAAGAGAAGCCAAAAAAGATAGAATTCCTTCAGATTTGGTTCAAGGACCAAAAGGAACAATTCCTTCAAAATTTTTGTCTGATGGAAATGACTAAGTGAAGGAGGCTGAAAGAATTCCTTTAGAAAGTTTTTGCCATGGGAGAATGACCAAGGCAAAATTCCTTCGAACATTTTGTCTGAAGGAATTCACTCGCAAAGAAAGCCTAAAGAAATTGAAATGATTGAAATGGCTAAGGAAAAGAAGTTTTACTTCAGACATTTTTTTCGAAGGAATTCCTTCAGACTTTTTTTTTGAAGAAAAAGCTCGATGGAAAAATCCTGAAAGCCAAATCCCACTGAAGAAGCAAGAACCTGCCAAGGAAGTTAAAGCCTGAAGGCCACCTGAAAGATCCAGAAGGGTAGGTACCCTTGCAAGGGGCACTTGACGATAGAGAAAGGACCATTTGAAAAGTATGAAGGGACACCTTCCCTTTGGGGTGTCCCAAGGGCTAAATGAAGATGCAAAAAGAGCCTTCAAAGACTTAGACAAAGAATGATTTCAAAGAACAAGGATTGAACTGTTGAACCTTGAACCAAATGGTTCAACAAGTTCAACTGGTTTGAATGTTCAATATTTTAGGGCCTCAAAGGGACTTAGAAAGATAAAGGAAGAAATGATTGAATGGGACAAAGGATGAACCAATGAATCGATTGAACCTTGAATCAAAAGAGTTCAAAGTTCAATGGTTCATAGGTTCAAAGGCGGCCTCAGTCAAAGAAAGAAGTAACAAATAGGTGGTTCAATGGATGGTTCAACCAAGAAGCAGGAAAGTGATTAAACCAAGAAGCGATAGAACAAAAGAGATAGAATGAACTGATGAACCAATGAACCAATGTACTTTCAGTGGGTTCAAAGGTTCAAGGTTAAACATGGTTCAAGCAGCTAGTGACTATTGACGGCCCCGCAGACGTCAAAACTAAAGTAAGGGAATATCTGTTGAAATTCAAATAAAGCATGGAATTTAAAGGAAGAACCAAGTGACTGAGTGAAAAGAGAGTCCAAAGGCTCAAATTGCTATAGGGGAGAGAGGAACAAGACCAAAGGATCAAAAATATCTTCAAAAGAGTTATTTATAGTAGGTGAAACAGTGGATCAAGTAGACTTTTGAGTCACACCAAATCAAAGATGCGGCCTATTTTTCTTCCATGAAATAATGGCAAATTGGACAATTATGTAGACATCAAGAAAAGGACCAAACAATCCATACCAAGGAAGAGACATATTAGATGAATGGACATGCCATAGTTAAGACCATGCACTGTTCCAAGCATGGTCCCTCCAGACAGAACTGAAGGTGCATTGAAGGCATTGACTGCATCATGGGATGTCCCATGGGAAAGAATGCCAAGCCTTGCTTGGTGGCTATACATTTTAATTTATCTCATTATGCAAAGGGATACTTTTAATTTTATAGAAGTGAAACTCTGCCCAATTGAAAGGAGAATACTGAGACTTTGAGCTCAGATTGTTGTTCATTTTCATTTTATCTGAATGAGAAAGCAAGTTTTTTGCAGACTTTGTGTTGTCATATCTTGTATCATTTTAGGAGATTGTTCTTATGTCTATCTTCTTAATGTGTTCTTGTTTATTTAATTTTTCAAGTAGAACTAGTGAAAGTAATCAGGAAGGTGTCCTGAAACCAACTGTGGGGAAGACTTTGTGCTTTCACAATTGTTTTCAGTGTGTGTTTTTAGTTTCTTTTTGTGTTGAGTATTTTGGGATGACTTTGTGGCCCAATTATCCTTTGTGTTTCACTCTTTGGGCTGTTGAGGTGGAGACTTTGTGTTCCATTTCATCTTGCTGGTTCCCACCTTTTGTTACTAGTTCTTTGTCACTACCTGAAAGAAATCCTGTTGTTTCCTGCAAGGACACTTTTGAAAGAAGAGAAGTGCTTTTAGTGTTTCCACCATTATTTTCTCCTCTATTTGTTAACATCATCTCTAAAAGAAGAGAGATGGATGGTGTATTCTGCCTCTGAGTGTTATTTTCTTCTTATTTATATAGTATATAGCTCCTGCATACTTATAGGTAACCTCCCCTAGATGAGAAGAAAGATTTGTCCACCTCTAATGTAGTAAACCTACCCACTGGGCTAACCAATCTCCCTTGTTTTGGATGATAAGACCTATTTTGCTCAATTAGATAGCTGATTGACAAAATATTCACCCAACAAGGTCTTCGATAGAAAAACCAAATTATGAAAACAAGTGACTAGCTAATTGAGTGAGATTTAAACACGTGTCTTCATCTCAACACATCATAGCTCTCAGCCTAGAGTCCTAAGTCATGAAAACCAAGATAGTTGATTGAGAAAGATCATACCACATGTCATCATCTCATTATAAAAAATTCTATGACCAAAATGAAAGAATACAAAAACACAAGCTAACTGACATAGTGATTGAATACCACATGTCATTAATCTATTGTTCCACATATCCATTCTAAGTATCATTGGCCACCACGTGTCATGACACATATCACCACCTTTTTTCTTCATACACTAACAAATCCCAAAAGTATATTCAATTAAATGAGAAAAAATCTACCACATGTCCCATAATGGTATAATTAGAGGTTATGTTTCATTATGAACACATTCATTAGTGAATAAGAACTATAAATATTGTAACCAAGTGATATCACAATAGCTGTAAAAGAGAGAAGGGAACATTAAAACTTAATGGGATGAAAATGCTACCAAAATGAATGATAGAGAACCACATGTCAAACCAAGCCCCATAAAATCCTATGTCATACAATCAAACTCAAGTTAGAATTACAGTTGACAAAGACCATTAATCTATGATTAATTATCATGAATGGAGGATTCGAGCAATGAATTTACCACTAAAAAATGGACTATATGCCATGTTCTCAAATCAAATAAAATTAAATTTTCCAATCTAATAACTTGTTAATTATTGTCTAGAGCTCTAAAATTATTTAAAACCCTAATTTTCAAGACAAGCATAGAGATAAAAAAGAATGATAATGGAAATTAAGAACCAAGAACCTGATCCCTCATTGTTTTATTTTGGGAATACATGAGATTTAAAGGATACAAAGTTCTTTACATAATGCATTTTTACATTACTTGGCCATCTACACAGAGGATGAACCCATTTAGTCATATAGAGATGAAGACAACTTAATGCTCTATGATAGAGACTACAAAGATGATTTGATCTCTATCAAATCTTTTGGACTCCACAAAGCAACATCCAAACTTGAGGTATTTACCTATGTGTTGGTTGAATATTTTGTTGATCAGCGTACTGATAAACAAAATAGGTCTGATCAGCCAAAGTAGGAAGATTAGTCATCCAAATGTGTAGATTTACCACATCAGAAGGGGACTGATCTCTCCTCTCATCAAGGGGAGGTTCCCTATAGATAGGCTATATATAAATATATAAATAGAAAATAATACTCAAGGGTAGGACAAACCATCCATCTTTCTTTCTTCAGAGATGATGCATGCAAATCAAAGGAAAAAACTCAAGGGAAATCATAGATAGCACTCCTCTTCTTTCAAAAGTACTATTCAACAAACCACAAGAATACTCCTAGTAGTAATAGCAAAATGTAGCAAAGGATGTAATAACCAGCAAATTGAGATGCAGCACAAAGTCTTCACCTAGATTGCTCAAGAGTAAGATACGAAGAACAATGAGGGCACAAAGTCGCCCCAAGGTCCTTTACATAAAAATGAAAAGAAAACACACTAAAGGCAATTATGAGGGCACAAAGTCTCTCCACAGTTGACTCTTCAGGACACCTTCTTGATTGTTGTCACTAATTTTGCTTGTTGAATTAAAGGAACAGAAGATATATTGAAGAAAAAGACATAAGAATAGTTTCCTCAAAAACAAAGATATTACAGGACAAAGTTTGAACAACCACTTGCTTTCTTATTCCAATAACAAATTATGATAAACAAACTGAGCTCAAAGTCTCAGAAGTGTCTTTTAATTTGGGTAGAGTTTCATTCTGATTGTCAAAAGAGATCCATTTACAATAGAAGAGAGTCCCTTATATAGCCATTTCAAGAAGGACTAGGGAACAATAACACATCATGTTGCGTTGGAATCTGTCAAGAAGACAGGATGGAACTTAGGGGCATTTTACCCATTTGATTTTGTCAATGCAGGGAAACAAGTCATGCTTATTGAAAGTTTACAACTTTCAATGTCCACCTGGTGATCTGATCTTACCTTCATCATTCCTCCTTTTCTGGTTAATTGAATCGGGTCTTGGATTCAGTTTGGTATTCTGTTCCTTCCTCACTTTTTGCTGGTCTTGGCCTTGAAGTCTGTGAATGCATTCTAGTCTATAGGTTCAAAGGATCAATGGCTATTTTGTTGTCTTGAATTTGACATCTTTGGGCACGTCATCCCTTTGTCTTCTTTTGGATTTTCTATTTGGTGTTATCCCAGATTGAACTTGCCCTTTTGGGCCTTAAGAAATGACCTACTTTGGGTCGAGAAGAGCTCCCCACAAGATATTTGCCCTTTGGGTGGTCTTTGAATGGCCTTCGGGCTTTTTGTTTTACATCTTCTCGAAGGGAAGGTGACCCTTCAGCTTCGGGGAAGTATCCTTCAACTTGGCAGCCGAGAGACCCCCGTAAGGGTACCTGCCCTTCAGGGTCATTCAACAGCCTTTTTCTTTAGAGTCTTCGCAGGATTTCCTCCAGCTTTCTCTACGGACAAATTCCCGTAGACAAAAAGTCTACAGAAATTTACCATGGACAAAAAGTCCGTGGAATTTCCATTTGCCTTGATTATTATCCTTCGAGTTTTTTCCACCCGTGACCGCTTAGAATTCTTTCAGACTTTTTGTCTGAAGGAATTATACCTTACACTTGCCTTAGTCTTTTTTAAAATGACCCTTCTGAAGGGTATTTTTGTTGACCAAGTGCTTTCCACAAGGGCACTTGTCCTTCGAGAGGCCCTTTAAACTTTTTCATTTTGAACTGTCCTTTGAACCAAGTTATTGAACTGTTTGTTGAACCAAGGCGATGAACCATCTATTGAACCGTTTGATTTAACCATTTGGTTGAACCAAACGTTGAACCACTTGGTTGAACCAAAATGGTTCAAGCTGACGAACCCTTTGTTTGAACCAACTGTTAAACCTCTTTGTTGAACCAATCAGTTGAACCAAGCTTTGAATCAAAATGGTTCAAGCTAATGGTTCAATTAAATGAACCAAGCTGATGAAATGCTCCATTGAACCAAGACGTTGAACCTCTTTGTTGAACCAAGATGTTGAACCAAAATGGTTTAAGCTGATGGTTCATTTGATTGAACTGAAACAATGAACTAACCATTAAACCAAAAGATGTTGAACCAATCGTTGAACCAAGTTTTGGTTCAATGATTCAAACAAAGCCTTTAACCAACTGATGAAACAAAGGATGAACCAATCCTGCAGAGTCCTTAGAAACCAAGTTTGTAGTTTTCTCTAACCTTAAAAGAGTCTATAGATTTAAACCTGTAAAGCCCATTGAACTTGACCTGCAAAGTCCATATATTTCTTCTTCTTACTGAGTCCGTAGATTTTCTCTTCCTATTGAGTCCATAAATTCAAGCCTACAAAGTCTGTAGATTTAAGCCTACAAAGTCCGTAAATTTAAGCCTGCAGAGTCTTTAGATTTATGAGAAGCTTGAAAAATGAGGAATTTGAATGCCCAAGACAAATTTTGAAAAGGGAAGAGATAATTTTTTTCTATAGGACCAAAATAGTTCAAATGTTGTCCCAAAAATGAGTGATATTTTTGGGAGACAACAGCTGGCTCCAGTTGGGGAACTTTTGTCAATTGCAAAAAGAATTGAAAGGAGTAGAATCCAAAATATCCAGTGTCTTCATGTGTACCATTGGGTTACAGAGTCATGCTACCCAGAAATTAAAGACATCAAAAATAGAAAAAAACAAAACAAAATATAATTAAAAACTATACAAATATACATATATACAGATGCAATGATCTGATACTTTAAAAGTTGAAGTGTTTCAAATGTTGTCCATTGTGAGGTAGAGAAAAAAGTGTGCCATCTTGATATTTTAGTAGAAAGCTATTTTCACCAATGTGCTAATGAATTATAAATGGGCCTCTCCAAAGGGAGTCAAACTTTCCATGCATCCCCTTTGGTTCTCTCCTTTTGTCCCACAACAGGACTTGATTCTCAATCTGGAAATCACGATTTCTAGCCTTTTGATCAAAGAGTTTCTTTACTAGATTTTGATGAGCATCAATTTTGTCCACCACCATGGTTCTCTATTCTTCCAGCTCAGTTAGGCACATGATTCTTTTGTCAAGAGAACTTTCATATGTCTGATCTTCAATTGCCTTTGCCAATTTCAAGGCTGGCAATTCTAAGGTGATTGGTATCTCAACATTGATACCATAAAGAAGTTGAAAAAGAGACATACCAATTTCCCTCTTTGGTGTGATTATGTCTACCCATAGAGCATCAACTAATGCTTTATGCCATGTTCTTTTATTATCATCTGCTAGATACTTGATAATAGTTACCAGATTCTTATTGTTGAATTCAGCTTGTCCATTGCCTTGTGGAAAATAATCAAAAGAGTGAGAGAGTGTAATTCCATAATGGAAACAAAATTGTGTAATCTCTTAAGAGGTGAAATAAGATGCATTATCAGTAACAATTTTGATTGAAACTCCAAACCTAGAAATGATGTTCTCTTTGAGGAAGTTGCATACAACTTCTGAAGTAGCATTCTTAGTTGGGATTGCTTCTACCCACTTGGTGAAATAGTCAGTTGCTGTAAGGACATAATCATGTTTAACACTTGAAGATGGGTTTATATTCCCAATGAAATCAAGTTTCCAATGCTATAAAGTTTCTTCTATGATCACTGGCTTTAGAGGCATAGCAGCTAACTTGGGTCTTCCAACAAATTGCTAACAGAGTTCACATTTTCTCACCCACTTATGTGCATCTTGGAAAAGAGTTAGCCAGTAATACCTGGCTTGTAGAATCTTGTGAGTAGTCACAGGAGCAAAAAAATGTCCTCCATAGGCTAGATTGTAAAAAGATTTCAAAATTTGGGTTTGTTGCTCTTTGTCTACACAGTGAAGGAATACTCCATCTATGCTTCTCTTGTACAGGCCGTTATCTCAAAGGACAAAATTGGTAGATTTCAACTTGATAGTCCTCCTTTCTTTGTAAGACAAATGAGTAGGACATTCACCATAAGGAAATGAGTGATACCTAAATACCACACATTGGTAGTGGAGACAAAAAGAACTATTGGAGTCTCTTCTACTTCAGTTTCTTTATGATGTGTGTCTTCTGGCTTATTGTCAGTAATTAATTGGCATAGGCCTTTACCCCTGACCATCTTTGTTGGCTTGATGTCTAGATCAAACTCTTGGATATTTACAATCCAATTACCTCTTTTCGTGCCAAACTCCTGCTGAGTTAATATAGACTTGATTGTAGTGTCAGGAACTAAGGCAGTAGTGTGTGAATTTAGAATATAGAAGCAAAAATATTTGACTACTTTCACCAAGGCATAAGCATGCTACTCTATATTTGAATACTTCATCTCATGGGTTTTGAGAGGGAAACTCATGAAAAAGATAGGAGATTCCATACCTTCCTTATCCTGTTGAATAAGAATTCTTTAAAGAGTGTGTTCAGACGCATAGCTGTATATGATGAAATCTTTGTTGTAATCTGGACAAACCAATGTAGGGGTGTGAGCAATAGTGGTTTTGATATCTTGAAATGTTGATTTGCCTTCTTTAGTCTAGCTAAAGATGGTCTTCCCTTTCATCATGTTCATAATGTGTCTAGTTTTCTCAACAAATTCAGGGATAAATCTCTGTAAGAAATTCACCTTTCTGAAGAAAAAATGAACAACATTATTACTTGTAGGCAAATTAAGTTCTTGAATAGACTTGACTCTGTCTGAGTCAATCTTTATGCCTTCTTTGGACACAATTGTCCAAGGAGTTTCCCCTCTGTTACTCCAAAAATAGACTTTTTAGGATTTAAGGAAATACCATTCTGGTAGCAACACTCCAGCACTTGTTGCAAATGGTGTACATGATCAGATCGACGCTTTGAAAAGATAGTCAATTCATCAAGGTATACCACTATCAATTTACCAATCTCATCTTTGAAAGCCAAATCCATATCTCTCTAAAAGGTATCACTAGCATTTATTAAACTAAAAGACATTCTTATATATGCAAATGTACCCCAAGGTGTGGTGAATGCAGTCTTGTGTTAGTCTACTTCACCAACTTCAACTTGATTATAACCTGAAAAGCCATCCAGCATTGATAACATCTCTGCACCTGTCACTATTTGAAGCACTTGATCCATAATTGGCAAAGGATAATTATCCTTCAAAGATGCTTGATTCAGATTTTTGAAATCTACACAAATGTGAATTTCCCCATTCTTCTTCCTTATAGGCACTATGTTTGCAATCCATGTGGAATGATGGATTGGAAATATGATTTTAGCATTTAACATTTTTGTATCTCAGACAGAATAGTACCTGATATTTTTAGATTATACTGTCTAGATTTTTTGTTGTATGGCATTGAGTCGGCCTTGAGAGGAATGTTATGGCAGATTTCATCTAGTCTGAGAGACTTCAAGTCTTCATAAGAATATGCTAAGACATCCATGTATTGATGGAGTAAAGATATGAACTTGAATCTTTCTTCAGGGGTGTAGCACTTATCAATATTGATCATCTTGGGATTTTCTTCAGTAGTCAAATTCACTTGATCGAATCCCTGAGAGAAACTTGAGTCTATTTGTTATTGTTTGATGAATCTATCATGTTTGTCAAAAAGCTTTTCAAGAGAAACCAGGCCTTTGGTAATTTTATTTCCTTTTAGCTGTAAAACTTCTTCATTAATATCTGAATTGGATTCAAAGACAGAATCATTCTTCTGAGACTCACTGCCTTCAAAATTATCTTTTCATTCCAGGAAGGTAATGATTTGATGATCATCATTGAATACTTGCTAATGATCAGTATTGTCAGGAACACTTGGTCTATAGACCAGCTCAATAGTATACCTGTCTTCTTTGAAATTTGAATGAGGAACTAAGAGAGTTCTTAAAATAGCATATGCATCAGCTCTATCATTAGACTCTCTGGGTATGGCAGAAATGTTGAAAGCATCAAAGCTTTCAATTTGGTCCCAAACTAAGTTACGATAGTGGCATAATCTTTCATTCTTAGTTTGGTATAAGTTCCTCACTTGACAAACTACTAATTCAGCATCCCTTTTGGCATGAAGAAACTTGATGTCTTTTTTTTGAGTAGCCTTCATGCCAAGCAATAGAGATTCATATTCAGTTGTATTGTTAGTGTTGCTAAACTATAATTTGTAAGATGAAGGGAACATATCTCTTTGAGGAGATATCAAAACAATCCCAGCTCCTAAACTGGTAGAGGAACAGCTACCATCAAGTTCTAAATTCTATATCTGATCTAATACTGATTTTTCTTTAGACTTTTCTTCATCAGAAATAGAGGATCCTTCTTGGTCTGTACTACAGGCTACTAGTTTTTCTACTGTTCTTGTTGAACTGATCTCTGAGTTGACACTTTCAAGAATTATATTAAGTTTTTCATGCACTTCATCTGTAGACAAAAAATAGTTACCCATATATGCAGATTCAAAAAGAATTTGAGCTTCAGGGGCTAATGTCTGGGTGACCACATACTTTGCTTCCTTTTCAGGGAGTAACCTCTTCATTACACCTTGGACAGGGATCCTTACCTCAGACAGATCCATGCTTAGTTCTCCTCCCACGTCCTTACAGAAATTTCATCTAAGAAAAATGCCATAGAATGCTGGGATGTCAGCCACCAAGACAGTCATCTTGATTCTCTTGTTAGGAAAGGTTGCAAATGCAAATTGGGCATCTTTGATTTACCCCAGCAATGGTACTTGTTTATTCTCCATGGAGAAACATCTTTCAAGTGTCTTGGTCAATGTGAGACCAAGAGACTCAACTAATTTAGCTAGCATGACATTATCAGATGTGCCTGATTTTATAATACAATTACTCAGCTTGTGGCCATTAATTAACAGGGAAACATAGAAAGGTTATATTTTTCTAGGAGTAGCTGGAGGAGTTACCTTTTTAGCCTTTTGTCCTGTAGGGACATTTTGGTTTTTGACATATTAGACCAGCTTATTTAATTGATCAAGATTAGACTACAGATATTCAAACTCAGACATTTATATTTTTGTCTTTTTTACATGATCAATTATGTCAAATCGCTGAACTGAACTAGGTACAGAGAAAGGTACTTCAACTTTCTGAGTTTTAGGAGGGATGGGAGGTGGGCTGGTTTATGAATTTGAATTAGAAGGGGAAGGTGAGATTGATGTACTTGCCTTTTATGCAATTATCGAGTCCTTTGACTGAAAAGGTAGAATGGTTCCATACTTAGCAATCATGACTATTGACTGCAGTTGCTCTTCTATCTTTTCTTTATCAGCCTGCTGGACTAATTGGTTTTTAGACAT
This sequence comes from Torreya grandis, assembly GCA_037957365.1. NCBI lineage: Eukaryota > Viridiplantae > Streptophyta > Pinopsida > Cupressales > Taxaceae > Torreya > Torreya grandis. Next base: position 456,243 of record JARHVA010001043.1, read on the forward strand.
GATAAACACTACATATGATCCATAAAAAGCTTCTCCTTTTCTTTTGGGTTCATCTTGGTAGTTTAGGAAACCAATATGGGAGTCATCAACTGATTCTTCTTGATTGTATTCAAGGAGATCAGCGTCATTTTCTTGATTCAATTTAGGTTGGAAAGAGAATTTTGATTCTGCTTCAAGATATCTCATTGTTGAATTGGTTAGAGGAGCTTTCAGATCAAGTTTCCCTTATGGGGGAGGAAGGCAATTCTATTGCCCTTGATTCCTGGTAGCATTGCCCTAATATGACTGATTCGGGAATGTCCTTCTATATGAAGGAGCAGAAGACATTCTTTGAGCCATTTGCTTTTTGAGAGCAAGCAACTCATTTGCCAATTTTTGCACCATTGGATCTGTGGTGCCTGTAGACGCATATTCAGAAGATGATGAAGCTATATTTCTATTTGGATCTCTTCTTATCTTCCCTATTAAGATGAGATCATCTTCTACCTCAGTGGCCAAAAGTTGAGCTGCAGCAAGATCTATTTGACCAACACGTCTCAAGAGAAAACTTACTTTAGGTAGCTGAGAATTAATGAAAAAACATTTGAGATTCTCAGTTGTAGGTCAAGCAATTACAGGGATTTTGTTTCTCAGTTTGTCAAATTTGGTTGTAAAGTCTCTCATAGGCTCATGAGGCTCTTTCTTCATCTATGTAAGTTGAGCCAGAAGTGTATGTGCATCTTCTATAGGTTTGAATCTGGATTCAAACTTAGCTTTAAAATTATTCCAATCAGTCACTAACCGAGCTTGTAGATGATAAAACCAATCTACAGCAACACCTTGTAGTGGCTCTACAAAAATTTTGACTGCTACATCTTCAAATTCTACTCCGATTAGTCCATAAGCTATGATGAAAGCTATAATGTGCTCATCAGGGTGAACTTTCCCATCACCATAGAATTTGGGGAAGTTCTTCCTTGAACTGCATGGAAGCTCATGTAGAGGTAGAGTAAAATTGAGAGGACCAAAATCATTACCCCAAGGGACTTGAACTGCCATTGTAGGATTATGAAAAGGAGGGATAACAAATCTCAGAGGAGTGATTATTGGCAAAGCTTTATCAACAACAGAAGTAGATACTTTGTCTAGCAATGGAGATCTAACTTTAGTAGGAGGGAAACTCTTAGTTCATTGGAGATGAGATGGTGAAGGAAATAGATCAAAATCACTTTGTTGTACCAACTCAAATATAAGGTCAATGATACCTTTAGCCCTTTGGCTTCGTGTATACCTTGAATCTGCCAGATTGTGAAACAAAAATGGAAAAGAATTAACCTTCCTTCAGTTAAAGCTTGAGGCTTTAAACTGTGCATTCTTTTCCAGTTAGTGTGGAGGTGAATGGATAGATTATAAATGGATAATGGATTTTATATTCCCCAGTGAAGTCACCAAAAACTATTGGTTGAATATTTTGTCGATCAGCGTACTGATAAACAAAATAGGTCTGATCAACCAAAGTAGGAAGATTAGTCATCCAAATGTGTAGATTTACCACATCAGAAGGGGACTGATCTCTCTTCTCATCAAGGGGAGGTTCCCTATAGATAGGCTATATATATATATAAATAGAAAATAATACTCAAGGGTAGGACAAACCATCCATCTTTCTTTCTTCAGAGATGATGCATGCAAATCAAAGGAAAAAACTCAAGGTAAATGACAGATAGAACTCCTCTTCTTTCAAAAGTACTATTTAGCAAACCATAAGAATACTCCTAGTAGTAACAGCAAAATGTAGCAAAGGATGTAATAACCAAAAAATTGAGATGCAGCATAAAGTCTTCACCTAAATTGCTCAAGAGTAAGATACGAAAAACAATGAGGGCACAAAGTTGCCCCAAGGTCCTTTACATAGAAATGAAAAGAAAACACACTAAAGGCAATTATGGGGGCACAAAGTCTCTCCACAGTTGACTCTTCAAGACACCTTCTTGACTAATGTCACTAATTTTTCTTGTTGAATTAAAGGAACAAAAGATATATTGAATAAAAACACATAAGAATAATTTCCTCAAAAACAAAGATATTACAGCACAAAGTCTGAAAAACCACTTGCTTTCTTATTCCAATAAAAAAATATGATAAACAAACTGAGGTCAAAGTCTCAGAAGTGTCTTTTAATTTGGGCAGAGTTTCATTCTGATTGTCAAAAGAGATCCATTTACAATAGAAGAGAGTCCCTTATATAGCCATTTCAAGAAGGACTAGGGAACATTAACACATCATGTTGCATTGGAATCTGTTAAGAAGATAGGCTGGAACTTAGGGATGTTTTACCCATTTGATTTTATCAATGCATGGAAACAAGTCACACTTATTGAAAGTTTGCAACTTTCAATGTCCACTTGGTGATCTGATCTTACCTTCATGATTCCTCCTTTTCTAGTTAATTGAATCAAGTCCTAGATTTAGTTTGCTATTTTATTCCTTCCTCACTTTTTGCTGGTCTTGGCCTTGAAGTCTGTGAATGCATTCTGGTCTATAGGTTCAAAGGATCAATGGCTATTTTGTTGTCTTAAATTTGACATCTTTGGGCATGTCATCCCTTTCTCTTCTTTTGGCTTTTTTGTTTGGCACTTTCCCAGATTAAACTTGCCCTTTCGGGCCTTAAGAAATGACCTATTTTGGTTTAAGAAGAGCTCCCCGCAAGATATCTGCCCTTTGGGCGGTCTTTGAATGGCCTTCAAGATTTTTGTTTTACATCTTCCCAAAGGGAAGGTGACCCTTCGACTTCGGGGAAGTATCCTTCAAGTTGGCAGTCGAGAGTCCCCCGTAAGGGTACCTGCCCTTCGAGGTCCTTCGGTAGCCTTTTTCTTTAGAGTCTTCGTGAGCTTTCCTTGGGATTTCTCTATGGACAAATTCCTACAGACAAAAAGTCCACAAAAATTTCCCACAAAAAAAAAGTCCGTGGAATTTCCATTTGCCTTGATTATTATCCTTCGAGTTTTTTCCACCCGTGACCGCTTAGAATTCTTTTAGACTTTTTTTTTGTCTGAAGGAATTCCTTCAGACAAAAAGTTTGAATGAATTGTACCTTAGACTTGCCTTAGTCTTTTTGAAAATGACCCTTCCAAACTGTATTTTTGTTGACCAAGTGCCCTCTGTAAGGGCACTTGTCCTTCGGGAGGCCCTTTGAACTTTTTCATTTTGAACTGGTCCTTTGAACCAAGTTGTTGAACCGTTTGTTGAACCAAGGTGATGAACCATCTGTTGAACCATTTGATTGAACTGCTTGGTTAAACCTAATGTTGAATCACTTGGTTGAACTAAAATGGTTCAAGCTAATGAACCCTTTGTTTGAACTAACCGTTAAACCTCTTCATTAAGCTAATCAGTTGAAATAAGCTTTGAACCAAAATGGTTCAAGCCGAAGGTTCAAGTTGATGGTTCAATTGAATGAACCAAGTTGATGAAATGATCCATTGAACCAAGACGTTGAACCTCTTCGTTGAACCAAGACGTTGAACCAAAATGGTTCAATCTGATGTTTCATTTAACTGAATTGAAATGATGAACTAACCATTGAACCAAAAGATGTTGAACCAAGTTTTGGTTCAACAGTTCAAACAAAGCCTTGAACTGACTAATGAAATAAAGGATGAACCAATTTTATAGAGTCTGTAGAAACCAAGTCCATAGTTTTCTCTAACCTTGAAAGAGTCTATAGATTTCAACCTGTAAATCCCATTGAACTTGACCTGCAAAGCCCGTAGATTTCTTCTTCCTGCTAAGTCCGTAGATTTTCTCTTCCTGCTGAGTCCGTAGATTCAAGCCTGTAGAGTCCATAGATTTAAGCCTGTAGAGTCCATAGACTCAAGCCTGTAGAGTCCATAGATTTAAGCCTGCAGAGTCTATAGATTTAAGCCTGCAGAGTTCGTAGATTTATGAGAAGCTTGAAAAATGAAGAATTTGAATGACCAAGACAAATTTTGAAAAGGGAAGAGATAATTTTGGTCTGTAGGACCAAAATAGTTCAAATGTTGTCCCAAAAATGAGTGATATTTTTGGGGGACAACACTATGTAGGCCTAATGTTTAATTTTTTTATAGCAAGTGTATGTACTAATGTCATCTTTCATAAAAGTAAGAACATAAAACTTATGGCCTATGTAGTTGGCATAACATTTGAAAAATAATATAGACTTCCAAAATTAGACTTGCCCTACAATCAAAAAATATTTAGAGAATGGCTTAATGAAAATAAATTTAGCTAAATTTTGAAAGGATGGGCTGAGAATATCTACAAATTTGTTGTGAATAAAAATGTCTGAATTTCCCAATTCAATCTTGGTGTCATAATTGACAAGGCATTACTAAACATGCTACATGGAGATATGGCCATAACTTATGTGTATGAAGTCTAGGTTCCCTTATTATCCATTATTATTGAAAACAAGGGAATTTATACATTAGGGGAGATCATAAGTTACAACTTAAAATTCCAAAGAGTCACACATAATAGAGCAGACAATAACTTTTATATGTTTTCCTATTTAGTAGATGTTATTTGTGGTACTTTAAGCTCCATTAAGACTTCTCCTTAGAACCAAGGGGACTCAAAATGATATGTGGTGATTTTAATTTGTATCACATTCAAAAATTTAGGGATCACATGCAAATTATACTAAACTCTTTCTATCTAATAGTGTACAAATAAATTAATGAACAACCAATGTTAAGGTTATCTATAGAGATCAAGAGGTCACTCAAATCATTGGGAGACTATTGGTTCTACCCAGATCATACAACTATCCAAATTTAAGGCACATTACTGGCACCATTATACTTGCATAGGTTAGTCCCTGAAAAATAATCATAATAAGAGATTTTATATCAATTATCTAACAGTGTTAATGATAATCTTATAAGGGCTAGATTGATAAAGTTTCACAAAAAACCTCTCAGTATTAGGAGACAATAATTCAAAAATTGGGAAAATTTTGATAAAACTTCTCATCACCGATATTATTTTCATTTTAGATTGGATTTTTTTTTTTTTTTTTTACCCTAGAGGGGTGATAGTGTAACACATAAGTAGTTTTGATGGCAGGTTCAAGCAGAGTTATGGGCATGACTTTATTTTCCTAAATGTTGAAAATGACTCCAAAGTATATATAAATATAAGATAAGTAGGGATGTCGATTATAATTTATCATTTACTCCAATATGATCCCTCCATCATAATATGACCATTAGGAATAGATTCAAAATGGAAAGTAAATGGTTATGTACAAAATTAATTAGGGTACTAGTTCTAATCAACTAGAGCCATCATTTAACTAATTAAAAATGCATGAGTGTGTGGCATGTGATTTCATATATATGATATAGTTTGAGAAAAAACCATACTCTGCACCACTCCAAATGTTTCAACAGAACATTGGAATGGATAATGCACCTAAACTAGCCATGATCAAGAATTACTGGTATGATGTTGAGATAACCAAGGTCTTTGAAATTTAACATGAGTAGTAGGACATTTTACGATACAACTACATGGAGAGGAAAGGAGTGCATCCATTATTAGGTAAAATATACATCAAGTTGGTTTAAGGAACTTGACTGGTGAGGAAATGGTCATATCGGATGAACCCAAATCTTTGTGCTCACGTTAAAGAGGAAATCAATAGCATGTTGTGTGCTAAAGTTATTACTCTCATTGATGAATTTAAATGGGTTGCTCCCACGGTGATTATCAACATTACATTTTGTGACATTCGTATTTGTGTAGAATACATGATACTCAATGTGGTATGTGTAATGGAACCTTTTCTAATGCCTTTCACTAAGTAGATTTTAGAAGGTGTTGTTAGGTACAATATTTACACATTCACCAATGAATTTTATAGCTATCACCAATTCTAAATTACTAAAGAAGATAAGGCAAAAATTACCTTTACATCTAAATAGGATTATTTTGTGCATAATGTTATACCTTTTGGCCTCAAAAATGCATTGGCCAAGTTCTCACACATTGTGGTGAAAGCTTTCAAGTATTTCATCCACAAGTTCCTTTAGGTGTACTTAGATGATTGAAATGTGTATGGTTTAATGTGTCACTAGTGTGATAATATATGCCTCATGTGACTAGTGTGATAATCTTTACCACCTTAATTAGGATCCTATTGGGACATATTATTTATCAAGATGGCCTATTGGTGGATTTGACTAAAATTGTGGTCATTGTCCAACTCCTAGTGCCAACCACTTAGAATGAGGTCTGCACCTTCTTAGGTTACATAAGGTATTGTAGGAAGTTCATTTGAGGTTATGCTAACATTGTTACCCTGATGGAAGAACCATTCAAGAATAATGGCTTATTCTTATGGATGACTCAATATCAACAAGTGTTTGTTACCCTGAAAGAGAAATTTGGTGATTACACCCATTTTCTAGTTCCTAAACTAGGGCTAGCCATTTCATTTGCATTTTTATTCTTTAGGCATGGCAATAAGTGATATCCTGGCACAACCCAATGATGGAAACCTTGATCATCCTATTTATTTTTCAAGCTAAAAGATCACACTAGTAGAATAGAACTACTTCATAACTAATCGTGAGGCCTTATCTATGGTTTATGTGCTTCACAAGTTTTGCCAATACTTGTTGGCAACCCCATTTATCTGTTATACGGATCATGAAGCACTCAAGTATTTATAAATAAGCTAGTATAACACAGGTGCATCTATCAATTGATTCTCCACTTCTAAGAGTTTTAGTTCTCTGTGGTTTTTAAACCAAGCAAAGTTAATTATGAACCCTACCATCTCTCACATGTTCAATCTGGTGAACCATCATGTACCATAGAGGATGAATTACTTGATGTAAAATTTTTCCAATTAACATGCATGCCTAAATAATTAGATAAAATCATAGCTTTATTACATTAGGGTCCAAACAAAACAACCTTTACCACCCAAGAGAAAAAGAAACTAGCTATGTACGCTACCCCTTTTTAGCTTATTGGTAGAGAGCTATATAAACTTAGCCAGGATGAAGTACTATGAAGATGTGTAATGAAACACAAGCACACAAAAAAATTTCAAGAAGTCTATGAGGTCATCGTGAAGGACATTATGTTGGCAATAAAACAACATGAAAATTTTTACTAGCAGGATTGTGGTGGCCCACCTTATTCAAAGATGCCAAAGTTTATACACACTAATATGATACGACAAGTGTATAGGTAAACCAAACTAAAGTGATGTTATTCCTCTTCATCCAATACTTTCTCATGAACCATTTGAGTAATGGGCTATTAATTTTGTTGGGCTTATTCAACCAACTATGTGATGGACTAGTTTGTGATATATCATTATTACCATAGACTCTCTCACACACTAGGATGAAGTAGTACCCACATGTGATTTTACTATTATGACCACCACCAAAGTTTTATGGAAACATATCATCAAAAGGTATGGATGCCCTCTAAATTTAATAAATGATCGTGGCACTCACTTACTTAATGAGACAATGCACATCCTCTTCATTGAATTCATGAATGTAAACCATAATACCACTCCATACCACCCTCAAACCAATGGCACAACTGAAGCCTTCAATAAGATCCTAGGTAACACACTGACTAATATTTGTAACATTAGTCACATTGATTAGGATGAATAAGTTTGCACAGCCTTATGGGGATATTGGATTACATATAAAAGGTTGAACAAGAGTATTCCTTTTAATCTTTTCTTTAGTGCTAAAGTAGTTTTACAAATATATTTCCTTATGCCCTCTTTATGTATTGCATGTGTAGGTAGATTAGATGATGAGGAGTCCCTAAAAGCATGCTTGGACACTCTACTTCAACTGGATAAAACATGCTTCCTTAGACATTAGATCCAATGAGTTGAAAAGTAATAATAGAAAGCCTAGCATGATCGTCATATCAAAACCAAGGTTTTTCATCCTAGTATGCATGTCCTCATCTATGATTCAAAGTTTACACAACATTTAGGTAAACTACGAATCCATTGGGATGGTTCATTTATGTTCATGCTATCCATCTGATAGGTCCTTGTAAATTTAAATGATTGGATGGCCAAATTCCTACCAAGCCATTTCAATGGTAGTTGGCTCTAGCCCTACCATTCTATGTAATTCTTCACTTAAGAAAATAGCACATATGCCACTAGGTTAGTCTAGGAATTTATTTCATCCTCAGATAAATGTCGTATTACTTTCACATGTTTTTTAAATTTGTTTGATACTTTTTTATACTCTTTTGGTATTTCATACTCTCTTTTTATTTTTTGACATTAATTGCATTATGATATGACATGGAGGACCATGCAAAAGTTTTAATGTGGGGTGGCTTTTAATGATGGATAAGCCACTTAAGTTATAGAGCATGTAAGAGGAAGCACATAAAGGAAGAATGCAAATGGAGTGTGAATGAGGAGGCATGTAAAGGAATTAGAAAAAAATAAACATGTAGAGGAGGTACATCAAGGAAATGATGGAAAAATAACATAGGATTGTAGAGTTTAGAAGACAATGAGCCACACAAGAGGTGGTGGGTGACCAAGGTAAGTGGAATGAAGATAGTAAAGAAAATGTCGTTATAATATGGGTTAAAATGGAAAAGGTAACTCCCACTGAGAAAATGGGAAATTTGAATTATTACAACTAGCATGCACTTCAGGAAATATACAATAACTTGTAAAGGATGGGACATGTAGTTATTAATGATGGAGTGGTATAAATGGAAAGCATGCCAAATGGACACAAAGGCATGTTGTTTGAATCATTTAAATGAGTGAAGTGATGGATGGTGGCATGGAGGAGTTAATGTAAAAATTTAGGGTAGATTATAAAATATCATGTGGCTTCTCATATTCATTTTTTATGATTGAAAACTATAAAATTATAGAGCTTAAACAAGAAAAAACAAGCAACAAGAGACAGAGACTACACAGGGTTTCAGGGACAAAACACAAAATAGAGATTGGGGTAAAGATTATTTGATGAATGAAGTGATAAATCAACCATAAGAGTAGGTGTGAGGAAGATGTAGGTAAGCAGGAAGCCAAATAATTTCAAGTGTAGAAACAAAAGAATTAAAAGGTATTCATCTATGAGAGTTGGTTGGCCACACATTAACCTTTAAGGACCCCGATCAATGATGTGTCCAAATCTAGTATCTAACAAGAGTATAAATCCATTACCAACCATTCCTAAAGTATAATAATAGACGGTGCATAAGAAGGAAGTCCCATCTATATCCAAGAAGAAAGATCTAGTGAACATGATGTGTAAGGCACAAACTCCACAAAGCTAAAAGAAGGGACTTCTAGTGGAAAGGTACTAGAAATGATGCATGTAGAAAAGAAGGTCATTGTCACACCACTACCCTCTCCCATTTTTATGAAAGAAATGTAGTACCCAAAAATAATTATGTGCATAGATGATTAGGATCCAAACGTCTCCACTTGTCAAGTCCTCGATTACAATCATCAACAACCTAAGAATAAAATAGAATTACAATGAGACTATCAAGTGGAGTGTTAGAATATCTAAAATGAGATCAACTATGATCTCATAATATAAAACTTATTGGAGGATGTAGGGGTGCTCCAACTCTTCCAACTACATTATTTTGGAAAACTACAAGAGGCAGTTTAGTTTCTAATTCCATGCATTCATAAAGATTACCTCTACTTTGTTGGGCATAAGATGTGGATTACCCCTAAATGTATTAGTAAAGTAATTGGGTTACTTTACTATAGATAATATGCCAGTGTGAATCTTTAAGATTAGGAGGCAATTGATAAAATCAATGTGGCATTGTAATATTAAAAGAAAGGCCACACCATGTATATAATGACCCTAACAAATCCTTTAATTTGAGTGGTTGCACACTTAGCCATGACCAAGATGGGAAGAAAAGATCAGTGGAATAACATGGATATGGCCCACCTCTATGTCACCAACCAAATGGCCAAGGGAGAAAAGTATAAATTTTCCTTGTACTTTACCAAGAAAATTATGTAGGATGTTGAAAAGGTGTTTCACCTACCTAACTATAAGTTACCTTATGGAATAATTTCGTTGCTAATAGTTTTAGATGAAATTAGCATCCTAGATTATTTTGGCAAGGAGCTAAAGTGGGTGTACCCACCAAAGCATAAGTCCCCTATCGAATGGTTCAAATAATTCACCTACCCTGATACCATCTCACCCTCCTACAAAGCAAAGATGTGTTGGTTGAATATTTTGTCAATTAGTGTACTGATAAACAAAATAGGTCTAATCAGCCAAAGTAGGAAGATTGGTCGTCTAAATGTGTAGGTTTACCACATCAAAAGGGGACCAATCTCTCCTCTCATCAAGGGGAGGTTCCCTATGGATATGCTATATATATATATATATATATAGAGAGAGAGAGAGAGAGAAAATAATACTCAAGGGTAGGACAAACCATCCATCTCTCTTTTTTTAGAGATGATGCATGCAGATCAAGGGAGAAATCTCAAGGGAAATGACAGAAAGCACTTCTCTTCTTTTATAAGTACTATTCAGCAATCCACAAGAATACTCCTAGTAGTAAAAGCAAAATGTAACTAAGGACGTAGTAACTAACAAATCAAGATGCAGCACAGAGTCTCCACCTGAATTGCTCAAGAGTAAGATACGAAGGACAATGAGGGCACAAAGTCGTCCCAAGGTCCTTTACACAGAAATGAAAAGAAAACACACTAAAGGAAATTATGAGGGCACAAATTCTCTCCACATTTGACTCTTCAGGACACCTACCTGACTACTTTCACTAATTTTGCTTGTTGAATTAAAGGAATAGAAAATATATCAAGGAAAAAGACATAAGAACAGTTTCCCCAACAACAAAGATATTACAGCACAAAGTCTGAAAAGTCACTTGCTTTCTTATTCCAATAACAAAATATGATCAACAATCTGAGCTCAAAGTCTCAGTAATGTCTTTCAATTTGGGTGGATTTTCATTTCCTATTGTCAAAAAGAGATATGTTTACAATAAAAGAGAGTCCCTTATATAGCCTCTTCAAGAAGGACTTGGGAACAGTAACACATCATGTTGCATTGAAAGTTATTAAGAAGATAGGATATAATTTAGGGGCATCTACCCATTTATTTTTCTCAATGCAGAGAAATAAGTCACGCTATTGAAAGTTTGCATCTTTCAATGTCCACCTGGTGATCTGATCCTTCTTCATCATTCCTCCTTTTCTGGTTAATTGAATCGGGTCTTGGATTCAATTTGATGCTCTGTTCCTTAGTCACTTCCTGATGGTCTTGGCCTTAAAGCATGTGAATGCATTTGGGTCTATAGATTACAAGGATCAATGGCTATTTTATGATTTTGAAATTGACGTTCGCACACCCGTCAATACGCTTTCAATGGCTAGTTCGTTGTTCTTGAATTTGACGTCTTCGAGCGTGTCACCCCTTTGGTCCTTCTTCAGCTTTCTTGTTTTGCATCCTCCCAAAGGGAAGGTGACCCTTTGGCTTTGGGGGAGTGTCCTTTAAGTTGGCAGCTGAGAGTCCCTCGCAAGGGCACCTGCCCTTCAGGGTCCTTCAGCGGCCTTTTATCTTCGGTAGTCCTTCGGAACATTTCCCATGGACAATTTCCCTGATCTTTCTTAGCGGGTTTTCTCCATGGGCATTTTCCCATGGACAAAACATCCATGTACATATTACCACAGACAAAAAGTCTACGAGAATATGGCTTTGTTCTTTGGCTCTGAGAATTTCCTACGGGTTTTCTTCACGCAGCTTTTTCGAATTCTTTCAGACTTTTTCCTTCGGACAAAAGTCCGAAAGAATTATGCCTTTGTCTGCCTTAAAAAATAATTTTGAAAGAATTTACCTTAACTCTTTCCTTGAAAATGACCCTTCCAAAGGGTGTTTTTGTCGACCAAGTGCCCTCTACAAGGGCACTTGTTCTTCGGGAGGCTCTTTTGAACTTTTGTATTGAACCACTCCTTTAAACCAAGCTTTGAACCATGCTTTGAACCAAGCTTTGAACTAAGCCTTGAACCCTTTGATTGAACCAAGATTTGAACTAAGTCGATGAACCAAGCTTTGATGAACTGACTGAGTGAACCATTTGATTGAACCAAAGCATTGAATCAACTGAATGAACCGACCGTTGAACCGACTGAATGAACCAACCACTGAACCGACCGAATGAACCAACCATTGAACCAAAGTGGTTCAATGGTTCAATTGATTCATTCTCTTTGATTTGGCCAAGCCCTTTTGATCCTCATTTAACCAAATGTGTTGAACCTGTTGAACCTTGAACCCATTGAACCTTTGAACCAAAGTGGCTCAATGGTTCAAATATTCAATGGTTCAAGCCTTCTTCTCTTTGATAAGTGTTTTGAAGCCATTGAACCTTGAACCTTGATGAAGCACTTAACTCTTGCCAATGACGTTGAACCTTTGAACTTGTTGAACCCATTGAACCAAAATGGTTCAAGGTTCAACGGTTCAATGGTTCAATGATTGGATCCTTGCTTAGATGCTTGCCGATGGACATTTTTTATTGAACCAAGGCGTTGAATGAATCCCAAAAATGACTAAGTGTTAGAAACTAATTCTTTTGATTGAACCCACTTGTAGAAGCCTTTGAACCTGTAGAAATGAACCTACTTGCAGAGTCCGTAGATTCATGAGAAGCTTGAAAAATGAGGAATTTGAATGCCTAGGATAAATTTTGGAAAGGGAAGAAATAATTTTGGTCTGTAGGACCAAAATAGTTAAAATGTTGTCCCAAAAGTGAGTGACATTTTTGGGGGACAACAAGATGAAGGGTTGGTTTGAAGGCATGAGGGAGGTGTTTTGGAATGAATGGTGTGTACCCAAGGAATTTCCTACATATATGGGAGCCTATGCTACATTTTTGTGAAGCAAAATTACTCCCTCTTATGAATCTAGATGGTAGGCACTGGTAACTTGTCATCATGGCTCAAGCTGACATACACATTCACTATGAGATATTTCATGGACTCCATAAATCACACTATGGATTAATACCCCATAAATATTGATGTGCATAAGATTGACATTGAGATCCACACTCTTCACAATCTTTATGTGTATCTATAAAGGTATACATATGTGGAGTGGCATGAGACTAACAAGACTGATATAAACCCTTATAAGATAGTCATGCAAGGGAAGATTTGGGTGATTTTATATATGTTTAGGCCCCAAAATAAAACATCAGTGACCATGGAGTGAAAAAAGGAACCACTACACTCCCAACCATGAACATGCATAAAGTAAATCGTATGAATGAAAGATAAGAGGCTAATATCAAATGCCTCCAACTCAAGTAGGGCATAGGAAGAATAACCTAAGGCCAAACCCAAATGACCAAGGTGAACCCCATCACCAAAAAAAGTAATAGAGCTACCTAAAGAACAAAAATATGTTGCTTCAGTACTAACTACCCAGGTAGAGATCGAGCAAAAAACACCCAAAATGGTGACTTTGAACAAAGGTGAGGCACATCCAGATACACAACCTACAAATGAACCCACTCCCAAATCTAAAAAAGAATATCCTACTAAACCTAGCAAGAAATATCTTGTTGATGAGCAGTAAATAGACATGGAGAGTCCCAAACCTGAAGAATCATAAAGAGGGGAAGGCGCTAATGAAGAGGACCTTGGTGCTAGTTCTAGTGAATGGGAAAAGAGTATTGAGATTATATACTTGAAGTGCAACCCTAAAAAGAGAAAAGAACCTATGCAGGAGTAACATCAATAACAATAGCCAAATCAAGAACCTTCCATTAATGTCATATTTCAACATGACACATTGGACATGTAATTATATTTGTGGAATTACTTTTCCCAACATGATTCTATAGGAAAAACTTGGTGCAAGATGTATTTTTCCATGGAGGTTTATCATGATGAAGAAAATTTTGAGATTTCAAGGACCAACATGAATGTAATCCCATAAGTGGTAGGTGTCTCAGACACACTTTGGGTAACTCCCATTATTTGTTTTCCATTTCAAACAGGTGTAACCCTTATAAATTTTGCCCTAGAGGTTTTTAAGCAAAACATTCTCAATATCCATGACATGGGATAAATTCATAATAAACATCAAGAGGTCGTTTGGCTATACAAAGAAGAGCATGAGATGAGGTACAAGCTTGAAGAGGAAATTGAAGAACTCAAGTGCCAATTAGATGTGACCAAAGTGGCTCAACTTAGAACTCTGTTCCTTTGTCAAATAGTTTTGATAAGTGAACCAACACTCAAAGATGGAGTTCCCATTACTGATGAGTTAATAAATAATTTATATATGCTCGTGGACCTTTTATTGAAAAAGTGTAAAAACATGGTGGATCCTAAACAAAATAAATTGTGGGTTACCACATAGTTCGTTAAGGCCATAGACATCTGTCATGAATTTTTAAATAAATTGAGTGCCACCATTCCCATCATCGATGGGGGTTTTGTCAACTTGGCATGGTTGAATAAAATTATGGAAGCATGATTTTTTATTGAAGAACAACAATACCAATAATTAGTTGAGAATACTATAGGCATCGAGGACAGGGCCCAACATGTAAAAGTATTCGAGAACATCAAATAACTAGAAACACAAATAAACACCCATCGACAATAGTTGAATGTTAGTTTCTCAATGCTTTGTGGATAAGTTTTGGTGGAGGTTGGGGCACTTTAGGATGCTCACAAAGTTATAACTACTTAGATTGAGACTTTGACAACTAAAGTAGATACTTATTTGGAGTAGCCTGATTAAATGAAGAAATTTAAGGATGAAGTGGAAGTTATTACTTATAATCTTTAGGTATCCCTCAACCAATGGGAGGAGCTTAACCATAAATTACAAGAGGTAGACCTCATACTTCTGGAAATTGAGTAAAATATAGCATAGTTTGGTATGAAACATTAGTTTAATCTAGGGTAAATATTAGACCCAAATTTTGTAATATATTCTAAGTATTTTTTATCCATAAGCACAAAGATTTAAGGGCATGATATGATTATGGATTACCATAGTGTGAGATGAGAATCAAAGACCATGATGTGGGAGAGAATATATCAAAAGAGGAAAATATGAGATAATGGTGCAAAATAGGAAAACATGAGGGAATAGTGTAAAAGTATTTGGTGTAGATGAGTGTTATGAAAGACATTGAAATGGAGAATGAGGAGTATAAACCTAAGACATAGAGAAGCAAAATAATAGAATAAGGGCACATGAAACATAAGTGGTTACAAATTAGTTTATGGTCATTGAATATAAATGGGAGCATAAATATATCATTAGCTTGTGGAAAAGGAGGAACACGAATGCTCATATCTAGTATAAAGAGTATATAGGGGTTGTTGGGTCAAGTTCAAAAGGAATGTAATTGTAATGACTCACCATGACTTATTTATTTAAAATAGTTGTTGGCTTTTCATCTTTAGTGTATTAATGTTGTAACCCAAAAAAGGATTCTATCATGTATAAATATCCCTTTGGTTGTGTTTATAAGGGTTTATTGTTGTTGTTGGCTAGATAAAGATCTAGAAATCATGTACTAACTAAAGTACCTTTATAACCTCATAAGATTGATCAATGGAACTAATATTATATGAATTATTGTGTGTTGAGTCTATTTGGTGTTAATTTTGTTTTATGATAATAGAGTACTTGCATTGTGTGAATGTGTTAAATGGTTAACTCTAAGGATGATGATTTTAATAATAATGATTAACTATGTTAACTCAAGTGCCTAAAATTCATTTATCTACCATCACAGAGTAAGACCAATGGGAACTGGTCTAGGCAACATGCCTTAGGTGATTGCATGGGGTCACTCGTATGATATGTTGACATGTTAGCGCATTAGCTTCTCCCTTTCTCTAAATGCATGACTAGTACTTAGTCATGAAGAACTAAGGATAGAAAGGAACCCAATAGCCTCCCAACAATATATTTTTCTAGTTGGGTCCTTCAAGGCACAAAATATTTAGGTTTTCATTTCTTCAAGTAATTCATCCTTCCCTTGGGTCCATTAGATGATAATAAAATGGAATAAAAGTGGTGTGAAGGTTGTTGTTTTTTATTTTGATGTAGTAGCCAATCTCTTTAAAAGTGCACCACATTAAAAGCCAAAAACAAATTCAAGATTGATATATGAGCCTTTGGGAGCATAATTTGTTGAAATTTCAAGACCCATAATTGATAATAATGAAGAAAATATGACCCTTTCAAACTACAACTTAAATAGAACACACATTTCAAAATTTACACATGAAGTGGATATTCACAATTTTCAAGCATCTACAACAAAACTGGTAAAAAGAATAGAATTGGGGAAACACACCTAATAAGAGCTTAAGGAGCAGGTATGGGAACTTTTGGCATATTTTAAAACATTTTTGAGTCAAGACATTATTCTAATGGATTCTCTTCAAAAATTTATTCCCATTGAGTACATTGGCAATAAATTTGTTTCCGACGTTCGTAAATATAATAATATTGAAATATGGAATGGAATTGCATTAGCTAGAGCACTACAAGAGGTGATTATTTATACATAAACAAGTGAGATTAAGTCTCCTAATCTATAGGTGATTAATACTCATAATGTAACTAATCAGACATAGGAAAGACCACATCTAACTAACCTATGTTATATGTCAATCAAAGGTGTAACTACACCATGTGACATTTATTACATATAGGTTAGGATAAATTAATTATTCTAACATTCCCCCCCTTAATTGATCATAGCTTGAAGAAAAGAAGAGAGAATTTCTAAATGCATCAAACTTATCGCATGCAAGTGACTTTATGAAGACATTTGCACACTGATCCTGAGTGGGGCAATACTATAGTTGTATGTTGTGTTATTAAACATGTTCACGTATGAAATGAATTTGAACCTATATGTGATTGGTTCTCTCATGAAACACTAGATTGAAAATAATATGTATAAAACCTTGATTATCAAAATACAAAACTGTGGGCTGAGTCTACTAAACTCCAAGTCCTAAAAGAATGAAATGTATCCATATCACTTCATAGATAGATCCTATTGTAGTGTGATATTCTACCTCTATGGAAGATCTAGAAACACAATTCTACTTCTTACTTCCACATGAAATTGGACCAGATCCTAGAAAGAACATAAATCCAAAAGTGGATTTCATGTCATCAATAGAAGCTACATGATCTGCATCTATATATCCTATCAAGAAGAACTTATGATTCTTCTTGTATTCTAGGCTATATTGTTATGTACCTCTGATATATCTCAATACCTGCTTTCTTGCTTTCTAATGTGTCACATTTGATTCTTGCATGAATTGAGAAAGATAGCTGACATCATAGCTAATATCTGGCCTAGTATATGTCAAGTAAATGAGACTCCAAATCAACTATTGACAAAGAGTTTCATTTATTTCTGGTGATGGATCTTATGATACAATTGAAGTCTTGTCTCCATAAGTGTTGGAATAGGCTTGGAATCCATCATCCTAAAATTATCAAGAAATGTCTTGGTATACTTCATCTATGAAAAAAATGTGATGTTCCTTCTGTCATACCTCCAAACCAAGACAATAGTATAGTAGCTAAAGATCTATCATGTTGAATGGTCGCTTGAGATCATTTTTAGTTGCATTGATCATCTTCATTGTGTTGTCAGTGATGACTACATCATCGACATAAATAATCACTATAACATCCTCCCCCCACATTTTTTGATGTAGAGGTTAGGATCATATGGACTCCTTTTGAATCCATGTTGCATGAGATGTTCATCAATCTTTATGTACCAAGCTCGAGGAGCTTATTTTAGCCCATAGAGAGACTTGATAAGCCTACACACTTGTTATTGATTAGGTACCACAAATCCTTCAAGTTGAGTCATGTAGACTTCCTCTTATAAATATCCATCAATAAAGGCACATTTTATGTCCATTTTATGGACATTCCATCTAAACTATGCATCCATAGAAAAAATCATTCTAATAGTCTTTATCTTAGCCATGGGAGTAAAATTTTCCTCATCGTCAATGCCTTCTTTCTAAGCATACCCTTTTATGACAAGCCTTGCCATGTACTTATTAATATTTCCATCTACTTTGTACTTGATCTTAAAAACCCATTTTCATCCTATAAACTTCTTACCTGGTGGAAGATTAACAAGCTACCAAGTGTTTTTCTTCATTAGTGACTGATATTTTGCATCCATGGAATATTTCCAAGGTTTGGACTATAGGGATTCTATTACTATTAAAGGCTCATAATTTTATTGAAAAATAATCATAAGGGCCATGTTAACCTCTTCTCAAGCCATGCTTTGAGTCCTCAATCTTGAAGTGGATGTATATAGTACTCTATTCAAGTTAGCATCTCGTATAGTACTTGTATACCACTTGGGCATACATTGAGTTGTACTTGGTAGTACTAGAGGTCTTGTGTGACTATCTTCCTTTTCACCTTCACCATAACTATCTAAAAATATTACAGTACTTTTGCCTATATCATTTGCCTATGTATAAGGTGGATTGAATCCACTCTTTTCATCAAACACTACATCTTTGCTAATTAGTACCTTCTTTGTTTTTAGATCAAGGAGCATGTGTGCCTTTGATTATGCATTGTATCCACAAAACTACATTCTTTCATTTTCTTATCCAAATTCTTCCATTTCTTCTTAGGAACATACATGTATGCCTTGTAACCAAAAACTCAAAGGTGAGTAACCTTTGGTTATTCCTTGTCCAAGATTCATGTGGTGTAATTCCATCAATAACTTTAGTGGGTAACCTATTTCACAAGTAGACTTCAGTGTGATAAGCTTCTACCTAATATGTATTAGGACATTTTTCATCCTCAACCATGTTGCAAAACATTTCCACAATGAATCTATTATGCCATTCTACAACTCCATTCTTTTGAGGTGAATATGGAGCTGACAATTGATGACTGATTCCATTCACATTGAGATAGGTTGATAATTCTTTACTAGTGTATTCCCCCCCACAATTTGAGTAGAGGGTTTTGATTTTCATACCATATTCATTTTCAACAATGGCATTAAATTCTTGAAGACTTTAAAATCTAGATCCTTAGTATTCAATAAATATACCCATATTTTTCATGATTAATCATCAACAAAAAGCTGAAAGCATTTATACCCTCTAAGACTTGGAGTAAAATGTCCACATAGATCTGTGTGTACCAAGTTTAACTTACCAGGTGATCAATATTTAGTCTTTCCAAAGGGAACTCTTCTTTAATTTATAGCTAAGCAACTGGTACATATATCAAAAGATTACTTGAGTTTGGGAAGACCATAAACCATATCATGTTTGCTCAATTTAACCAAATAACCATAACTCAATTGACCATATCTTTTATGCCATAAATTGCCTAGTCTTGTATCTTTGACTACAAGGGATTGATGATTATTTTGAATAAAATCAATCTAAAACATTTTGCCAATATTTGAAGTGCCTAGATTTGTCTTTGATGTGGTAAAACTTTTGACCATTTTGGTGATCAAATTCAACCATGAGGTTATGGTCAAATAGATGATTAAAAGATAACATATTTTTTGTAAGTCCTGAGACATAGAGAACATTTGAAATGTTTCAATTTTTGTTTCCAAGTTAAAGTTTGATGTCACCACTACCTTGTATTGTACATGAGGTATCATCTCCAAGTAATACACTTCCCTTTGAATCTATTTTGGTCAATGTAGAAAACCATTCTTTTCTCCTTGTCATGTGTCTAGTTTCTTCTGAATCAACATACCAAATTGCACTTGGATGATTGGTAGACTCATGTGTTTGAGTATCTAAACCATATTCCTCATTTGAAGAATCATATTCTTCAACAACATTTTCATGTTGTTTAGGCTTGGAATTTTTTTGTTTCCACCTATTTTGTTGTTGCGGTTACTTCTTTTCTATTTGTGGTGAATATTTAAAAGAGGGATTCTTGCTTGATGAGCCCTTTTGAAATGTGTTTTACTAAAAATGGTTTAAGTCATGTCCTTATCTTTCATAAATTTGACATGCTCTAGAAGAATGTGATTTATTCCCTTGTTGGTTTTTTTTTATTATTTTGCTTTGGAGATTATTTTTTACCCTTCATGGGTTTCTTCTCCTTTTGATTCAATGTGAGTGCATGCTCCTCATCTATTTCCTCTCAATTATGCAAAATCTCCTCTTATTACAATAAATTTACCAACACTTCAAAGATTGGTTTTTGTCCTGTGACATTCAAATTGGTCACAAAGATTTGATATGCGGGGGGGGGGGGGGGGGGGGGGGGTGGTAGTATTCTAAGGACTATAGGGACCAAAGAATCATCTATCATCAGTTCACCCAAAGATTTAAGTGAATCCCACAAATTTATAATTATTCTAAGGAATACCTCTACTTTTTTAGTTGATTTGAGCTTGAGAGTGTGCAATTGGATCTAAAGATGCAAGATTTTATTTTGATTCTTTACTTCATATACTATTTTTAGCTTATCCCAAGTATCTTTTTCAGTTGTAGCACTTTAGATATGAGGTTGTAACTCATCCAAAACTCCAAACATGATTATTAACTTATCCTTTTTATTAGCTTTATCATATTTCTACCATTGATCAACATTTATTCATGTCTAACCCATGTGCCTTCTACCACTGACCAAATATCTTCAAACTCTAGATGTGTTTATACTTTTATTTTTCAAGAAGTGTAGTTGTCACTATGAAGCAATTGTGTGTCAAGGAGGACAAAATGAGGCCTAAACCAGACATCACAAAATGCAAGTTGTGTATGACAAGAAATTACAAGTGTGCTTTAAGTGTGAAATAAAAATGTGCAAAAATGAAATGTGTGTTTGACTTTCAAAATGTAAGTTACAAAAAATGCAAAAATGCATACACAAAGAGAGTAACTCGTACAAACCTACACACAAAAGGACATTAGACTCCATCAAAAATGTTTCCAAGAAAGTAATGGAAAATCAAAGAAATTAGACATCAATTTCAACTAGAAATGCATCTGAGGAGTTTAAAACTTGATGCTCCCATTACAAAATTATTTAAGGTAAGATGAGATAAGACATCCCATTCGTGATGGTCTTTGTAATTATTGGATTAAAAAAAACTTATTATCTTGTAAAAATACAAAGGTTACAACTCTTTGTGCACCAAGCAATTGCACCAATGGATTGACAACACGTGCCAATCAAAATTGCATCCTCCTATGTGTGAGAGAAACAAGTTTTATGGGTTCTCCACACTTTACAAGATTATTTTTATAATTTAAAAAATAATAGAAAAATAAACACATTAAATATCCCCTCCTAGGATAATATGTGTTCACCCCTTTTGAAAAAACAACCCTTTTATTAAAAAAAATCCACTTGGATTTAATAAACCCCCCCCCCATAATTTAATTATTATAATGTTGTTTTTATATAAATAATAATAATCAAAATAGCCGTAAAAAAAAGTACCATGACCTGATTTTTATTTATCCATGTGAATGGATGTGTGGTTACCAAGAAAGAATAACAGCTATCTTGAAATCGATACGAGACTACAAAGGGTCTATACAGGACTGCAGGTAAATATACACTCTGCCTGGGCTCTTGGCATGGTCTTAATGGGAAATATCAGGTAGTGTATGGGTCGTTGGAGGTTGGATAGCTTGTATGATTTGATTTATAGACTACAAGTCAAATCAGATGTGTAGGAGGATGTGGAGCAAGGTGTAAGGCATATGAAGCCCATGGTTTGCTCTTGGAGTGACTAGTCACTCAATGTTGGCCATGTATGTCTTTTGGCATCAATGAAAACTCAAGAAACTTTTTAGATATTGATTTTCACTACAAAGTATTTTTTTGGATGCATGAAATCTTGGAGGAGGTTAGTGATATCTCTTTCAGGATCAATTAATCTATGATATCTCCTTTGGGTGCCTTAGAAAGTTGATCTGATGGTTGCAACTAAGTATGAATGGTGATGAAGGCCATTCTACACTATGGGTGACTCAATGGTCATATCTTTCTATTATAACTCCTTTGATGGGCCATGTATCTATAATGGGAGGAAGGCATGCACCTACATGACAAAAAAATTTCTTTCGTAATTTGTCAGATTTTTAACATGAGATGGAAAAAATTAGAGAAACATGTTGCTATCAAGGCTAGTACAAACTTATCTCTTGATATCTACCTTATCTCCACCACTTTGAAAACTCCTCAGGATTACCTACTCTAATACCAAATGAAAGATGGAATGGAATTGTATTAGCTAGAGCACTACAAGAGGTGCTTATTTATACATCAAGTGAGATTAAATTTATTAATCTATAGGTGATTAAGCCTCAAAATGTAACTAATCACACATAAAAAATACCACATCTAACTAACCTATGCTACATGTCAATCGAAGGTGTAACTACACCATATGACATTTATTACATATAGGCTAGGATAAATTAATTATTCTAACAATAAAGACAGTATTTCAATGGATTCTCTTCAAAAATTTGTTCCCATTGAAGACATTGACAACAATGTTATTGTCAGCATTCATAAATATAATAATCATGCTAGAGTAATAGAAACCTTAAATTCATTGGTGAGATATGGAGAGCATATGACCTTGTAAAAGAAGATAAAATAAAGCTATTGGAGGAAATGAAATAGTTTTAAAATAAATTGGATTGCTGAAGAATGTAGTTAGAGATTTAGAGGATATATCCAATTTTGATGGAAATGTTCTTATATCTGAACAAATCTTTAACAAAGCAGAAGATAATATGTCCTTTGTATGGTTTCAGAGGTTCGAATGGAAAATTAGTGTTCTTAAAGAAGCCTCGAAGTATTTTCAAAAATATATCAAGCTTTATGATGAACTCATAACTGAGATCCGTGTTGACATATGGTGTATTCATTGTAAATTAATGAAAATTGGAGACATTAAACAATTTTTTAGCTCGCTAAAATCAAAGAACAATTCCAAAATATGATCGAGGAAGAGTTATTCTTTGTCAATAAATTCATTTTAGAGGTTATTAAGAAATTGAGTGACATCCATATTGCCCTCACCAAATGCGACATAAATATTCCTAAAATTTTCAAGAAGAATGAAGAAATGATTGTTTCGTTAACAATACTATCAAATATAACCATTCTAAAATAACAAGGAATCGATGTGGTAGTTCAAAAATTTAGAGCATTGAGGTTAAAATCAGCATGGATTGAGGAGGAAAGATAAATGGTCATTTCAGGTCATATGATATCTCAATCAAATAAATATTTTACTTCTCTCTCTTATTGACATTCTCACTCTCTCTTCTTTTTCCATTTCTCCATTTTGATTATTCATAAAGTTATCGTAACTTGGAATTTATGTATTTTCACTTTATGAAATAATTTGAAAGGGTGAATGAATTAATAAAAACCTTTTTCAAAATAGGTAGTTATATAAAGTTATGAGGTTGTTATTCAACCCTTAAGCTATATATACATAGATTAATTAGGGATTTTTTACAAGAAAGGTAATTTTTGTAGTGAAGAAATAAAAAAAAAGACTTTGTTTTTTTTTGTAAGATTAATACAAGAAGTTTCAACAAGACTTTGTGCTTTTTGTCTTCTTATTGAATGAATGTATTTCTTATGTTTAACTTTCATCTTATCCTTGTATATCCTTCATATTAAAATGTTTAATGTTAAATTGATAATAGTTTTTGCTACTTTTAGTATACAAAGGTGATTAAAATATGAGTTTATTTAATCAAATATGCTTTTATTTCTTTCTTTTCATTTTCTTTCTCTTATTTCTATTCTTCCCATTTAATTTTCTCTCAATTGTAGATTATTTTTATGTTCTTAAAATACCCCAAAAAAATAGTTTTTGATGTACATAACTATAAATATTCAATTATCTGTATTTTTATAGTTTTCAATAAATGGAGCCTCCCTTGAAAGTAGAGGAGGGACTTCTTGTCCTCTTCACTCTTCACATAAAATCCCTATATTTCACTCCATACAAAATATTATGCCGATAAGATGCAAATAGTTTCATTGAATTCTAGGTGTCTCCCATTATTACATGGTTGGAATACATATGATGTGTTCCATAACAAAAGGAGGTAGATAACTAGTTTGCAAACTAATAATTTAAAAAAAAAATCCATCCAAATTATTCCATACAATGTATGAATGTATTTAGAATGAAATTTAAACTGCATTGGATGGAATTTGTTTGGACTAAAAAAAATGTGAATTTCATAGATGATCACTACCTTGAACACACCCTTGATGCGAGGCTAATATCCTCCATAACTGATTGTTAAATGCATTTATTAACATTGAGTTATAGATCATCCAATTCAATGCAAAATAATTAAATTCATTATTTAGTGCCTTTATATTATTTAGAATATCATTGTCAAGCCATGAAAAATAAGACGAATAATAATTATTAGTCATTAGTATCAAATAAACCTAGTTAAATAACAACTCAACTTAGGTTTTAATTATGTGTTTCCCATTTTCTCTTCCAAAATTTTAATATTTCAGTTGACTACACCAAATAATGTGTCAAAACTTGACATTTAGGGAGATTTAAACATGTTACTCAATCCCACTTACAATTGAAAATTCAATCATCTAACTAATAGGATTAGGAATATTAAACAAATGTGTTTGGAATAATGGCCTAATCATCTTTTGGGTGATTAGTGGTTTAAGAATATCCATGTTAGATGGTCTAACCTTATGGATCCATTTAGACCTATGTCATTAGAACCAAATTGAACATGTGGTTATGGTTATAAGGGGTACACCCATAATGGATATGGTCATACCCCTTATGCTTATGAGTTTACCATTGAATTTGGTACCCTCGTAAAGGGTACACTTATAACACCTTATTTATGATAATTCTAGTTTTATGGTAAATAAAGATACATTATTGTAATGAATAGATATAACAATACAATAATGAAAGTACATGATTCAGATTTATCTAATTGGTTTTTGATAAAAATAGTATAAAGTGATGAATGAATTAAGCTATGAAAATTAAGAATCAAGGATAAAAAATGATAACACTTGGTTACACTAACATAAATATGGATCCATAATGTGACTATACAGGTATGACAAAGCCAATTCTTGAAATATAAGGCTTCTAGACAAACTTGTGTTTTACGTGTATTTGATCTAGGTAGACTCACACCAGGAAGACTTACACTGTCAGTTCTAACTATCTTCCATCGACTTTTACCTATGCACGATTACATGGTCTAATTTTATTGTGACCGATTCACTATTTGATTTTTTATCTTAATATATACTCACTTAGGTAATTTTTTTGGCAGAATAAGTTGAATTGTTAATTCCTTCTCTTTGACATAGCTTGGAAATAAAAACAAGCAAAGAGTTATAAACTTTGGCAACTAGTAAAGTAGCATTGAAAATTATGTATCCCACATGCTAGAATCAAAAATCCATGTACTCTTAAGTGCGTGCAAATGGAATAGCTCAAGTAAGTGTCTTGAGACTCCTGTTCCTTATAAGTTATGTTGTATTTACATGCGACCTAAAACCTTTATTTAATATATGAATATGATGAGATACCTATAGATACTAAACATAAATATTCATAGCATCTCAGTCTTGTATATTTGACAAATATCAATCAGAGTTCTACCCTTAATTTTAGACCTTTGTGATGCTGATAGGCTCACATTCACCATCTCATTATGCCTAAATGTTTATCTCTTAGTCTGATCCATATCATTTAAACGACCCAAGTATCTTGTACTACATAGAAAGCTTTAAAACTAATAAACATCATTCAATATCAGTTTCAAATCCATATATGTTTTTTATTCTTCTTAACACTACTAGCTATAGAGGGACACTACCATTGATGGTAATGTCCAAATCCTTATCTAGGGTCGAGTTGCCATTTTTCAACCAAATTAAAAATGATTTCAAATGTATGGCTTGGCTTATTTATCTTATTGAACATTGTCATGATTTACTTTGAAACTGTGTGGTATAAATACAAGTCTAAGCCTTCTCATTCATCATCTAGAAAATACTAAGTAAATACCTACTAAAGTTAAATCAATCAACTGCACAACCAAGCTATTATGTGGTATCCATCCTGTTGGGTGAATATTTTGTCTTCAACTAACTAAAGGAAAAATGGGTATATTAACCACAGCGTAATGAGATAAATCTCTCCTCTCAGCAAGGAGAGGTTCCCTATAAACTATAATATACTAATATAAACTGAAAATAAACTCAGGGGTGAGATCATACCATCCATTTCTCTTTTTTTAGAAATGATGTTCATAAAACAAAAGGAAAACTTCCTAGGTAGTAAATGAATCTATAAGAAACCCATGAAAACACAAAGTCTTTCATTACTTCCTTTACTGATTTATAACTTATAATAGTAGAATGAAGTACATCCCAAAGTCTCCACTGAAAACTACAATAGAGTATAAGATCACAAAGGATAAAAGTAGTTTAAATCCTTTCTAATACCCTTCTTAATAAAACACAAAAACATAAACTAAAGGAAATTATATTAGCACAAAGTCTCCATAATTAACTTCAGAACATCTTCCAAATTATTTCCACTCACTCTGCGTATTGAATCAAATAGATGAGATAGTATTTAGGAAAAGGACATAAGAATAATTTCCTAAACAACACAAGTTATTCCAATACAAAGTTTGAAAAGTTGCCTGCTTTCTCATTCATTCAAGAAAATATGATTTACAATATGAGCTCAAAGTCTCAAAAAGGCATCTCAATTTGGGTAGAGTTTTTGCTTTCAATCACCAAAAGATCCTTATTACAAAAGTAGCTCTCTTTATTTATAGGGAGAGGCCTTGAGGATTTAGAAAAGACTTAAATATTTTGACCTAGTCAAAGATGGTAGTCTTTGCTGAATTTGGACTTTCCATTTTTTTACATGTAATTACACATGACAAAAGTACATGTGCAAATGTCCAAAGTGATTAAAAAAGTGCATTTGAAAAACGGAAAAAATATCAAGGAAGAATAGTTTCAATCTCTATCCCCAGTCTTCTTCATATGAGCATCATACATGGTGATAGTTGCCTACATCCCGATACTATCTGGAGTAACAGTGTTCTTGAAGATTACCTTAGCTCTAACTATGGCATCTTTCACTGCTATAACTGATTTTGCATGATTAGTTAATTTGGTTTTTAGACCAGAGTTAACTAATTGTCTAGAATGTTTTAGATTAAGGTAAAAATAGGTTTTGAAGGGGCCCCAAAACCCTGTACAGATCAAGAAAGATAAACATTACAAACCACCAAAGGAGGAAAAACACTAAAAGAAAGTAACTAAACCAGGTTTTACAGGGACCTAAAACCAACAAGATAAACCAGTTGAATCTCCCTAGGTTTTACAAGGACCTGAAACCTAAACAAAACTAGGCAAACAACCTGAAACCCTTGCCAAAATGGTAGAGGTAGAACTGCCTTACCCATCAATTAATGAGCAAGGCTGCTCCACAGCGTAAGGTTTTTCCATTAAACCCATTACAGGGCACCATGGCTCAAACACCAACCACCAAGGAAACAGAGTTTCCCCTGAACAAACACAAATACTTCACTTACCAGATCTGGATGGCCATTCAACTCAGGCTAGAGATCCAGCGTGTGTTCCATCCACACTAAAGCAAACTGAAGCAAAGTAAAAAACATGCAAAATGAAATATCTCACCATGAAGCATTACATAAAATGCACTGCCCAAAAAGGACAACACCACCAATAGAGTGACTCCACCCAGAACCGTCACCACCACCAATCAACCCCATCACCCATGAAATTGCAAAGATCTCCCCTTACTCCCAAAGGAAATGCAGCCATGGCATGCTCAAAATCTCCAAAAACAAATCATGATCCACTCAGTTCAGGGTTGTGGTCAGCACGGTAGTTGTCAGATGAAAAACCAAGGTAAAGACACCGAACTGCGCAATAAAATAAGGATAGTTCTGTACCGCGCCCCAACGTCCAAGATCTCACCATCCATAGGACAAGACCTGGACTCCATCGATCAAGGGGGAAGCCACAGAGGGAAGGGTTTTAGGGCCACATCTGCGTCTACGCCCCCTTCCCCCGCGTCTGCACCCATACTCAATTTTCATTTGATTGTCTAGAATGTTATCCATAGAGGCTACTGAAAATGCTTTCTCCTTGAATTATTTTTAGAACATACCTTCAAATTCTTGAATCATCTCTTCTGTTGAAATGAACTAATTTTATTGAGAGGTAAGTTTGTAAGACATCTCTTCCAACTTATGTAATAGAATGATATCACTTTTTTCAATGAGGTCTCTTAAAGATTTGAGGTCACTAATCAATTCTTTACGCACCTGACTCTTATATATCAATGATTCTTTAGTTTTAGTGTAAGATTCTCTATTAGCAATGATGCCAATTGATATTACGGTGCTCATTTTAAACTTCTTCATATATATCCATTTGTCAAGATATTTTTCTATGCTTTCAACATCTTGAGAAATGATATTGATAAGATCATCTAATTCTGCTCTTATTTTCCTCATTTTAACTGTCTTCTCAGATAATTCTATGAGCAAAGAAATTCCTTATGTATGCATCTTGTCCAAGTACTCTTCAAGTACTTTTCCCTTGAGATAGGTCCTTTTTGCTTTCTGAATCATGGGGTCTTCTATGGAGATAGCCTCTGGAGTTACTATTTTTGGAGTGAAAGTAATTATCCTTATCACTGCAGTCAATTGTTCCACCATTGCTTTATAATAATCCGTCATCTCTTTCTCTCTATCAAATTTTTGAATAATAATGTCCATGGCTAATTTCAAATCACTCTTAGCACTTTCATGAGATATCTTACCTAACTCAACTCGAGAGATAGAGTAGTCACTTATATCAATTTTCAAGAGTTGCATCTTGTGGAGGTTTTCCTATTTCTAAAAATTTGTGCCCCTTATCCCCAATCATCTTTGAAAGAATCTTTGGCTTCTTGGGAGCCTTGACTTTTATTGGTACCATTTTATTTGAAATCAAAGTCATCTGGAGAGATGCCCTATTTTTTCCTTTTGGGCGTATAAGCTAATAACCAAGGTGGGAGTGCAGAAATACTTACATTAGCATCAATCTCCATTGTTGGTGTTACTATAGTTTCACCTGCATTAGTGGTGGAAATATTAGGTGAAGTATCAGTAAAAATTGCACCTTCTTTTGAATGGTCAAAAGTATAACTATCTTCGATATCAACAGATGGAGAAAATAAACTAGGAATTTAACCTGAGGAATGAAGAATATCCCCAAAAGTGCCTTGAGGATTATCAAAAACTATTTTAGAAGGAGAGGGAGGCCCAGCAGAGGGAACACTAATTGGAGAAATAGGTGAAGGAGCCACAACATGTGTGCCAAGTGGGGAAGAAGAAATTCATGTTTCTTGTCACACATTCTTTTATGGATACAGAGTTTAATTCTCTTGTTGATATGTGGGCCTATCATCAACCTCCATTTGTTCCATTAATGATTCTTCAGTGCTTTTCTCCTCAACCTACATATTTGTTACTTCTGGCTCTTTTTCTATAACTTTTGACTTCTTCATCACAAATATGATCCTGGGCTTATGTCGCTTAGAAGGAGAAGAAACATCACTTTTCTTCTTCATCCTATTTTCTACTCTTCTTCTTGTTTCCTCTTGAAATTCAGCTTTTGATCCTGTGATGAACTCTTTCAAAGTGATTCCCTTATTCGCTAACCAAACATTAGTGTTTGCCAATATTGGTTTGAATCTTTTCCTTAAGGAAGTCAACTCCTTTTGTGACAATTGGATTGGGGGAAGAGGGGCATTGGTGACTTGTTCAGCATGGTATTTATTATTAATCAAATCTCCATCATCCACTAAATTCTCAGGGATATCAGTGAGTCCCAGATATTCTATTTGCTTAAGAGATAATCTACTGTAGTCCATTTTTCTAACGTCTTCTGCTATCCTCAAATCAACCCAAACATCTTTGATCATAGGCTCATGAAACTGGGTTTTCCTCCTGATTATATCTTTTACACCTTTGTAGTCAAAATTTGGTCTCCTTTTGAAATGCTTCATGGTTACGAGCTACATTTTATTTTTCATAACTCTAGATTTTCCAATGGTTAACACTAAGAACTTGCCAATTTCAATTGGGAACCTGAAACTAGGTTTTTTGAGTTCCATCTGCTTATTATGTATGACAATTATTTACCTGCATAGATCCATCAAGACTAATTTGTCTGAAGGGAATTTTGGAAGCATATAAGGATGACCTTGGAAAAATCCAACCTGTAGGTATGAAAAAGAAGGAAATTGCAAGAACATACATCCAAAGTCATTCACAACTATCCAAGCTTCATCTGACACTCTTTTTTGTTCTGATTGGGGATCAAAGAGACACAAAAATACTAAAAATAAAGCACCATTTGCTCTCCTAAAATGATGAATATAACCCTTCAACGTCAACTAAGAGTAATATTGATACACTGGGGTTACTCTCTTATCTCCTTCTGATGTTAAACCTAGAAAGGTTCTCATTGATGCTGCAATATACACTAGGTATGAAGTCATGTAGAATTTGGAGGTAGTGGATACCTTCATCAATTTCTCATGCAGAGCATTGTTTATTTATTCTCCCTATAAAATGACTTGTTTGCCTTGGAGAATTATCTTAATGAAGGGGTACATCCATTCATGAAACTGTGAAGAAGAAGGTAAACCTCTTACCCTAGTGATCAGGTCACTGACTTCTTCTATAAAGTCACTTCTTGAAAAGCTTCATGGCCATCTTGACAAATTCACTCTTGGAGTCCTGAGCCATTTATTGTTGATTACTTTCTTCACTCTTTCAAGATATTTGTCATATTCCCTTTGTGCTTTGATGAAATCAAGATTTAATACTTCAGTAGAAGGAGGACACAAGAACATTTTGTCAATGAACTCAGGTTCCATTCTAATCACCACAATACCACCAGCGTCTAACATTGCCCTAAAATATTTATTGTAGAACTGAGTGCACTGGAGAACAAATTTTGTATTGTGAGCCGATATAGGGAAAGAAGATACTATATGAATATTACTTTTGATTATTTTCTTCAATTCGTGGTTGGGATTGCTTGATTTAGTTCTTTCCATGAACTCAGCCATATCCACATGACCGATGTTTGTATCTCTAATGTCATCGACATTAGAAGTAACTGAGGTGATTGGAAAAATACCTTGATACTTGTACTTTATTGTCTTCAAATTTTTCAAAGAAGATACTATATGAATATTACTTTTGATTATCTTCTTCATTTCATGGCTGGGATTGCTTGATTTAGTTCTTGCCATGAACTTAACCATATGCACATGACCGATGTATGTATCTCTAATGTCATCGACATTAGAAGTAACTGAGGTGATTGGAAAAATACCTTGATACTTATACTTTATTGTCTTCAAATGGAAGAGATTTTGTTAAAAGGATGTTGATGAAGAAGGATCCTTGAGAGAAATTGCAACAAAAGTCATGATCATGGGGATGCAATTGATAGGGCTAAAGTGCAAGCAGGTAGGAAAGCCAAAAGAAAGTGGGCTTGGAAAAGTGAAAATTCAAAATTTTCCAAAGTTAAGATATCTAAAAAAATGTATGTAGAGGTCAAAAAAATTGCTGCCCTTGCATATGGGGGAGCATTAGTGGCAAAAATTACTGACTTAACACGTTGAAGGAAGGTTTGTTTATGCATAAGTGGTAATTTTTACCGCCTTTGCATGTTGAGTTTGCATAGGGATGGCAAAAATTACCACCTGTGCACAAGAGGTTCAAAACTTAAGTAAGGGCAGAAAAAATTGCTGCCCTTGCATGAGTGGCAATGTATTGTGTAAGGGCGGCAAAAATTGCTGCCATTACATGAGTTAATTCAACCAACGGTTTATTGAATTTTTTAGGCTTTTGCCTAGAACGTCTCTTTGAGGAAGAGAGGGAGGAGGAAAAAAGAAGAATAAAACCTAAAAAAGAGAAAAAAAGGGAAAACCAAACTAAAAGAGAAGACAATAAATAAAAAAATGAAAACCTAGAAAGAAAAGAGAGAAGAACACAAAACCTACCTAGTAAATTTAAATCCTACGCTTGAAGCCAAAAAAATCACAATTCCTCTCATTTAATTGATTGATTGGTTGTAGGGAGGGGGATTAGACAACTCAAAACAATCAAAAAGAGACATAAATTGGTAATTAAATGATTCAAAACCAACGCCAACCACTCAGTGTGTGTTCATAAATACCACGTGTGAAAATTGATGTCATGCAGGGATGGCGATTTTTACCACTCTTACATGTAGAAGAAAAAAGTGCAAGGGTAGCCAAAATAACCACATCTACATGAAAGGGCTAAAAAGTGCAAGGGCAGTGATTTTTGTCCCTCTTGCATAGAGGAGAAATGGTTAAAAAGACGTAAGGGCAGAAAATTGACGCCCTTGCATGAAAGAAAAAAAAACATGCAATAGCAGCAATTTTTGCCGACCTTGCATATAAAAAACAAAAGTAACTCCTTGAAATTTATCAAAGTTTTGAAGTTCTAATCATATCAAGACTGCAACAAATTTCATGTTTTTTGAGAAATCATGATGAGGGAAGGTCATGAACTTTTCAAGGATGTTAGTCGACTATACTTGAGAATAAGAAAAACTCTTCTCGAATGATGGACTTAGAGTGAAGAATACGAAATGGACAAGTTTCGTAGGGGTTGTCTATTGTGTAGCTGATTTCAGGAACAACACGTCCCTATTTTTATCTTAAACATAGGATCAATCATATTATAGGTATGAAGCATTCAAAGAGCAACCCATGAGCAATATTTATCAATTTACAAGCTAGATCATTGCATGCATCATCATATAGTATATTGCACCCTTGTGCACATACTTTCCCACACATAGGGGAGAAATACATAATTCTGAGGCCCTCCTTGTATTATTTGATATGTAGGAAATATTAATTGATAGAGGGGTCTTTGGGTTCATCTCAACACCACGAGCCTACTAACCCATTTTTAGCAAATTCATTCCAAGGGTGAAGAAGGGTGAAGAGCTAGGGTTTTAACAATAAATGAAGATCAATAACTTGTATCCTAGATCTAAATAAATGATAGTGATTTTAGGAGTTGATCATAGAGAATTAATTCATACATAGAACAATAGAGAGCCAAAGAGATAAAGATATTTCAAAACATACTCAATACATTAATTCACTCTAATGATATTGCATTATACATTTTGTGAGATTACATATATATAGGTATTATATTTGTATATTCTCTCCCCTTTCTCACACAAAATCTCTCACCCTATTTATGCAATACAATATATTGTTATAACAATGTAAATAATATATCTTAACTATATATCTATTACCATAATATTATTTATGTAACAAAATTTTGATATACAAACTAACTATATTTACCTCTCAGTAAAATATCAATCATATTAAATACTAATTTACTTTTTACAATCCCGTAAATACCAATTTTCACCTAATGTGAAAACTATTCCCAACATTCCCCCCCATAGTTTTTACATGGTACAATAGATCTTTGTTTCTGATTGTAGTGTGCTCCACCTCTATGTGCTCATGATCTTCTCTGCATCCATGTGCCATCATGCATCTCTTCCATCACACTCATCTATAGTTGGTTTTCATAGGTTTACCAATAACCTTCTAAAATGGTTTTTTCAGGTTCACCAATAACCTTACAAAATAGTTTTTTCAAGTTTACCACTAACCTTACAGAATGGTTTTCTCAAGTTCGCCACTAACCTTACAACATGGTTTTACCAGGTTTACCACTAACCTTTCATCATGATTACTACAATGCTTCTTAAATCAACATTCTCCAATATAAATATACAAAAGGGTTACATGGGAATATCACAAGTGAACAGGTATATACTTCTATTCTTATTTACAACACATAGTAGAAATGTAAAACACACCATACTAAAAAAATTAAAAATATAACACACCACACACATGACCAAAACATGATGCATCCCCATCGTTGGTGACCGATGAGAGGTCACTGAAATACCTCCTGTGTATCCTCCATCCTCTAGTAGCTACTACTTACACATGTAATATGTCAAAGAGATGCTTTGATAGTTTTGGCAGGTTCTTTATTGGTTTCTTCCACAAAAATTGGAAACCCCTCATTTTTTGGATGTTGTGTACAAGCAAAAAGGCATTTGTAAGGCAATTTTTTTTTTATAATTTGGACTTTTGGACAAATGATGACACGACCAGACACAAAAATGACTTTTATGCTTTTGAAATTTTTTGACAATTACAACTTTATAAAAATACATGCCTTTTTATAATATTTTGAAAATGAATCAAAAATATGAACAAACCTTTTACTGATTTGATGCTAAACACAAATGACCTTATTTTGACATACTAAAAAAATGTGAAGAGACCACTTATTAAATTTGACAGTAAACTCCCAATATTCACCTATGATCATTAAACAAAATATTGACAGCCATTATTCTCAAATATATATATATATATATATATATATATATATATTGTGAAGACTAAAAATAAGAAATGACATGACTCTTTTTTTTCAATATATATATATATAATGACATGTTATTTTTAAATAACCAAATAATGACACAAAAACAAAGCAACTCAACTAAACAATTTAATAAAACCTTAACTAAAGACCAAAAAAGGAAACTATTAACTCAAAAAAAAAACTAAGAGAAGAGAACTATGAGATTCAAACCTGTGAAGGTGGAATAGCTGGTGAGAGAACTAGAATGTATCATGTAAAGATTACTATCAAGCTTGTAATTAATTTGCAAGAACTTATTCTCAAAAGGTGATGTATAGGTTGAAAATGGTATGTCTGATGTCTGCATGAAGAATATTGGTAGATGATGTGCATTAACACATGTCTCTTTTGTTTTGTTGAATCTATCACCACAATAAATAAAACTAATGAAACATCTATCTCAAAATGAATGGTGCACAATATTGAAAAGCCTGGACTAAGTAGTAAATGCTCAGGGTCAATTAGATGAACTGGGAGATCTAATTATGGGTCTATCTATAAAATGCACAGGTAGGTGAAATTAGAGTTGTATATTTCACAGTGAAGACAGGTGCCCAATGTAATTGATGGTGAGAGATTTTCACAGTCGAATTCAACTCTTGGCTGAGTTGAATGCATAAATACTAAGATGTCAGTGTACTAGGTTAAGCTGATGATTCCAATGCAAATGTAAAGGTGCTAAGGAAGTGTGTTCAAATGATCCATATATTATTGATAGGATTGCTACTCCGATACTAGCAAGACTGCATGCTAAATTGTTAAGTAATATACTCATGAATCAGGACAACCAAAATTAATATAGTTGTCCCTGTCCACAACTCATTCTTCCATTATAGGACATGACAACTACTCTGATACCAATGATAGTGATTTTAGGAGTTGATCATAGAGAATTAATTTATACATAAAACAATGGAGAGCTGAAGAGACATAGATATTTCAAAACATACTCAATACACTAATCACTCTAATGATACTACATTATACATTCTATGAGATTACATATATATAGGAATTATATTCCTATATTCTCTCCCCTAATTTCTCACCTGTAATATCTCACCCTATGATTATGTAATACAATATATTGTTATAATAATGTAAATAATATATCTTAACTATATATCTATTATCATAATATTATTTATGTAACAATATTCTAATATACAAACTAACTATATTTACCCCTCGATAAATATCAATCATAGTAAATACTAATTTAATTTTTACTATCTCGTAAATACCAATTTTCACCTAATATGAAAACTATCCCCAACAATACATCATTAGAGAATGTGATAGAAAACCTTAAATAGTGAAGTTGGTCACATCTAGATCCAATCATTATTTCATACTAGACACCAACATCACAGTTATACATTGTATCTATGGTTTTGTTTGTGATTACATAAGTACAATTTTTAGAATCTGATGACTAATCTAGACACTAATCCTACATAATTTACACATATTTCTAATCTAGATCTGTCTGTGAACTGTAAAATCCATCTAAGTACCATCTCTTTGGTATTATAATCAATTAAAAATATTTCAAATTTAGTACTTACTATATTTAGTATATATGTGTATTATAATATAGAATATCCATTTATCTAAGTTTACAATTAATTGGCTTGCTATAGATTAGTTTATCATCCTCGTAATTGAACTATTTCTATATTAGTAACCCTATATCCACTATATTTTAAAAATTAGGGTTAAAGATTTGGTGAACCTAACCTTTGGTTTCCAAACCTTAGATTACCCTAGGGTTTTATGTTTTCTTATTACTATAAATTATTGCTTCAAATTCTAAATTTTTCATTTATAAGTAATGAAAAATTTTAATCATAAAAATATTTTTCAAATGGAAGATAAGGAAGCACTAGTCAATCATATCAATAACAAAAAAAACCTTAAAAGATGCATTTTTGTATGTTACAAGAGATGATATCAATAAACATGATAAAGTTAAGACATTTTCACCTAGTGACGCTAAATATCTAGGTGGCACTATAACCATTTTCATACCAATCAACATCCCCTTGGTCACAACATCAATTCATACATCTAGTGGAGGCATAGATTATGTGTTTACACGATTATTCCCTGAAAAAAATCCTATTATTGCTACATCTTTCATGGGAAACACTAGCACTTCAACCCAATTACCAGTTTCAATGCCTATATCAACTCAAACCATGGGTAAGTCCCCTTTGGTGACTTCTCAAATCCAGATCTTGTACACATTGTAAAATTTTTACAAGCCGAGGTTACCAACATTAAACAAAATTTTATGAAATCACCTTATGTTATCAATTCATAATATGTATTACATAATCCTTTTGCACGTGAAATATCTTTGCACCCTTTACCAACTAGTTTTGTTGCACCCAAGTTCACATTTTATGATGGAAAGGGTAATCCTGAACAACATATTGGATCCTTCTATGCAACCTACCTTGATTATGACTCCAATCATAAAATTTTGACCAAATTATTTCCAACGAGCCTCAAATAAGGTGCTTTACAATGATTTTATGATTTATCACTCTAATTAGTGAGAGCATTCAAACCTCTAGCCAATCAATTCTATCTATCAACGTCACTAAAAAGATGTCATATGCTCAAATTGGAAAGACCAAACAAGTAACCAATGAATCTATCAATGAATAAATTTTGAGATATAAAATAATATTGGCCAAAATGAAAACTCAAATGGTAGATAAAAAACTTCAAGACATCTTAAAGCAAAGTTTACTTGCCCCATTACACGAATCCATTTTTTTTTTAAATTTAATAATTTTGATGACTTATGCCATATTGTCTGAGATCATGAAATGAAACTTATTTCCTTGAAAAAACTAAATTATGTTGCAAGCACACTGACTATATCTAATACCAAGTTTCATATCAAATCAAGTTATAAGGTGAAACCTACATAATGCAAAAATGAAATAACCATAATGGTTAATGCAGTGTTACATCAACCTAATTGAATCATCTTATCCAATGAACCTAAGAGATAATTTACATGATTACCTGAGTCTCCAGCTTATTTACTTCAAAAGCTTGTAGAGTGTCATCTCATATCTCTCCCTCATCCCATAGAGGTTGGTACGAGTCAACCTCTACCCAAAAGATATGATGCTAATACATATTGTGACTATCACCAAGGCCATGGGCATTATATGAACATATGTTATACCTTGAAGCATAAGATCCAATACCTCATTGATGACTAAAATATTACCTTTGATGATCCTCCAAAGGATTCAAGTTCACAACCTGGTTATCACCAAAATCAAAAAATATTTAACAATCATTTTCAAGATCACTCTAAAAAAGATCTAGAAGTGCAAATGGTATACAATGCACATCCTCCTCCATCACATTACGAGCATCTATTAGATGGGATTATTGGCACTTATAAACACACAATACCTCATATGGTTCAAAAACCTTATATTATAGTTTATAACAATGAAATAGTTGATGATGACTCAAATATTCATTCATTATTTATTCGAGCATACCTTAACCATCAACCTATACATAGTGTTAGGTTGATAATGGTGATAGTGATAATGTATGTGCCATAATGCTACTTACACATTTAGGACATACACATGATGATTTATACCCTTTAACCAAAATAGTCAGAGCATTCAATGGGGCATCATAACATGTTATTATTGAGAATGATTTACCTTTATAGATTGGTTCGGTACATGTGGTTACCATCTTTTCAATTATACCATATGCACGAGTCTTTGATATGTTCTTGGGATGACCTTGGATACATAACTCCATGTAGTTCATTCCATAATGCATGGGTATATTAAATACATTCATACCAATAAGGTAGTCACAATTTTTGGAATTACATATGAACATCTAACTTTGAGTCTTCCACCCCTCAAAAAGCAATAATAGCATCACATCCTAAGAAAAAAGAAAAAATAAAGAGTAATACGAAGAACACTCATCCATATTAAAATGCACCTAAGCCCAACACTAACACATCTAAACCCAAATCATCTTCCAAATCCAAGAATAAGTCTAACCTATCATGTTCCTATTGTGGAGGGACTCGTCATGAATATTTTAGGTGTTTTAAGAGAATGTAAGCCCTAGAGGATGCCATCAAAAAACACAAGATTTTTATCTGCACTCCTCCATCTCATGAGCATGGGAAAGCACTTAATGTTGTTGAGATATCATAGTCACCTATTTCAAATAGTTGGGTTCTATACTCTGGTGTTTCATAACATATGACTTCTTCCAAGGAGTCAATTGTATCTCTTGGTTTGAGTTATACTTCCAACATTGAGGTTGGAGATTCTTTTTATATTTTTTTTAAAAGAAAGGGTGATATATAGATAGATGGTGGTCACATTAATGATGCATTATATGTTTTATACATCACCACCAATTCATTTTTAGTTTATCATGTTTGTCATTCTGGTCAAGGTAAGACAATGACTTTCACACCATAGGGTGTTGAAGTTCGATCTTTGTTATATCTGCACACACTTAATGCACAAGGTGTTGTTGATCATAATTATTGACTCTATTACTTTGAGGGTTTTTATGATACTCCTCTAGGGATGTGTTTGGTTTCTCATGTATATTTTAAGAGTAGGCTTTGACATGAGAGATTTTAACATCTCAATTATAGAGATTTTGAGAGTATGGTAGAGGGTCTTCCTATAGTTTCATGTCTTGATGGAGTTATCCCTGGTTGTGCATTAGGGAAACAACACCAAGATCCATTTCTTAAGGGTATGTCCATGAGAGCTTGTTCACCACTTAAGCTTTTATACCGTGATTTGATGGCCTTTCCTACTTCTTTAAATAGAGCTAAGTATGCACTTACTTTCATTAATAATTTATTGAGGCATACTTGGATTTATTTTCTCAAGTACAAAAGTGAACTCTTTTCTTACTTCAAAGTCTTTAAAGCTTTGGTCGATAAATGCTCTTCTAATTACATCAAGAAGCTTCGTATAGATATTGGGGGTGATTACTTCGGTCGATATTTCTCTAATTTTTTGGTAGATCATGGTATTATTCACCAACATTTTGTTACACATACTCCATAGTATAATGGCTTAACAAAATGTAAAAACTAAAATTTGAAGGAGATGGATAATTACATGATACATTCATTGGATTTACCTCTTATATATTGGGTAGAGGAAGTTAATTGTGCAAATTATATTCATAATTATACACCACATAGAGTGTCAGGGAAGAAACAGACCTAAAACAATCAATATGCTCTGATACTAATTGTTAGGTGACCCCTTATCCAACAGAAGCACAATTGATTACTTTCTTATAAGCAATTAAACATGGAATTATACCATAATGATAAAGTAACTAGAAACTTGAGACAGCGAAGAATTTGAGAGACAATACACACTCTTTGTATTAAATACTACTAGAAGAAAATACAATAAGGAAGATGCCACTTCTTCCTCCACCTCAAAGGCTTGCCACACCTCAAGACCTTCTTCCCTCTCTCTCTT
Source organism: Torreya grandis (assembly GCA_037957365.1). Classification (NCBI taxonomy): domain Eukaryota; kingdom Viridiplantae; phylum Streptophyta; class Pinopsida; order Cupressales; family Taxaceae; genus Torreya; species Torreya grandis. The sequence continues at coordinate 496,491 of JARHVA010001043.1, forward strand.
GCTCAACACTACAACTCTAAAGCCTGAGTTATTATCCCTCCTTGAATGCTTCAGCTGATCTCCTTGACCTTACACCTGTAGATCTCCTTGACCTTGCTTGCTTCAATGCTTTTACTTACCTTTTTAATTATTACAATACATGCCTTATGGGTCTTTAAATAGGATCCCATGCTTACAAAAATAGAACTCTAGTTACAATAATTAGACACGCAGCTCGTGACTATAATTAGTCGTTTGACATGCAAACACTCGCTTCACTTAACTGACTGTTCGTCAACAACAGTTTTGGGAATACACAGGCGACCGACGTCGGTCCCTGCTTTATTGGTGCTGTCGACGTCGGCCGACTGTCTGCCATCGCCGGTCTCCTTCTCCACTTCATCTGACTGACATCGGTCATACTGTCAATGCCGATGCCTCTGGGTCTTTAGCATCCTTATGTCTACAAATAGTTGAAGCTTTTAGCTCCACACCTTAACAATCTCCCACTTGGAGATAAATAGCTGCAACTTGTACCTGTACCTGTACACCATCTATTTTGTTCCTTAGGCTCTGTATCCCTCTTCAAAGTCACTCTTGAAGACCAACCACCACGCAAACCTGTGATGCAATACCTGTATCTTATGCCACAAGAATTTTGTTGCTCCCAAATTCTTCATGACATACTTCTGAACCAACTCTACCCTTAGCTCAGAAAACTCCCTGTATATGAAACCCTGCAATAAGTAACACAATACAGTAACAGGATAATGTAGCTAATATTATCCAACCTGGTAAAGATAAAATACAATGGTCAAACCTCCATTGTCTGCAGCCTAATCAAGACCATATATCATAGCCTTCTGTCTCACGTGTCCATCCACTCTCTTCTCTAAAATGGGAATCCATCCCTCTATCCAGTGCTTTCTTCCAGCTGACAACTCTACCAACAAATACCTGTTTGGCTCTTCTCTAAGGACTCACACTCCTCATCCGTGCCAAGCTCCCACTATTTCTGGATTCCACCTGCATTGCTTCTTCCATCTTCCTAGTTCTTGACTATCAGTAAGCAATATAAAGAAGGTGAAAAATGAATATGAGGTTCACATACCTTCCTGACCTCCACATGGGTGTTTGAGACTTATTGATTCACCCAACATCCGTTCTAGTGACCAATATAGGCCATCTCCCAGTTTGCTCCCAACCGATGTCGGTTCCCTACACTGACCCTGACTGCTAATGTCATTTCTGTGGCTGACACCAGTGTCCCCACTACCGACGTCGGTCTTTATGATCGACGTCAGACTTCTCCTACCCGACCTACCGACCCTGCTGGTCTGCACATGACCGATGTCAGTATTTGGATGACTGACATCGGTGCCAAGTGACCGACATCAGTGTCTATGTGTTCCTGTAAGTGATGAAATTTTCATTCGTGAGCTCTTCTTAGATCAAACCTCTGTCCATGCTGCCTTGCTCAGATTTATTCAACCCCTATGATTGATCTCTGTCCTTCATCTCCTCCATAAACACCAAGGCTTCTTTGTTCCTATCAAAAGCATCAAATTTCCTCTTTCTGTAATGAACTCTATCTATGCTTTCCAAATTCGAACACATACCTTTTGAATCAAGAACTTCCATTCCCTTCTTATTCATGTGACCGAGCCTATTAGACCACATCTTTGAATCTGTACCAAAAGTAGAATCAGTAATACAAGTAGGTAGATAAAGAGTACCTACTTTCTTACCTCTTGCTAGAACAAGTGCTCCCTTGGTAATTTTCCAAGAGTCCGTTGTGAGGGTTATTGTGCATCCCTCATCTCCCAACCTTCCTACAAAAATCAGAATCTACTCTAGAATTGGAACATGCATGACCTCTTTCAACACCCACGTGTTGTCAATCTGCAATCTCAGCTACACTTTCCCTTTGCCAACTATCTGACAAGGCGTACCATCCCCTAAATAGAGCACTCCAAAGTCTCCCTGTTCATACTCATAGAACAGATCTCTGTTTGGGGATGCATGAAAAGATGAACCAGAATCTAAAATCCATGATCCTACCTGACTATCTGAAGAAAGTATGAGAGTGTCCTACATCACAATATTTGCATCCTTTGCTTCTTCCATACCTGCATGTTGGTTCTCTTTATCTCTCAACCAACACTCCTTCTTCGTATGTCCTTTCTTTCCACAAAACCAGCAGGTAATACCTTTGGACTCGGATCTCCTTCCCGACCTTGATTTCCCTTGCTCAACCTTCTCCCTTTGCCATCCCCTACTTTTTGCACTTAGAGCATTCCCTGATGATTCACCTGTGCTTCTCCTACGTATTTCCTCATTCAAGATCACACTCACAACATCATCAACTTTTAAGATTTTAGAAGCAGATGTAGAATTACTTACTGCCATAACCAAACCGTCCCAACTTTCAGGCAAAGAACATAAAATCAAGAGAGCCTTTATCTCATCATCAAAAACAATATTGACTGAAGCCAATTGGTTTACCAAACCATGGAAATCACTGAGATGAGTATGTACTGATCCACCTTCCTACATTTGCAAAGTAAATAGCTGCTTCATAAGATATACCTTATTAGAAGCCGAGGGCTTTTTTTATAAATTCACCAAGGACTTTATCAACTCTTCCATTGTCTTACACTATGATAAGCTGGAAATCACAGATGATGCAAGGCTCAACCTTATGGAACCCAGAGCCTTCTGATCAAGAACGTTCCATTCTTCATCCTTCATATCTATGGGCTTGCATGCAACCCCACCCAACGGTAAGTACAAATCCTTCTGATACAGATAGTCCTCAATCTGCATCCTCCAATGTTGATAATTCTTGCCGTTAAACTTCTCCATTCATAGCCTACTTTCTTCTGCCATTGCTGACCTCCCACTCAATCAAAAATCCCTGTGAATGACCTGTAATAAAAAACAATACCCTGCTTCTTGCAAACCATAGCTCTGATACCACTTGTCAGGGAAGAAACAGACCTACAACAATCAATATGCTCTGATACTAACTGTTAGGTGACCCCTTATCCAATGAAATCACAATTGATTACTTTCTTATAAGCAATTAAACATAGAATTATACCAGAATGATAAATTAACTAAAAACTTGAGACAGCAAAGAATTTGAGAGACAATACACACTCTTTGTATTAAATACTACTAGAAGAAAATACAATAAGGAAGATGCCACTTCTTCCTCCACCTCAAAGGCTTGCCACACCTCAAGACCTTCTTCCCTCTCTCTCTTGCTCAACACAACAACTCTAAAGCTTGAGTTATTATCCCTCCTTGAATGCTTCAGCTGATCTCCTTGACCTTACACCTGTAGATTTCCTTGACCTTGCTTGCTTCAATGCTTTTACTTACCTTTTTAATTATTACAATACATGCCTTATGGGTCTTTAAATAGGATCCCATGCTTACAAAAATAGAACTCTAGTTACAATAATTAGACACGCAGCTCGTGACTATAATTAGTCATTTGACATGCAAACACTTGCTTCACTTAACTGACTGTTCGTCAACAGCTGTTTTGGGAATACACAGGCAACCGACGTCGGTCCCTGCTTTTTTGGTGCTGCCAACGTCGGCCGACTGTCTACCATCGCCGGTCTCCTTCTCCACTTCATCTGACTGACATCGGTCATACTGCCGATGCCGATGCCTCTGGTTCTTCAGCATCCTTCCTTATGTCTGCAAATAGTTGAAGCTTTTAGCTCCACACCTTAACATAGAGTACTTAAGCATTTGAATCCAGAGGAGGCTTGGTCTAGAACCAATCCTGATGTCTCTATTTTTTAGTCTTTGGGAGCCTTGCTTGGGAATTTGTACCAAAGAATAAAAGGAAAGCATTAGATAAGAAGAGCAAAGCTTTGATTTTTGTAGGCTATTATGAGGACATGAGAGTTTATCATCTTTTAGATCTAGATACTCATGATGTTTATTTTTGAACACATGTACAATTTGATGAGCACTTTGCATATCATGATTCCTCATCTTCCATGCCTTCTTCTTCTTATTTTGATGATTCATCACCTCTTCTTGAGGATTCATTCTTTGAGGGGCTAGTTCAGGAGGTCCCTATGGATGTTATAGAGGTTAAGGATCCTACTCACATTGATGTTGCCACTATGCTTAGGTGGCATTGTACTATAATTTTTCAAGCAGTACCTTTCATACAATATCTTCCATCCACTTGACATCTTCATGTACATTCTACAGGTATTGGACTTTTGTGTTAGGAATTCTCTAGGGATTTATATTATTTTACATGGGATCATGGGATATAGTTGTGGGATGATTCGATGATCGATGATTACTCTTTTTTGATGAAGAATCACACTTGGGATTTGGCCAATCTTCTTAAGAGAATAAAGTTAGTTAGGTGCAAGTGGATTTATCACACCAAGTATGTAGTTGATGGGTCCATTAATAAGTATAAGGCATATCTTTTTGCAAAGAGGTTTTTAAAGGTTGAAGGTATTGACTACTCTGAGACTTTTGCATATGTTGCCAAGATGGATTATGTTTGCCTTGTACTTTCTCTTGCTACATCATAAGGTTGTTCAGTTTATCAGATGGATGTTAAAAGTGCCTTCTTGCATGGATATTTACATGAGAAAATATATATGGATCAACCTGTTAGGTTTGATCATGATTCTTCTCATGTTTGTCAACTTAGGAGGTCTCTTTACAATCTCAAATAGGCCCCTGAAGCTTGGTAGTAGAAGATGGATTCTTTCTTTTCTTTATTGGATTTCTTCACTACCACTCCAATCCTATAATGTATATCTAGCATATTAGGGAGGAAATTATTATACCAGTCTTGTATGTTGATGATCTACTTCTCACATCCAGATCCTCATCTTAGATTTAGGCTATTTAGTAGGCACTTTTAACATAGTTTGATATGATAAATCTTAGTCTTTTATAATTCTTCCTTGGTTTACAAATTTCATAGTCAGATACAAGGATTTATTTGAGTTAATATAAGTACACTCTTGATCTTCTTCAGCATTTTGGCATGGTTGAGTGTAAGACAAATCCTTCACCTTTTCAGTCTAGAATGACTCTCACTACCACTTATACTACTCCACTTTGTGATCCTACATTGTATAGGTAGATGGTTGAGATTATTATGTATTTGACCCATACTGACCCTAATATTTCATTTGAATTTGGGTTTATATATAGGTTTTTGCATGCCCCTCATGATAGTCATTGGTAGGTTGACAAGAGTATTTTATGATATCTAACAAATCACTACTCATTTTAGATTATACTACACTAGGGGTTCTACTTAGTTGGGTACAATGATTCAAATTGGGCATGTTCTCTTGATAATATGCATTCCGCTTATGGTTAAAAAAAATTCTTGGTTCTTCACTTATTACTTGGTTATGTAAGAAGCAGTAGACTATTTAACTTTAATCTACAGAGGTTGAGTTCAGGTTAGTAGTTAAAATGAGTCAACATGTTATTTGGCTTTGTTAATTATTGATAAAGTTTGGATTCATGCAAGATTCACCTATTATACTTTTGTGTGACAACCAGAGTGTGATTCACATATCTCATAAATTAGTTGAGCACCATCAAACCAAGCACATTGAGGTACAAACACACTTCATTCCTCATCACATTCAAAATGGAGTTCTTAGATTGGAGTACATTCTGACTCAACAGTAGGTTACAAACATCTTGATGAAGCCATTTGTATCACCTCATTTCCTTGAGTTGTATGGTACACTTGGGGTTTTAGAATTTGTCATTAGGGGTGTTCATAAGGACATCTTCCTTCTTCATTTCATGGATACATATTGTACATGAGTACCTTATCAATCCTAATTTCCAAGACTCATACTGTGGATATGCCAATATTTCTTGTTTGGCTATTGTTAGCCCCTAACTTCACTTGAAGGGGGGTGTTAGAGTATGTATTTATTATATTTATTAGTTTATAGATATATATATAATCTTACTTATAATTTGTCCTATGTGAATATCTATCCCACATTGCTTAGTTAGGCTAGTTCTTTGTTTTGCCTTGCCTACTTATGCAAGGGCTTCCTATTGTACTAGTATCTCATTTCTAAATAATCATTTGACTTGCCTTATTTTGCATCTCATTTGTTTTTAGCTTCATGTGTGATTTTCTTGTTGCTAATTTCTTGGGTTGGAATGTTTTTACTATTCTTAACAAAAATAACTAGTCTAGATTTTTTGATCATGATATTTATGATAGTAATCACTAGGGAAGTTACCATCAACATATTATGTATTGACACTGACTCTAAGTTAAATGAAACTAGGTAGTGGGTAGAGATCTCCTAGAGAAAACTCATGTAGAATTTAATACACATGTCACAAACTAGCACAAATACAGTTCAGTGTAGTTGTCAGCTATAACAACCCTGTTGGGTTTGATGTAGAAAATGTGATAATTTTTTATTTATTTAATCAATGCATTCCTTAGATTAAATTCACCATGAGAATTTAAATATTGATTCATATATAACACTATACTTATACTAATTGTAAAACAAACATGTGATATATATCCATCACTGATCACTATCAACATATGAAACACATCATAATCAAATATGGAAAGTAATTACAAATGTCCAGCCTCAACTGGTACAATGATATAACCCCTATTATCAAAGTATAGATAAGTAATAATTACATATCATTGAGGATAATATCTCAACAAACACAATACAATGTAAAAATACAAGATACAAAGCTCCATGGATCATGAGTTCTCAAACTCCAGTATCTCTGGGAATCTCAAGTGTCATATCAAAGTAAGTACTATTGTGGGGATGGAGAGCATCATTCGAACACTTTTTCATAGCAACCATGAACCATTGATACCTTGCACAATTTTCATCAAGAAATGGCCCTCCTTTCATAGATGAGTAGTTAGTGACAGTGTGGAAATCTAGAGAGACAAACTAGTACTTGTGTGATGTATGTTTTTAAAAACTAAACATGTGGTGTATCATAAAAAAACTTATTTTAACAAGATATTACACAAACTTGTAAATCATACACATGAAATGACAATGTTTCACTAACATTACTTGGCCCAAAAAATTTAATAGTTATTGATCTCTAAGATCAGTCTAATTAATACACAACACTTCATCAAATTACTTTCATTTGGCATTGTGATGCTAGTAAGCTAGTGAAATCTATCTCACTACTCACTCAGTAACAATAATATGATATTTTATTAACATATGTATAACCAATAGTTTCATACAAATTACTTCGTACTAACAATCACAAAACATGCTAAGCATAATAATAATCAAATACATATATTTAATTCTTCAAATGTATGAATGAATCTCCATAATATCATTTATTAGAAAATTAATAAGCAATAAGTGCATATTATACCAACTGAGTATTTCATATATATATATATATATATATATATATATATATATATATATTAGAATGCATATTCTAATTTCTGCAAGTAGACACAATATAATACCTCTTATTAACTATCATAAAACATGTTATTCAAATAAATAAATAACACCCATACATTTAGTCCATCAAACATATGAATGTACCTAGTCATAACAATTATAGTTTATACCACCTGGGTATAACATGCATTTAGACTATAGTAATTATAGTTTATACCACCTAGGTATAACATGCATTTAGACTATAGTTTTTAAATATACTATATGGCATCTCATAATTTCATAGTTCATTGTACATGAGCACACTACTCAATCATGAACAACTAGTCTTAAAATTTTATGAATCAAAAGTCTCATAATATTAAGCAAACAAGTACAAAGTATATCAACCAGATACATCTTATGTTTAAACTGCATACTACTTATAACTTATAGACACACATCATGATTGCACTATTATATGCTATATATGTAGATAAAAACTTGTACATATTGATATACTCATAAAATGTACCACACATAAGTTTTCACTATTGTATACATATATACCAAAAGTTATTTATGATATTAGTCAAGGTTTTTATAATATTTCACAATCATTACATCCATGAATCATCAAGATATAAACTAAGTACTATAGTCAATAGATCTCTCTATATCAATATTCCATTCTCATTATTTATTGTTAGTTCTCAACATAGAAGAAAACAACCTCTAATTCAAATCCATCATATAAGGCATTTGCAAGGTTCCTTTATGTGTTTATACTCTACAATAGTTTATGCATTTCATCTATATATGTTGTTATAGGTTTGACTTTGTTGACTTATTTTATATAACACTACTATGCTTTAGATATATTAGTTAGTTTCTACTTAGAGTTAGAAATAGATCCAAAACATAGACTTAGCCCCCTCACGGATTTCATATATGTGTGTGTATATATATAATATATATAGACACACACACACACACACACACACACACACACACACACACACACATTCCTTCATATTTTTAAATGTCAATATATATACTTAGTTCATGTAATTAGATCAATAATAGAAGTAACATTAGTCAATCAATAGTATAGAGACAATGTAACATTATAACAAAAATGTTTAGTATCGTTATTGTTTATACCAATACTAGTGATATCCCTATTAATAAGTTATATGATACTATTTATATCACTAAATTCATGTACATTGATGTACATCCATATCCATGTACATCCATATATATGTACATCCATTCTCAAGCACAGTCATCATATGACTATGGTCCGCAAGATATATAAAAGATATGTAATCATAGCTAAGTCTCTTGGTTGATTATATTCATAACTCATCAATAGTCTGACACAGATTAAAATATATATTTCTTACTCATCAAATAGCCAATGCGTACATTTTCAAATAGAAATATAATATTAAAATATATGACTATATATTGCCTAGCTTTGATTTACTGCCAAGCTTTGTTCAAGATCTATGACTAATATAATGATCTTATGGCTAATATTATGATCTACAGATATATAGGTTATGAACTTATATATAAGTATATTTGTCAATATAATTTAAGCTTATGCCTCTATGCATCATGGATTCACTATTTATGCTATCTACATCCACCAAAATTATCAATATAGTTAATTGATAAAATGCACAATATTATATTTGTTGAATCCATTAATGGATTATCAATTATTAGTGAATTACATTAAATCCATCTTTCTATTTATTTTTATGTTCATATTAACTATTTCCACAATCGACTATATTATATCCATATTGTAGGTATAACATGTAAATTATATTATATTCAACCCAGACTATATAATACCATATCATTTTATTTACATGTTATAATTTCACATAATTATAACTTCTTTAGGTGACTATATCACTGTATTAATCACAGGTATATAATGATCACTATTATATATATAATATTGGTAAGTACCAATTAAAACATATGATATCTAAATATTAAATCCAAGTCACTATATATATTAGCACTAGGATATATACATAGTGATACCACATGCATAGCCTTCACTGTATATACATTTGTGTATATTCAAATTGTTGTGATAGATGATAACTAAATAATAACATAATTATCAAGTAAGTATTTAACACAATTTAAATTCATTTGTAACATGTTATTATCCTTACCATAAATGTATTCTCTATAACACAATGTTACGTGTATATACATTTGTGCTCCTTAGGTTCCACGTATACTTTGATAATAACTTCTATTCCCTTGAATCATCATATGTTTTGAGGGATGTATATATTCATATCATTATATAATTAAAGCCTTTATTGTATATACATTTATGTATATTCAGATAGTCACAACATACATAATAAATTACTGTATCAGATATGTGGATATAATCATATAAACTTAGTTAATCATTCTATTAAATGCATTCATACAATATTCTATTGAACTCATTTATACATTTAGTTCATGAATATTCTATGTTAGAGCACTATGATGTATTCAATATTTCTATATAGTAATTATCCTAATACATATGTTCATGCAATACTCTAATTTTGCATTATCAAGAGCTTATGTTAAAGCGTTATGATGGAAAACCTAAATCATTGGTATTCTCACATGAATCATTGTACATATTTCAATGAGGTTCATTGTATAATTATGTTATTGCATATAAATAATAATATTACTGACTTAATCTCTTTTTGGTATAATTTCAGATACACAAATAGCTGGTTCAAGAAATAAACAACATCCCAGATGCATGTAGGCACCTCACCTAGGTGTAGTGACTAATTTTATTTTATTCATTTTATTAGGAATCTACAATGATCTAGCAGTTGTGGATTGAAAAATGTAGTGGTTGTTGAAGGACTTGTATTCTTTCTATATTTAAAATATCTAGTTTATTGTTTATATATGCAAGAAACAAGGAATCATAATGTTGCGACAAGTAAAAATAGATAAACAAATATATTTTCAAGAAGTATTGGTAGGGGCATTCCTGATTAACAATAATTGAGATTACCGTTGATATTTTAAGACTCTTCAAATTACCCCCTCTTGTTCTTCCTTAACTCTTCTTCTTCAATATTTTCTTCCCTTATGTGCCTCTTCTTTCTATGCCACACTCTGTCCTCCTCCCCCTTTCCATTGTGCTTCTTTTCTCCCCTTTATGCAACATTCTTGTTTTTTTGAGTTTTACTTTCTTCTCTCTTTTTTTAAAAATTTGACCTCTTTTTATTTTTCTTTGTTTTATTCCTTGATTTTTCCTTTTATGTATTTCTTTTTCTTTCTTTAGGTTTTTATTTATTTTATTTACTTTTTCATTTTTTATTATAATCCAATTATTAATTATAATAAAATTACTTTATTTATTACCAACTTAACTATGTTAATGTCAGCAGTGTTTTATTAGTATCCTAACTAATACATATAAAACTTATTATATTATTTTAATCCAAGATGGTAAATCGAACATTAATTTAACTTATCACAAGCATAATAAAAATGCAACATTATGGATTTAACACTACGCATAATGTTTATGATGCAAACACACATGATGTGTTATGCATACCAGTATAAAATTGAACTAACTCATAATTAACCATACATAAACAACTATCTAAATGTAAACAACATAAAAATACACTACGTTAATCATTCCATTATGAATATAGCATGTACTAACTAACGTGGCGTGTGTAGGGTTCTATCCAATTTCTCTATTGTCCCCCAATATCTTCATTTATGTCATCCTTTCTAATGATGCTCTCCCTCCATTAGACTTTGAGAGATACATCTTTGTTGCGTCCAACTCATGAAAAACATGTAGTTAGTCCATAACATCATGACATGTATATCATAAGATAATGTTGAAATAACAAATCAACATGATCACAATGTAAAGAATATATATTACAACTAACTCATAGCAATGAAATCATGAAATCTAAGCAACATACAACTGCCCCATAACAACATAGCTAGTAATAATCAAATCATCAACTATACAAAATCCACCTATAATCAAGTAAGTTTTCTTAGGAAATAAATTAGGATGTAATACCAGCCTACCAACATATGGATTTTCCATCAAATTATTAAATCCCATCAAATATGTTACACTAGGGGTCAGGGCAGATAGAAAAGAGTTAAGATGTCAATAATTGCCATTGCCATTGGGGGGTAAAGCCATTGGGTTTAATAATAGCATATTTATTTCACTTATAGTTATTTTCCTGTGGGTACAAGCCCTAGCGTGATAACTATCGAGCATATAATATCTCATTTTTTCTCATGGGTACTTACTCCACCACCTTTTTATGTTTTTATTTCTATTAGTGATTTTGTATTCACTGGATTTATATAATCTTTTTCCTTGGGATGGATGCAACAACAATATATATTTTTTTGTATTTGTCATAGTCGAAGGCAACCAATAATTAAACATTGGATAAATTATAGGGGATAAATTGAAATTTAAGTGTTAATAATCTACGATAAAAAATTGAACCGATGTGTTGGAACTTTGGAAGGAGGATGAGATATGAGTCATGTGATGTCCCGACAACTCAAGGTTACTTACCTCTACACTGGTTTTAGGTTTATGTTTATTTTATCAATATTACTAATTGTTGTCAGAATTTTAAATTCAAGGCCTTTTATTTATTATTATAGGGTGCTCGTAAAATCACTTCAAAAATAGGGGAAAGTGAAGAAGCCACACAAATATTGCCCCAGAATGGTCACCCTACAAGCTATGGATTTTTTTGGTATTTTAAAAGTTTATGTTTTAATTAATTATATATATATATATATATATATATATAATTTAATACTATTATATATATTTATAATACTAATTTAAAGTGAGATTGGTCTCATAAAAATGAAACAATACAATTGCAAGAATGAAGTGAAGATAAAAAATAGGAGCCCCAAACTTTTTACATAATAATTTTTTTACCATGGAGTTAGAGCCATGTTTTAAATTTGATAACCATGTGAATTTTTTAAATGCATTAATTGTAAAATAGGGTGGATTTTTTTCAAAAACCATATCTGATGAAAAAGTAATATTTTTAGGAACCTTCAAAATATTACAATGATTATAGATATATTTGAGAGATGATAGTAAATATATAATTAGTCTTTTGATGTTTCCTTATTTTTTAATAAGGGTACTTACATTTTGAAAGGTGATATTGAATGGATTGTTGTCGTTAACATTTTATTAAGGGCAAGCTCGACCATCAAATTTAAACCATGGTGGGTTGAAATCATTGAAAGTCTCCCCACGAACCTAGGGTCATTTTATTCACATGCACTTTTTCTTAAGCATTTTAAATTTTCATAAAAATATGGATTATTTATTTTATTTTAATTATAGCATGCACTATATTTTTTAAGAGAAAAAAAGAAATAAATTATTATATTTTTTTAATAATAAATTATAATACTATTATATATATTTATAATAATATTATTATAATGAAATAAATCATATTGTACTTTGGTATATGGCACTTATTTTTTTATTTTTTTCAATGAGTAGGAATAAATTATGAGAAAATGACTTCTATTAGTTGTCCTAAGAAGGATAAAAGACAACTCTCACTTGTTGATGCATTTCATATCCCTCAAGATTCTAATCAACAATGCCATTCCAGGAATGAAGATTTTGATGTTCATCTACATGAAGCAAACTATGAATCAGATGGAAAATAGATTCAGGAAGAGGAACAAACATCAAATAAATAGAAAAGAACATTCAAATCCAAATGAAAAACAAGATTTTCATGGGCTTATGTTGTAAAATACTGCAATGGTGTTGAAAGGATAAAGTGTTCTTGGTGTGTAAAATAGAAGAGAGGGACTCCATTTGATAAAGATTGGAGTACCACCTTTCAAGTTAGTAGTCTAAGAATCTATGCAGAATCAAAGCTTCATAAATTTGTTTTAAAACTTTGAAGGGAGAAAAAAATGAAGTAGAATTCTAATTACTAAACATGTATAACTAATGGTAGACACTGAGAAGGAGAGAATCATATTCATAATATAAATTATATATTTTATTGCCATACATGATTTACCTTTAGGACTCTATAAGCCAATTTGTGACTTGAATGGGTATAAAGGAACTCCACACATGCCTCTAATAGATTAATACTCTACATATACAAATACCACATTTGGAAAAGAGTTTCTACAAGTTGTGAAGGAGGTATATTTGAAAAAGTTTAAAGATTAAAAAATTCGTAGTCCATTTTACTTAATTTTAGTTTATGAAAGTATTGATCAAACTATGGAATAATATTTGATAGTTTACATTACATATTTGACAAATGAAGGAATAGGTAAATTTGTAACAAAATTATTACACCTCCTTCAAATAAAGGATGGAACAACTCAATCTATATATGATGTTGTGATAACTCTTTTAGCATAGATGAATTTATCCTTGATGAAGTAGTTGGATTAGAATCTAATAAGGCTTCAGCTATTAGGGGTATCTGTAAAAATTTATCTACTAAGCTTCATCGAGATACTCTTTAATTATTAAATATTCATTACATAGTTCATTGAGAATCATTAGCAATAAATTATGTTTTATCTTATTTTTTGGAGCTACAATTTATTGAAAAAATCACAAACAAAACTTATCATGACTTAGAAAATCTGCTAAAAGACATGGGGCATTAAGAGAGCTAATGGAGTCATTTCAAATCAATCGATTAGAGGTGTTTCAAATTCATCAAATCAGGGGGCTCTCTAGAGGAAAGGTCATGGAAAGGCTTGTCAAACTCATGCGTATTTTGTTGAAAGAATAAGAGTTAGAGGAGAAAATAATGTATGATTTGGAAAGAATTTTTCAAGTAGAATTTTGCATCCATTTACTTGCAGACGTGCTTATTGAGTTAAATAAGTTAAATAATAAAAATTAAGAGGCCCATGTTGACATTACTTCTATTGGAACTACCTTAGAAATTACTATTGACATGCTTCATAAGATATTTCAAAGACACATATTTGGGCTAGGTACAATACATATTTCATATTTTTTTAATAGAGCACAAGGAGGAAGTCTTGAGTTTGTAGATGGAATAGGTACAATACATATACATCCATTGAGATTTGAGATCTTGTCCAACTCATAGATATTAGGGACACTAGATGATTGCATTGTATTGAGAAAAAAGTTTTATAGTGAAGGTTATTGACCCTCTAGATACAAGGCTCACATATTTACCTATATTTAATGATGCTAAGTTTTTTAGTCCTCATAAATATTATAATGAGATGGATGATAGAGACCACCAAACAAAAATATGGTTATGTTAAAACTTTAGTGTTGGAAACCCACCTATTGTAGATATTATCAAATGTTTAGGTGAGATGGATAAATTTGTTTGTACTATTTATAAATCGTACCAAAAAAACATATGTTTGGAGCATGGGATCTTTGTGGGGGTAAACCTAAATGGTTTGAAGGTTTTTCATATTTAATATAGCTATGGCAAGTTATTATTGTTATTCCAACGAGCATGATAGTATGTGAAAGAGGTTTTTTAAAGTTAAACAAGATAAAAAATGATGAGTAATCCAGACTTTGTTTGAACACATTAGATAGGTTAATGTTTCTTTCCCTTTGTGCATCTCATGCTCTAAATAAGGTAGATTAGAATGCTATTTATGATACATACATATAAAAGCATGAAATCCTCTTCCTCTAGAACAATAGATCCATCAGTACAAAGTTTAGAATAGAAGAATAGAAGAAAACAAAAACATCGTAACAATTGTAGTCTTGGAAGAAATTTTTTGAATAGAAGCTTGTAACTAGTGATATATATATATATATATATATATATATATATATATATATATATATATATATATATATATATAAAATTTTTGGTGTTTGAATCGTTCTCCAATAAATTGGAATCAAAATTTTTATAGTTCATAGTTTTAGTGATTAGCATTCTGTAAGTGAAGTGAAAGTTGATTGGAATTTATTTGTTTTATATAATTTTATTGCAATAAAAGGATGCCAAAAAGAAGTATTTTCTATACTCAGAGCTTGGAATAAAAGAGGAGAAAATTCTTACCCACAGGGTGCCAAAAAGAAGTAATAGATTTCCCTAACATAGATTTGGCTGCTCAAAATCTATAATGAATGGGGAGAAAATATTCAGATAGAGGATGCCAAAGAATAAGTAATTGATATTTCTAACATGGATTGGCTTGTTGGTCATGACCCTAAACATTCTAGGAGACAAAATAATGTTTATAAAATTGGGATATGACTCATGAAATTTGTTAAAAAAATTCTCCCAAGTTTTTTTGTAAGTTGGTTCATGTCTTTGATGTAAAACCAAAACCCACTATGAATGACCAGAAAGGCATTCTTAATATCCTTTCTAAGATGTAATATGGCATCCTCTTTTCGACACCAATTTAATTGTGAGTGGGGCTTTTGTCACTATGAAATGGGTGCATGCTCTGTTGGGATTAAAAGGGCTTTTGCTCATTTGAGAATATGCATGCTTCTTTTCTTGACCTTCTGCTTTGTGTCCATCTTCTGGGGTACAAGACTTCAAAGAACATCTAGCTGAAAAGCAACATGAGAATGTTGAGCTTCCTTTAAAGATGCTTACATAAAAAAAGAATATGGAAATTTTTTTGAATAATTTTTTTGAGGCTATTTTACTTTATTTTTAACATTTTGGAGACTTCAAAATATTTAAATATTATTTAAAATTGTTTATAATCATTAATACAACATTTACATTTATATATGTTTTATTACTAGACAATGAGCAGGTACTACTAATGTCCTTGTTGGATTGGGTGCAGATGCAACAGTAAAGAGCTTGGTTGGTCTTGGAATTTTGTTGTGTAGTGGCAAATGTGGTGCATATAGCTAAAAATAAAAGTATGATGCAGTATGGTCACCTCATAACTAAACCTCTTTTTTCTTTTATGAACTGAATTATCTGTTTTTCAGCTTTTGATGGTGGGATACTCTTATGTCATTTCTACATTATTTGATTTATCCATTATGGCTTTTAAATTATTTCATAAGTGAGAAACCAACCAATGTTGACTTAAGATCATGATTCAAATGGATGTTGTTGTCATTTGAATGCAAACTAAAAGGATGTTGAAGGTCATGAGACCCTTGAAAGTTTTAGAACTCCTCATTTGTAAGACAAGTTGAGTCTTGGGAACTTGAAATGTTTTTTCTTTGAAATTACTTAATTGGGTTTAGTGTGTATTGAAAACCTTGGTTTTGACTACACCCCTTTTTGTACCTGTGGGCATTTTGCTTCACGTTGTTGGTTTTAATTATATGTTCCAAGTTGGCTACTGCATTCCTACTTCCATGTCTAACTAATGGTTGCGGTGGGTAGGGATATCCACTAATGGATGGGCTCAGTAGGTGCATGGACTAGGTTTTGATATATAGAGGAATTACCATGAAATTGAAATGAACCCACTGGATATGAAAGTTTTGAATATTTGAGTTGATATTGTAACATTGCATAGTTAGATTTTATTCAACCCAGTTTTGTTTATAATGAGATTGTGGATTTCTTAGTGAATTGAGTGTAATCTGATATGTATAAAGCTTGGTAAGGGTCATTTGATTTGATCTTTATTCAGTGCTTTAAATGGTTTATATTTTTACAGTGGTGTATGTTTCATGTTAATCCAGTGCTTGAATGTATTAAACTATGATTCTTCTTTGTTATAATCATTTGTACATTATTATAGGATATAATAATGTAGTCATGTGATGGTTATTGTTCTATGATTTAAATGTTTTCTTTTAGCTTGTCCTTGGAAAATAGTAGTACATTTGATTTGTATAATGTAAGATGTTATGAATTATGATTAGTGTACCTTTTTGGGTGACTCTTATAATATCATTGAATAAATTATGAAGGTTGCATTTCCAAAATTTTATTAAATATTTTTGTTTAATTTCATTTACCTCTAAGGTTTTGGTAAATTCCCAAAATTATTTAGTGATTCATTAACTTTGTTATGTAAATTTAGGGATGGAGTCATTATAAGATCCTCAATAAATCGACTTACAATTCTTTTACTATTTTATAGTGTCGATTTATTCAGTTCTTGATTTATTATTATTCCCACCAATTTCAATGGTATACTTCATCTCGATGAATGAATTCGTTAATGTTTGAGTTTGCTCAAAAGAAATTATCACTTTTATATTTAAAGATAGTAGCAAGTCTATAAAAGAGGTGTTCATTTCTAGGAATATGTACATATGGTCGAATGATGACTCATGACATTTAGTGTTTGCAATATCATGTGTAATTGTGTTTTTATAAAGGTTAAAGGGATTATGTTTAGTTCAAAAATGAATTACAAGTCTTAAAAATTGGTTTCGATCTTAATGATACCATAAGTAATTGTCCTTTATTCATGTCGTTTAATGCCTTGGATTCTATAGATTTAAATCTTGGAAAAGAATTGAATTGGAAGGTTGTGGAGACGATTTATGTAATATTTCATCTGTTTACTTGATTTATTTATATGTAAATTCAGACTGAAATTTATTATAATATTCCTTTCATGACAAGGAACCAAATAGGTGTTCTTATCTTGATGACATTGTTGAGCCGAAGAGGTACACAACAGACTAAAAATCTATATAAGTTTTATTTCTCTATATCATCTACCATGTAAGCCATGCTAAACCATGCAGTAAACAAAAACAACCTGCAACTACATTCTCAACTTCTCATCACTTCTTAAATTTTACATTCCAAGCAACTTCTATTAAATAAATGAACTTTGTATTGTAGTTTATGAGAATGATTTATCACAATAGCGGTAGTCTTAGAAGGAAATTTTTGAATATAAGTTTGCAATGAGCAATATAAGTTAAATAAATATATATTTTTATTTTTGGGTGTTTGAATCATTTTCCAATAAATTTGAATTGAATCTTTTATAATTCAAACTTTTAGTGACACGTGTACTAAATTCACTCTTGTCAATCAAAGTGCAACTCTTTTACAACTTTCATCATCGAAATGCAGGATGAATAAATACTCTAATTATGGCCAACGCTTCAAATTTGATTATCAATCATAATGACCCCTTACATGATAATCAAAACCATGAATCTGTATTGTCACATTAGATGTTCAAAAATTAAAATAAATAAATCAACATACTAAAGTATCCATCAACATCAATTATTTAAAAGCCACATAAGTGTAAAATTAAAATGCACAACTATTAGATCCTCTCCTTATCTATATTTTTTTTTTTTGAATTTCACAAGCATATTGCATAGCTCTGATAGGAGTTGAAATATTTTCCATTAAGTTGTTTGGAGTTTCCTTTGAAGTTAAATTATAACTTGGGGACAGAAAGGTGGTGTACACAATAAATAGAATTTGTCAACGATTAACTTAACTGCTACGAAAGAGGATAGAAAGGTTTTATCCACTTTCTTCCATTTTTTGTGGCATTTGTTTTATTTATAAATATCGAGAATGTCACGTTTTGTTCAACTTGTTATATTTGAAATGGTTATATTTTGAATTAAAAAATAAAAGTTTAAATATTTTCTTCTTATTTATAAATTAATATTTAGTAAAATATCTTTATATAAAATAAAATTTGTAAGTTATATTGGAAGAGATGTAATTTTTTATTTAGGTGAAGTAGAGTTTTACAAACAAAAAAAATGTAAATTGATAATCGTACGTTATGACTATTAGCAAGGTCTCATCTCTTGTATACATAGTGTTAAATAGTAATATAATATTTATTTAAGTAACAATGAGAAATGAGATGATGTGTTCCTTTATACAATGTGAGAATGAATTGTACTTGGAGAGGACCTTTTTTTCATTTTAAACTTGAATAATTATCCAATGATGGAAGGGGTAAAGTCATACATTACAATTATATTATAATCTAAACTCTTATATAAATATATATATATATATATATACATATATATAAAATATGTCATGATATATTATAATATAATATAATATAATATTTATTTTATTTTTTTATTTGACCCAGAGGTATCTCCGATTTCAATTGAGACACTGCGACTCTATCCAGTGACCTTCATTAGGGCGAACAGAATTGAGATTAATATTTTGGGAGCTATCAATGGGGCCCACACGTGCCAGAAAACCTTTTTAACTTGGGCCATGAGAATCGACCTCGAGACTTATATGGGAAGAACCCAAAGCATTTAACCAACTACAGCAGCCATGTGGGTGGGATACACATAATTTGATGAACGTAACCTCTATTATCTAAAAGTTATCCCACCAACATGTAATACATTAAGGGATATGAAGATATCATTATATTTTTTTTAGTAAATATACATAACCAAAGGAAGGAGATGGAGCAATAGAATCAAAATATACTTGATGGGCATGCATGTGGTGTGATAAATGTAGAAGGTGCAAGGAGGAGAGCGTGAAAGCACAAAGTTATGACATGCTTTAGGATTCATTGGTCCCAACTCATAGAGTTACTATCATAGCCTCCTTAGCACTGTCGTCAGGTTATCATCGCCCCTGTAAGACCTGCATGATAGGTCAACATAGAGATGGGGATGTAGACACCTATATTTCTTACAAGACCCTTTTCCATAGTGTTTTATCCCTAATTTAGCATATTTGTCCTAATTCTCTATATTTACATATTTATAATACTTATTTGGCCCCTTTAACATAATATATCTCTTAGCACCCTTTGACCAAATTTTATTTGTTATTAGGTTCCTCATCAAGATTTAATCTTATATTCATTCCATGTAAGACTTAAGTTAACCCTAAGTAGACACACACCCTATGTGGGTATTTTTGCCTATTTTCAATTATCATGGACCTTTAACTTTGTTACTTATAATTTCTAAATTTGGCATGCCTGCATAACTTGCCCTAGAATACCCTATAGATATAAGTCTTCCTAAACCATTTAAGAGGATATCAATGAATAAGATAAAATATGATTATCAAGGATAGGGACTTAGCGCAGAGCCATGCTCTAAGCTTCATCATGCCTCCTACTTCAAGTTAAGCTTCATTGAGTTATATATAACACAATTGTGATGGAGTTATTTCCCTTGGTCTTTTTTAATGCTAAGTTGTAGAATATAGTGGATACAAGGTTAAAAATATAGAAATAGTTCAAGCACAAAGGTAATAAACTAATATATAGCAAAATAGTTAATTAAAAACATAGATAAAGGAATATTTTAAATTATAATACTGAGAAATGCTAACTATAGAAATTACTAAATGAAAAAGATGCTCAATTCATTTTAATACCAAAAAGAGATGATACATAGCTAGGTTTTATAGTGTGCAAACAAATCTAGACTAGAAACATGTGTAAAGTATGTAAGATCAATATTATATATCAATCATCAGATTCTAGAAATTTTACTTCTATAGTCATGAACATTACCATCATATCTAGACACTACCATCAATGTCAATGTTTTACTATGATAGAAGTTTCTAGTACAAAATAATGACTAGACCTAGATGCAACCAACTTCATTGATCCATATTTTATGTCGCTTTTTTGTTGATGTATTTAGATATAAGATACAGACTATCATTCTTCATTGATTAATCAAACCCTTAGAATGAATTTGATAAAAATGGGTTAGTGGGATCATGATATTGAGCTAACCCCAAAGACCCCTCTATCAATGAGCATTGCCTACATAGCCAATAGTCTAAGGAGGGCCTTGAACTTATGTAGTTTTCCCCTATGTGTGGGAAAGTGTCTGAATAAGGGTGAAATATACTATATGATGATGCATGCAATGATATAACTTTTAACTTGACAAATATTTCTCATGGGCAACTCTTTAAATGCTTTAGACCTATAATATGATAGCTCTTATGCTTGATATGAAAATAGGGAAGAATAGGGAAGAGTAACTTGGTTGTGTAGTTGATTGACTTAACTTTAGTAGGTGTTTACTTCATATTTTATATATGATGAATGAGAAGGACTACAATTATATTTATACAACACCTTTTGAAAATATCTCATGGTAGGGTTCAATAAGATAAATAGGCTAATCCATAGGTTTCAAATCATTTGTAATTTAGATAAATTTTGGTAAGTGGACACTAGATAAGTATCTGGACACTATCATCAGTGGTAGTGTCCCTCTGTGATCGATAGTGTCCAAAAGGCTAAAAAGCATGTAAGGATTTAAAAATGAGACTAGATGATGTTAATCAGGTTTTAAGATTTTTTTGTAGTACACAGACCTAGGTCATCAGAATGATATAGATTGGACTAAGAGATAATTATTTAGGCATAATAAGATGGTGAATGTGAGTCTTTCAATAGCAAGGAGGTCTAGAACTAAAGGGTAGAGCCCTAATTGATATTTGTCAAATGTACAAAATTGAGATGTTATAAATATTTAGTTTTAGTATCTATATTTTCCCTCCATTTAATTTAGTGATGCATAAAGATGAAATTACTAGGTTAAAGGAAACAAATGCATGCTTGGGTGTGTATAACACACCTTGCCTTTGCTTGAACCCACTTTGAGTGCTTTGTTGGTGTATGACTTGTAACCAAGAGCATGTTACAGTATAAATTAATGCATATAATCTAAAATTGAAATAATGGAAACACTTGAAAATAAAGAGAGCAAGGAAGGAGTACACATGTGTGTCAATACAACCATGTTGCCCTTAATGCTTTAACTTGGTAATGATGCTTTCTTATGAAGCACTGGAGCTAGAAAAGGTTAAGACCTGAACCTTGAAGAATTGAAGAGGGAGATAGGAAGGTATTATGCCCTTGATTTGGTGTAAGGATGAGTTGTGACATGACCAATGAGATAATTATATCTCAATCACACAACTCAATTATGAATATATAATATGGTGAGGGTGATTGATTTAATAAACTCATCTTATAAATCTGGTGAGATTGGATGATTTAATCATTCCAATATATCAATGTGGTGAGGCTAAATTATGTAATCACTTTAACCTATAAAATGAACCAACTGCTACAACAAAGAAGGATTGATAGGAGTACATCCTAGTGTAATTGATGTGTCCTAGTCATTATTATGATTGGTAATTTTATAAATTTTGGTGCAAAAATAGGACCTATGCACCTTTAATATGTATGAACTAGAGTATGTGTGTCATAAATATAAAAATAATAATTTCACATCTATGCAAAAATTAGTGCAATGTATAAGATTTTGACCCCTATGTATGTCTAAATCATGAAACTAAACTAGAGATTGTACAAGTATGGAGGTCATGTCTTTAAGACATACCCCCACTAAATTCTAGAGATACTGAGTAATTGTGTAAAGAGGTCATGTTTTTATGACATGGCACTAGGGGTGAGGATGCTAAAATAAGGGTTTGGAACTATTTTAGGGATGTAGGTGTGTTAGGATTGTGGAGCTAAAAGCTTCACTGATGCAAACAGGAGAGGAGGTTGCTGAAGATTGCAGAGAAGTTGGGGTCGGTCTGATCAGCTAACGTCGGCAGGATAGCAAAGGGAAGCAACCGACGTCGGTCATATATCGGCCGACGTCGGTCACCTCTAGGCAGACAGGGACCGACGTCGGTCGCCTGTGTGGTTCGACTGCGAGCTATTTACGGGCAGTTAGCTAACGAACCAAGTGTTTGCATGAAGAGATCTAATTTTAGACTGAGAGCTGCGGATCTAATTATTGTAATTAGATGTCTAATTATTGTTTGGATGAGATCTATATAATAGACTCATGGTTGTATTGGAAAAGTGTGCTAGGGAGTAAGAGAGCATAATTATAAGCTCCTTCTGTGTGTGAGGTAGAGCAATGGTGCGTTCCTCCTAGTGCCACAGTACCAGGTGTGTTGGTGCTGGATTGGAGAGCCAGCTGGGTTCTTCAGGAGTGTAGGATCTTGGTCACAGTTGCATGGCCTATATAGGAGATCTACATGGTAAGTAAGATTGTTGATCTGTAGGTGTATGTGTGTGCAAGGTCGAGGTTCACAGGTGAGCAGAACCATTGTTTGATTTGCAGGTGTGCAAGGTCATACAGACAGCAACACAACAGGGAGCAGTATCAGGCAGGATCTACTTGGAGTACAGGTGTGTACTCGGATAGAGCAAGAGGAAGGCAAGGGAGTTCCTTCCATAAGTATGGTCTGTTGAATTGCAGGTTGTTGCAGATTCATGGGAGATCTACTTGAAGTACTTTGAGTACTTGTGGAGCACGTGGAGTGCTTGTGGAGTGCGTGGAGCACTTGTGTTGTGCGTGGAGCATGGGAGGTGAACACCAACTCTGTATTTGAGTTGGGTGTTGTGACCTGTGAGAGGGAGAGCTTTGGGGAGAAGAAGTACTGTTCACTTGAGGTGTGGGAAACCTCTGTAAGGTGGTGGAGAAGAAGTGGCATCTTCTTTATTGTATTCTTTTCTGTATAAAGTGTTAATACAAATTGTGTATTGTCTCTCATATGCTGTGTTATTCTGAATTCTAGTTACTTGGTGAATCTGGTTTATTTCCACATATTAAGTTGCTTGAAGTTTGGTAATCAATTGTATGTTTCCGATTTCGCATCCTGACAAGTGGGATCAGAGCATGTTTGTTGTTCTAGATTCCTGACAAGTGGTATCAGAGCTAAGGTTGCAGGAAGCAGGTTGTGTTTTGGTTACAGGGCACTCTCAGGGGTTTCTGATCGAGTGGGAGTAGAGCAACGGCAGATCAAAGTAAGCTAAGAATGGAGGAGTTGAAAAGCACAGACGATTACTCACGGTCCGATGGAAAGAAAGAGCAGGGAAAAGAACATTGCTGGTTGGTAACAGATCAGCATGAAGAAACTGAAGATACAGATGTAGCAGGTGTTGTTGCACAGGATGTGTTTACAGGTTTCTTGGATAAAGTTGAATCTTGGATAAAAGATTCGGTTGCCTCTTTCCATGCAGCCCCAGGTAGAGGAGCTGGTAAGCCTTGCCAAAGAATTGGCAAAGGGGAAGTGAAGCTGAAATTGCAGGCGGCCAACACACAGGTGTTGATGAAGGTCATGCAGGTCCCAGGTTTGGAGATATGGCTAATTTCTTCAGAAAGATTGGGTGATGAGAGATGCACAAGAACTCTCACAGCGGTAGCACTTGAATTAGCTGGTGGTAAGAAAATAGGTATACTTTATCTACTTGTTTATATTACTGATTCTTCTTCTATTGCGGAGACGTGGCTTCGTAGGCTTGGTCACATGAGCAGGAAGGAGATGCATGTTCTTAAGCGGAAGACAGATATATTTGACAATATTAAGAACTGGAAAGCCTTGGTGTTCTTGGAGGAGATGGCAGACAGAGTTCAGTGGATGAGGCTGGATACCTCTGAGCAGGGCAGTTTGGACATGGAGATTGATCCAAAGGAGCTCGCGGGTAAAAAGTCATCACTCACAGGCGAACATAGGTACCGGCGTCGGTCAGGAGGAACCGGCGTCGAACAGACAGGGGCCGACGTCGGTCATGTGCAGACCGAAGCCGGCAGTGTCGGGCAGGGTAAGACCGACGTCGGTCATGGGACCGACGTCGGTAGTATGTAAGACCGATGTCGGTCAGGAGGACCGACATCGGCAGCAGTGACACTAGCGCTGGCAGGTTGGTAGTCAGGTACAGACGCATGAGAACCGACGTCGGTCGGATGCAGACTGTGGAGTGACCGAGGTCGGTCACTGTAACGAATTTTGGGTGGACAGCAAGCTGTCAAGGAGTCTCAAACACCCATACGGAGGACTGAAGGCATAAGTAGGCCCTCAAATTCGTGTTCCTCTTCTTCATACTTGTTGCTGATTGTATAGCAGGAAGGATCCAGGAAACAGGTGTGAGCTTGGCATGGATGAGGATGTGATTCCTTGGAGCAGAACCGGACGGGAGTCTTGGTAGGTTTGCCAGCTGGATGAAAGCACAGAGACGAATGGATTCCTTAGTAGAAGAATAGAGAGAATAGATACGTGAGACGGAAGACCAGGCATATGGTCTTGAGGTAGCTGCAGGGCAGTGGTACAGGGTTTGAAAGGTGGAGGATGAAGCATGGCTTCAGTCAGTGTCAGGTAACTACTGTGGTTTGACTTACCAGGGGGATGATGATTGCAACATCATTCTGTTGCTGTATGTGGATAGTATGCTAGCTAGCAGGGGTGTACATACAGGGTTTTGCTGAGCTAAGGGTAAGATTAGTTCAGTGGCATGTCATGAGGAGTTTGGAGCAACGGAATTCTTTGACATGGGAGGCATGGAGATCACAGGTTGATTTTGTCTCGAGTGGGAGCTGATGTGAATCAGGTGTTGGCGAGGTTCGGGATGCAGAACTGGAGCACACTAAGGGCTGGACAGGTACAGTGTCCGAAATCACATGAGGTCTGGTATAGACCTGAGTATTCCCATGCAGTGGGAGCTGTCAGAGTTAGGAGCCAATTTGGGGAAGTGCGTTCTCAAGTTTTCTGAGAGGGACCGGCAGCAGGTGTTGCTATGCAGGGTCAAGACTTCACTACAGGTGTTGTAGGTTCGGATGTGGCAGGTTACTCGGATGACAGGAGGTACACCACGGGATGTGTGGTGGGTTGTCTTCAGGTGGGAGCTTGAAGAGGGATATAAACCAGGAAACAGATTAGACAGAGTACAGGTATAGGTACAGTGCAGCTGTTTATCTCCAAGTGGGAGATTGTTAGGATTGTGGAGCTAAAAGCTTCACTGATGCAAATAGGAGAGGAGGTTGCTAAAGATTGCAGAGAAGTTGGGGTCGGTCTGATCAACCGACGTCGGCAGGATAGCAAAGGGAAGCAACCGACGTCGGTCATATATCGGCCGACGTCGGTCGCCTGTGTGGTTCGACTGCGAGCTATTTACGGGCAGTTAGCTAACGAACCAAGTGTTTGCATGAAGAGATCTAATTTAAGACTGAGAGTTACGGATCTAATTATTGTAATTAGATGTCTAATTATTGTTTGGATGAGATCTATATAATAGACTCATGGTTGTATTGGAAAAGTGTGCTAGGGAGTAAGAGAGCATAATTATAAGCTCCTTCTGTGTGTGAGGTAGAGCAATGGTGCGTTCCTCCTAGTGCCACAGTACCAGGTGTGTTGGTGCTGGATTGGAGAGCCAGCTGGGTTCTTCAGGAGTGTAGGATCTTGGTCACAGTTGCATGGCCTATATAGGAGATCTACATGGTAAGTAAGATCGTTGATCTGCAGGTGTATGTGTGTGCAAGGTCGAGGTTCACAGGTGAGCAGAACCATTGTTTGATTTGCAGGTGTGCAAGGTCATACAGACAGCAACACAACAGGGAGCAGTATCAGGCAGGATCTACTTGGAGTACAGGTGTGTACTCGGATAGAGCAAGAGGAAGGCAAGGGAGTTCCTTCCATAAGTATGGTCTGTTGAATTGCAGGTTGTTGCAGATTCATGGGAGATCTACTTGAAGTACTTTGAGTACTTGTGGAGCACGTGGAGTGCTTGTGGAGTGCGTGGAGCACTTGTGTTGTGCGTGGAGCATGGGAGGTGAACAACAACTCTGTATTTGAGTTGGGTGTTGTGACCTGTGAGAGGGAGAGCTTTGGGGAGAAGAAGTATTGTTCACTTGAGGTGTGGGAAACCTCTGTAAGGTGGTGGAGAAGAAGTGGCATCTTCTTTATTGTATTCTTTTCTGTATAAAGTGTTAATACAAGTTGTGTATTGTCTCTCATATGCTGTGTTATTCTGAATTCTAGTTACTTGGTGAATCTGGTTTATTTCCGCATATTAAGTTGCTTGAAGTTTGGTAATCAATTGTATGTTTCCGGTTTCGCATCCTGACAAGTGGGATCAGAGCATGTTTGTTGTTCTAGATTCCTGACAAGGTGGCTCACACGAAAATTAGATGAGTGTCTAAATAGGCCCTAAGATAGGTCTAAGGCTAAGCTAGGGATGGGTGGTCTCAAGTAACACTTTTAGCACTTAAGTGTCATTTTTAAGTGATTATACTAATATTTATGGGGTATATTACCACAATATTTAGTTTGATAACAAGTGGGATACAACTTATGTTACAAGTTTTCTCACATAATCAAGAAATTCTAGAGATGAACTAATATACTCTCCATTGATGATAGAATTTTGATGATACATCTAATTACCTATCACTTGTGTCCCACATGTGAAAAATTCAACCATATGGATATGGATAATTGTCACTAATATCACTTATCTCATTTCATCTTATTTATCTCTTTTAATTTCATCCTAATATCACCCCTTCTAGTCATTTATCTAACATCCCCCTTCATTATTCTTCATCCACTAACCTTATATTATCCACACCAACCTATTAATTCTTCTAATCATGTCTTATCTACTAGCTAATCCCACTTGTCTATTATATTAGAATTTTAAATTCCAATCCCACCCACCTTAGCCTTTTCCTAGGCTTTCCTACATCCCTAGTCCCTAATCACCTATCTAACCACCTACTAATCTTTCTTATCCCCCCTAATGGATTCTAGAATTCTCCAATTCTATAATACTTTGTATCTTAGCCATTCTTCTCTAGAAGCCTCTGTTCTAGAGGATTCTCAAGAATTTTTAATTCATTAGATAATCCTCCACCATGGATCCTCTTCATCCCAACTTTGAATGTTGGCCATTGATCTTCCCTCCTTTTCATTTAACCAACCCATCCTCCATGGTCAAAATAATAAATGAAGCCATAAGACCTCCATGTCAATACTATCAATCAATCCATGTTATTAAAATTATTGATCAAGCTATCATTATGCTAAAATATTGAGTCTAGTTGTAAGCAATCTCTACCCATAATCATTTAGTCTTTTTATTATATGAATCTTGATTGGAAACATTTAGCTTTAGCTTTAGGTTAACATTTTGTGCTTTGAGTCTATTTGCTTAAGGTATTAGGTTAGACTGAAGCGTATTGTGACTCAAAATTATAAAAATCTTACCCTTTAGGCAAAGTGTGATATTTCTCAGCAACTTACATTTTTGTAGAGGCATTTTTGTAGACCTCAAATGTAGTTTTGACTAACTTCCAACCTTAACCGCTAATCGTCTAACCTTGTTTAGCAGTTTTTAGTCTTTTTACAAAACTACATTTTGAAATATGCAATTTTGATTATTAAATGCAGTTTTTCCCCTAAAACATGCAGTTTTGACTCAAACATCAAATCACTAACCTAATCTTGTCATTTTTCCATCTGATAAATTTTGTTCCTTCTATCTGCTTATAATCTGATTGTAGGAAGGGTAATATTCTATCCAGACAAACTCATTACCCATAAACCATCCTTTTGTCTATTTGGTGCAATATTGCATATTTGAAGAGGTGATATTGAGTACTAACTACAGTTTTGCAAGTTGTAGAGTTAGTTTTATAGATAGAAAGATAGTGGCTATTCACAGTC
Organism: Torreya grandis; assembly: GCA_037957365.1. Lineage (NCBI taxonomy): Eukaryota > Viridiplantae > Streptophyta > Pinopsida > Cupressales > Taxaceae > Torreya > Torreya grandis. The sequence goes on from JARHVA010001043.1 coordinate 525,430, forward strand.
TATTTTTTTATCTTAGTCATAAACACTTAGTTTATTATAGATAAGATAAGCAATTTATTCATAAATAATATTAGTATTTCTCCTAATATTCTATATATCTAATTATTTTTTTTTAAACTCTGCAATACCATAGGTCAAAAAAGGCATTATTGACTACTAGAGTCAGTTTTGAATATTAATAGTCAGTTTTGACATAAGAAATTTAAATAACACATTTACCTAGTCAGCATCAAGTATATCCATGTTCTAAACATTTTGAGCATTATGTACATATTTTGATCATTTTGTAAACATTCTGAGGATTCTATAAATATATTAAATTACTCTATATATATATTTCATTATGTTGTTAAATTTATTGTGTCTCCCTTACGTTACAAAATTGCATCTCACAATCGACATTATTGACCATTAGTTTTGGTATTGCTTTGATCACCAACGGTTTTTCCTAACCACACGGTTATCGTTAAGTTGCCTACCTACAAAACTGCATATTACAAAGTTGTGGTATTATAGTTTATGGAATCGATTTTGAATAGTCTAATTGTGTGTCTATGATTTTGATAAATCAAATTAAAGAAAACAACCTATGCATCCTTCAATCATTGTAATGAAACGTTATGAAAAATATTTAATTCCCTTTCCAAAAGGTATTGGATGAGCCTATAAATGAGTGGAGTCACATGTTAGGTCAAATAAGACAAACCTAAAGAAAGAAACCTATGCATCCTTAATCGTTGCAATAAAACATTATGCAAAATATTCATTTCCCTTATCAAAAGGTTGTAAATGTGCTTTATTGTAAGTTGATACAATCAAGGATAGGGGTTAACTAAATACAAGCCTTGTCCGTGTATCCATTTACCTTATAGACTCTACAAAGAAGCACATATCAGTATGACATTAAAAAATAAATACAAGCTCTCTTTTTTTTTAAGAGAACCTACAAAGATTACAAAGTGCACACACACTCAATTTTTTCCTTAGGTACAATACAAGAGGAAGAACCACACTCAACAACCCCTCAATGGTCTGGACTCAACTCTTTGTTCCTCTATACTTCCTACACCAATACATATGCTCTTTTAGAAAGTCTTCTCTCATTCCAACTTGTGTCCTTCAGATCTTTCCCTTCTTTTTTCTACTCCTATGGTGACCTCTTCGAATTCTATTTGATGTTAGAAATGCTCAAAAGTAGCAATCAAAAGTTTCAAAGTCATTACCTAAGTTGTGTAACTACCACAAGGAAAACCATCGCTTAATGCAAAGTATTAATTACATAACTAATATACATTCATTGGTGGTTTCATCATGAAATAAAGAACGCTTTTTGTCATAATGACTAAAATTGACCTTTCTATATTTCATGGTATCGCTAAAATGCTATGGACTTTCATGGATCCTTATAGATCGTCTTCACACTTATAATTGGCCCTAATTGCATACAAACATATTAATAAATATTTTTGATTGGCACAAGATTACCTTGTCACCTAGATACCCTTACATCATAAACTATCAAATTACTTAATATGACAATTTAAAATATTCATTTGACGACTCTAAATTGAACTTTGTTAGTAAGATTTATTATGGCTACACCCCTAATATTTTTGGAAAAAAATAAAATGAAAAAATAAATAATAATCAATCAATTAAACAAATAAATAAAAGACAAAAAAAATTACAATAAATTTTTTATTTATTTTAAAATACATTAAAATATCTTATACATAGTGAAAATATAAAATAATCTCATATATTATAAAATAAATTACAAATCATAAACAAAACTCAAATATTGTAAATTTTAAAACTATATTATTATAAAAAAATTACATATATATCTATTTTAAAATGCCAAAATAACATAACATAATAAATACAAATACCTACTTAAGATTTTATTAAGAAGACTTGTGAAACCACACTTCAACTTTGTTCTTAAGGTTTAGAAATTAAAAAAATTAAGGGAATGAATATTTGACTTTAGTATGATTTGAAAGTTTTATAACGTTTCTCTAATTCAAGGTTTTATGGGTTAAATCATTTCTTCAATTAGGGTGGAGGGTTCATTTGGAAAAAAGAAAAAGAAAAAATAGTCCCAGATTTTGTATAGTGTTTGAGGTTTTTTTTAATTAAAAATATTTAAAATAAAAAAGAGTTTCAAATTTTATCAATTAAAAATGTTTATTAAAATAAATTTGTATTATTATTTTTTATTAATTAAAAATATTTATTAAAATTAAAAAATTTTAAAAATGTTATGTAATGATTTTTAAATTATATTTAATAATTTATTTTATCAATTCACAAATATGATTTTAAGATAGAATTTTCTTTTTTATTTGATAATTTGAAACTTCTTATTGCTTAATATTATGATTATTATTATTTTTAAATTATTATTATATATAATATAAAAGAAGATCATTTTTACTAAATAAAGTATTTAATGAATGGAATGTAATTCAAATTATGAATGAAGTATAAACAATTACTCTTTAATAAAACCACAACTATTATTTATAATAGGTTAAAATCGAAATAAAGTAACACCAATACTTTATTTATGTTGATAAATGTTTATGCTTCAGCATGTTGATAGGTGTTTTGGAATGGTAACTAAAGGGTGGTGGTAGGCTATAATATTCATGAGTGCATATATATTAATAGATAAATTTAAATTTGAAGTCCATTTAAATTTAAAGTTTATTTCACTACCATTAAGATAATGTTTTAAAAAAATTGTGATATCTTAAGCATAAATAGAATTTAGTATCTATTTTTGTCTCAACTTTTTATTTTGAATTTAATATAATAGTATAACAAGATTGAGGCCATGTCTCACTAATTAACAAAAAAAACTCATAAAGAAGGTGATAAAATTAGATTGATATGTATTGACATTTTATAGATAAATTTATTTAAAATTATGTACTAGTATACTATCATCTACAACCGTATTGCCCCTAGCTTATATTAAGTTTCACATCACATCAAATTATTACCATTACATAATAAAAATATACAAACTGTATATACTTGAGATCCCTCTCCATGACCTATTATATATGCTCAATACTACGAGGAAACCTCTAACAATATTACAAATTTGAAGTTAGCTTGCTTGGCCTTGACAGCTGCTAAAGGTAGCTCGAAGTGTGGGTACAATTCTTGACTTATCTGTGGTGTATGGTGAAGGCCCACTCCGCACTACCTAGAGGTTGTTTAGGGGATTACTCTGTGTTAGATCTCTTTAACTTTGGGTCACTGGGCTAAACCCTCAATTCCTCTAGGTTACTTAAAAAAATCATAGTGTCACATCTATTTATTTGGTTTGTGTTGGTTGTCATTATGAAACAAATTTAGATGATGTGTTCTACAAGTTATATTGTCATCGTGAAACTAATTAAAAACATGCACAACAACTACATAAATTTCTACATCTCCTCTTTTTTTACAATGTAACAAACCATTCATATATCTTCATTCTAATGAAACCAAATTTAAAAATGAGAACATGACTTTTAATATTTAATTGAATTACAATTAAATGAAAGATTATTAATGTATTAAAATATTTTGTTTGCAAATTGAAAATATCCTTAATGTAAACTTATAAATTCAAATAATAATATTGAATGTATAAATAAGTTAAGCTTCTTCAATTTAATTTAATGTTAAAGATTATAATATATATTTGTCAAATTTCTTTGACTAGAAAGGGAGCCTTATCCCTTATTAATCCCTACTAAAAATTATATTTTAATGAATTTATTCAAAATCCCATTCCTTGAGATTTATATTTTAATAGATGATGGGACAACTAACTTACTATCCCAAATAAAACTACAAATACCAAAGGTCATAAAAGGCGTTATTGACCACTAGAGTCAGTTTTGAATATTAATAGTCAGTTTTGACATAGGAAATTTAAATAACATATTTACCTAGTCAGCATCAAATATATCCATGTTCTAAACATTTTGAGCATTATGTACATATTTTGATCATTTTATAAACATCCTGAGCATTCTATAAATATATTAAATTACTTTGTATATATTTTTCATTCTATTGTTAAATTTATTGCGTCTCCCTTAAGTTGCAAAACTGCATCTCACATTCGATGTTATTAACCCTTAGTTTTGGTATTGCTTTGAGCACTAATGGTTTTGCCTAAACGCACGGTTACTGTTAAGTTGATCACTTACAAAATTGTATATTACAAAGTTGTGGTATTGATCCTGAGTTGTGGTATTATAGTTTATGCAATCAATTTTGAATAGTCTAACTCTGTGTCTATGATTTTGATAAATCTAATTATGAATTTTATATTTATTTTGCCTTCAATTTGGATGTTTAGAGTGCATTTACAATCTCATTTTAAGTAAATTTTAAGTCATTCTAAGGTTTCTGCAAGTCTCACATTATGTTTAGCATCGAGGGTGTTACCCCGCTATCCCACCCAATTTTGTGTCTGGATTCACGTTATGGATGATGCCCCTAGACCCCACAAGGGGTGATTCCCCTTGACTATGTAAGTGGTGCTTCCACTTAACCCTGCAATGGGCACTACCCCTTGTCCCCACTAGGGCTACTACCCCCAGACCCCCACGTCATGGCCCCTCATTGCAAGAAGTGATAGAGTAAAATCATAATTTTTTTTATTATTTTTATTAAGGCTTATCAGACTAACATTGTGTTTCTTACAGGGGTGAATCTAGTGTAAATTTTATCTTCCTAACATCTTCTCTTGCATGTCATATTTTTTCTAACATCTTGTCTTGGAGGCTGCCCCTCAAGATTACCACTTGAAACTACTAATCACTTGTCTTGCAGGTTTCTTGTCAAAGATATTTTGGCATCTTGAAAATCATCTTGTATATATATTTGTGTATATCACATCAAAATTAATCAGTTAATAAATTATTTTATTTGTTTATGTGTGACCCGAGGGATACAGTGGTGTATGCTCTCTTCTTTGCATAGACGAGAATTTCTAGATGATCAAAAACCACTAATAAACCCTTCCATTTTTATTTTTATGGGAAATATGTTGGCCCCCAAATTTTGGCCAAGTGTTATGACATTTTGGTAGAGAACTAACACAGTGTGGAAGGAGCCTAGAGTGAAATACTATGGCATGGAAGCACTGTGGCATAGAACCTGCAGGGCATGAAAGCACCAGCATGAGAGGACCTAGTCAAAGGAGAATTAGTCATGAGGAACTTGAGAGCATAAGACTCAGAACAATAGTAGAAGACCTGGGGAGTGCATGGGAAATGAGAGTGGTTAAGGAGAGATTCATAAGGGTCACCCAAACCTTAACCATCAAAAGTTTTGCACTAGCCCGTAAGGAGATGAACACATCGAAACAAGGATCTAGCATAGAGTGAGTATATTAGGGGCACAAAGGCCTAGGTCCTTAAGAGAAGTTAGTGATAAATCACCATGACTCCCAATTTTTTGAGAGTATAGTGGTCAATTAATGATGTCATTGATGTTGTAAATACTTGGTCAGGGATAAACAAGTATAAATACCCCTATTGTAAAGCACTGAGATGATGGATTTTTCTTGATAGTACTTTGCTAAAGCTTAATATATGAGTTGCAGATATTATAACATTCTTGCGTTCATGTTCAGCTAAATGGGTAAGTTGTGTAGCTATGATAGGTTGAGTTGAGCATTTAGTGATTGGAAATTAGTATGAAATCTCAACTAATCTTTTCTTTTTCTAAGTAACAACTCTAAATTACAATGGCATTAATCTGCGTAATTATGGTGATTGAACTTAGTACTTTAAGGATCAAAGTATTTTATCTTTAACTTTATATAATATCTATTTAAATCCATGTTTAACATAAATAATATGACTAAGTTAAAGTTACTATGCAACAAAACCTGTGGGAACTTGGCTCTAGCTGCATGCTTTGGGTGAGCATGCAAGAGCATAGTCTTACGTGAAAGGGACTGTGTGTTAGATCATTGGGATACACTTTAGCACCAAAGCTATAATAAAAATAAAAACCCAACACAACATGATGTGGAATTTATACCCATGCACTTTTCATAGTCTTAGGGGGATATTGACCATGGATTTCACCACGATGCACTAATCCACACTTTGTGTTCTAGTGAAATATAAATATCAGGGATAGTTATTATTAGGCTAAGTGGTTGACCCCATATAGGTATTCTATGTAGGAAAAGAGTTAATTATCTAAACCAAGCATTAGACAACACCCTATATGAACTTGGGCCCCATCGTACCTTATGTATATTAAGGAAGCCCCTAGAGAGCTAGTGTAACCTAGCATAGGACCATCAGCCATAACAAGCAACTTGTTATTGGAGTCAGTATCAACTCCCAAGGGACTTCCATGTGGAGATGGGGTTGAGAGGGTTATGGACATTTTGTAATGAGTCATTGGACTACAACTTCACCTGTAAATTTGTTAGATGGTGCATTCATCAAGTTACACACCCATGAGTTTACTAATCTTATGATCCAAAACTCAGAAGATTTGGTTGAAAGATAATTCATGAAATAAAAAAAACACAATTTTAATAATGATATCTTTGAGAAGAGATGTTTTATTGAAAAAAATTTGTAGATCCAAACATATGCCTATCTATGAGAAGAGATGTTTGATTTCCATTTCTAGTTTACATCTTCATTTATAAAAATTTTGAAGGTAGGAAGATGTAGAAGGTCACCAATCTTGAGAGAGATTAAGTGGTTTGACTTCCATGATTTACAACAGTACAGAATTCGAGGAATTACTCTTTTTAGAAACTTACTATTTTTAGACTACACTACTAAAATTAAAATTTAGGGCACTTTCATTTGGTTTTTAGGGGACCAAACTCACTAAATAAAGATCAATTCCATCTCACGATGTTCCCCTCATTCTTATATTTCCAATGGTTCAAATGGAGAGTCAAACTGAGCTATGGTGCAAAAGTTATGGCTCTCGAAAGTTCTACCACCAATTAGGGTAGAACCATCACCCGAATTGTTGCCTGAAATGTTGCTCAAATCATCTTAGGAGTGTCATCTACTTGCTTTGGTGTGAGACATACTAGACTAGTTTTATTTTTGATCTGAGTCAAACTTTTGCCCAAACCTATACATGACTATCTAGGATTTTAATATCATCATCTTGTATATCCTTTTCATCTTGTACATTCTTAGTCTTCTTGTACATGCTTATCTTCCTTACTCGTCACCATAATCTTGTATAGTCTTATCTATATTGTACATCTTATCATCTCATCTCAAACATATCCTAATCTAATTTTGTCTTGGTGTCCTCTTATCTAGGACACCCTTATCATAGTATTTCATCTTCACTTAGTCTTACCTCATTTAAATCAATCCCACTTCATTATGTCATACAACACGTCTAGTTGGATTTTTAGGTCACACATTTGTCCAAACCATATCTACATCATGTATCTTACCCCCAATCATTGTTGCATCACTTTTACCCTTCATCACATAACCTTATATCGATCCCATCTTGAGCAAATCATTCTAAGGCTTGAGCTAGTTCTATTGGGGTTCTAGATTTTCACCCTAGCTGAGCAGAAGATTGTTCAAGTCTTTTACTCAAATATAGTCCAACATGGGACTACCCCTAGGTTGTGGGTCACCTATCATAGGGTCAAACCTCTGAAGAAGGTCGGATTCCTTCTGGATCTATCACTTAAACTAAACTTTGACTAGGAAAAGGGAGAGAGAAATGGGTAACAAAACATTAAAACATGTAAAGGAGGTGATGCACCAATAACATGATTATTCATCCACTCTATTAAAATTCTAACAAACACTAATGAGATCAGATCTACAACTCCAAATGGTTGTTTATGCATTAGTATTTCATGCAAAGGTTCACCAAATGATCAAAACCTAAGGGAAGTGATGGAGAGGCTTGATTCAAGGCATTAACCAATAAATTTATCCACTTATTAGCTTTAAAAAAATGACATTTGACACTAAACATGACTTACAAAATGGTATAATCTAGTAGCTAGGTGAGATCAGGATTTGAAAAGGGAGAGATTTCTACCACATATGCAAATCAATATGACATTAATACATTATACCAGAATAATAAGATCTAAAAAAGAGTCCTTTGTTTATCTCAAGAGATTACAAAGATCAAATCTGGGTAGAGTCCAGTCATGCCCAAGAGAGGGATTTCCAAGCTATTTTCAAGGCTTAAAAGCCTATATTTATAGAAAAGGGGATGAGAGAGAGAAGGAATTGTGCATTGTAAAAGGCCCAACCGCTTCCGATGGATTAGCATAAATTCAAGGATATTAACTCATGACCTTATCAAGAAGGCACAATTTCAAAGGCTTTGCAAAATATTTTAATGCTCTATGATCCTTATCCATCTACCTGGTGTCTTCTTAGAACTCTATGATATCATCTAATGATCTGCTAACAAGGATCATGTCTTGGAATTGGCAGAATTATGCCACATTTACTTTGGGTGGCCAATTGTATCTACTCATTGAAAAGTGGCCCTAATAATAGAATAAATAACTCCCTATGATCATGTTTACATATGTATTAGTTTCAAATCAAACCTGGATCCATTTTATAAATAGAAAACCAATCTTAGATCATTGGTTTTCACATGGTCATAATATTCATGGAAAACTTACAAATTGTCTTGACTTTGCTTTGCAATCACTGGTCTATCTTCATCCACAATACTAGGTCCAAAAGACCTACTTTACCTATGTGGGCTCCTATGGTAATGCCTAGTCTCTGGAATGTGACCATGGTTCAACCCTGGATTGCTTAAAAGCTCAGCTCTTTAATATCTACTTTTCCTGGGTCCATTTTAATTTCTTCGACTGTTATCAAAAATGTCCTAAGCTTTGCTTTGTTTATTAGTTGTCAATTTCCAACTCAGATGGTTTCAATGGTGTCTAATTGTCTCTATGCTTATTAGTTTTATAGATCTTTTTAACTTATTAACCCCATTCATAGACCATTAGATCAAAATGTATGAATGCCTGAAAGTCTTTGATCTTTTGCCAGGACCCACTGACTTTGGACACTTGTCCTCTATGTATTCATCATCAAGATCCTCTAACCCTTTTTTGACTTATCTCACTTCATTTATCTTAGTGTACAATGAAATGTGCTTCATTGATCTTCTACCGACCTATTGACACTTTCAAGTTGCCTTGCATTGTTGGATCAAAGTGTACGATGCAATGTGGATCATTTATCTTAAACGTATTTCAAACCCCAACGACTACTTTACGATGCTTAAATTTGACAATTGTGCGAGTGTCATTTGACGTCTGTGTGGACTTATTTGACATCCTGTAGACCTTCAAATTTAAGCACATATGGATTCTTGTAGTGGCTTTAATTTGACTATCATACAACTACCATTCATTGTTCGATAAACTTTAACAATTTATATCTTGAAACGTAGGAATCATGAAGGGGTTGAATTTGTTGGAGATGTTAATGATGTCAAAAAGAACAAACCTATTTGACCCATTGGTTGGGTGAGGCTTTTGAGTAGAGATAAAAAATATACAATTTGATTGGTTCATTCATGCTCACATGATGTCCTAGAGAGGGTCTAGCTTATTTGGCTAAGTATGGGAAACTTAGCGAAAATGCCTGGGAGCCCAACTTTGCGCGTGTATCTTTTTTTACGCTTCAGTGAAGGACCTAAAACTTGGCACGTTAAAACTTGGGACTAAACTAAGCAAACCCATGTGACAAAATTATCCAAAAACTATGACATGTGTGATATATAGCATCATCAATATGCTCACTTGGCTCTATTTGAGCTTCTTTGAAAATGGCTTAGTATGGAAACTTAGTGGATTTTACTTGAGAGGCCATCTTTGAGTCTTCATATCTTTTGATGTGCTTTGGTAGATGACTTAAAACTTGGCACATCTATTCTTGATACTAATGTGAATAAACTCATATGATCCTTTCTTTTTAACTCATCCACATGTGGAAATTATGATGTTAGCAAAGTGCCTACTCAGAATTTTTGCCACTAGACCCAAGATGCCTAGATGAACACAATGATGAACCAGATGAACTCCATGCACTTTCATATCTATTCCAATAACTTTTGACACCACATGGGGGATCTTCAACTCTGTACCTATCCTTACAAGATGACAAATTACACTTTAAGTGGACTTAAAGTGTTTTAAAGGATTTGCACTCTACATGATCTCTTTGGTCCACTCATTCCATCCAAAATTTCTACTTACATTGAACCATTCTTTCAACAGGAACCTGACTCATCTATTTGAACCATAACAAGGCAAAAGTTCTTTATGTGAGCCAAAAATTGGATAACATATTTGATGACTTAGCTGGGCAGCATGCATGCTATGCTTGAACTCAGACCATGTACATGACTCTTGGACTCATAACAAATGACTACAAGAGAGCTCTTGATTTACAAAGATAACAAACTCCACCAAAATAGGGAAGGAAAGAAAATAAAGTAGATAAACTATCCTAACAAAGTAAATGTGAAAATAAAACACTTATTTCAGACAAAATATAAACAAACTAATCTAATTAACCATGACAAAACATGATCCACCTAGATCAAAAGGTAAATTCATGAACTCATTCATTACAAAAGATGGTATAAGTTGCAAACTAGGGGGTTTATTGAACATGACCTTTAAATAGGCACTCTTCTTGCTAACTATTTCTCTTAACATCTCCTGAAATGAGTCCTTGATAGTAAACCAATCACCAATAAATACAAAATCATCTTGTACTTTAGGCTCCTTTTCACATTGTTTGTTAACTACAATCTTGTCAAGTGACATCTCATTTATGCCTTATCCTTGAGTGACCTTATCCTTCTTATCAACTGTTGCAAGTTCATCCAAATCTTCAAGGAGTTATGAATAATCAACCCAATCCATATCATGATCTTGAATAGGTGCCTCTTGATCAAATTTATGAATATCATGCTCTCTAATGGGCAACATATCCTTACAAAGTTATTCAATCTCTTACAGAGATTCAAGATATAGTTGCCAATCAACCTTTTATTATTTACTTTGACCAATCTAAATAATATCATTTTGAAAGGTATCTTGATCTTCCTAAGTGGAGACATCTCAAACTCATTTATGACTTCATCTTGTACCAATTCTTCACGAAGCTCTTTCATATCAAGATCAGCCTTTTCTTGCATACCTGAGATAACTTCTTTAAAATCAACTATAACTGTAGTTTCAACATGTACCTCAAGTAAGGTATCAATGAATAACTCTTCATCATACACACTTGCAACATCTTCTGCACATTCTCCAAGAACTTGACTTGTAGCTGTGACATTTTCCTCTATTTCCCATAGAACAGGCTCCTCTTGAAGAAGGGAGATGGCGGGAGGGTGATGAAATTCATTTGATTAAGAGGGAGTATCAAGCATGGAATGTTGATCATGGTCAGATTTTGGGATCTTGAGCGCACTGTAATCAATTAGGGAATCTTGAAGAGGAGGGAAAGATAAACTTTTGAGAACTTCTACATTTTGCTCTTTCCACTTGTCCATTACTTCATCAAGGTCTGAAAACTTTTTGTCCTCATGGACATCTTGAGCTTAAGGGGTAAGTGGTGAAGAAAGGGGACTATAAGAAGGTTTAGCTTCTTGAATAAGCTCTTGAATTGGCATGTGAATAGCTTCTTGAACAAGTTCTTGACTCCAACTAGGAATCTTCATTAGCTCACACTGAATATGGTGATGAACTTTATTATAATAAGGAACACAAGAAGACTGGTAAGGAATACAAGAGGGTTCTTTAGATAACTAGTTCAATTCACCTTTTTTATCTCATAATCATTTTATTTCTCTAATACAAAAGTCCAAAACTCATTCCTCTCTTCTATATCATTAGACACATTTTGAAATTGTTCATTCACTTCTTCATACTAGGAATTTGAACATACTTTTCTTGCATATGCTAGAAGTTTGAGCTCTATCTCATCCATCTTTTCTTATAAACAAGATTGTTCATATACAACATCATAGTCACGTGGGAAAGGTGAAATTTGGTCTTGAGACTGATATGGTTCATAAGGAAGGTAAGATTTAGGCTCTTGGTAATAAGGATCAAGGGAAACTTGATGAGGCTCATCATAGATTTGATAAAATTCTTGGTAAGGCTGATTAGGCTTATAACAAGGCTCATATGGATCATGACAGGGCTGATATGATTCATCATAGGGCTGATAAGGAGGTTTTGCATAAGTATTTTCTTCATACATAGCCATGGAAGCAACATAAGGATAGTGCAATGAAAATAAACTTACTTGGAAACTGCTTGGACTATTTAAAGCAATTATTTGAGTTTAGAATCACCAAATTATTCATGAAGAACACTACTGCAACTGCAATTTCACCAAGATAAGATCCACTGTGTCCCATCGGGCATGCCAAAATTGTTGGTGTTCTATATTTACACTCAGCTGAGCAGAAGATTGTTCAAGTCTTATACTCAAATCTAGTCCAACATGGGACTGATCCTAGGTTGTGGGTCACCTATCATAGGGTTAGACATCTAGAGAAGGCTGACTTCATTTTGGATCTATCACCTAAGATAAAATTTTATTAGGAAAAGGGAGAAAGAAATGGGTAACAAAGCATGAAAACATGTAGAGGAGGTGATGCACTAGTAATGTGATTGTTCGTCCACTCTATTGAAATTCTAAAAAACACTGATGAGATCGGATCTGCAACTCCAAATGGTTGTTTATGCATTAGTATTTCATGCAAAGGTTCACCAAATGATCAAAACCTAAGGGAAGTGATGGAGAGGCCTGATTCAAGGCACTATCCAGTCAATGTATTCACTTGTTAGCTTTAATCAAATGACATTTGACACTAAACATGACCTGTAAAACAATATAATATAGTAGCTAGGTGAGATCATGATTTGACAAGGAAGAGATTTATGCCACATATGCAAATCAATCTAACATTAACACACTATACCACAATAATAAGATTTGAAAAAGAGTCCTTTATTTGTCTCAAGAGGTTACAAAGATCAAATCTACGCTGAGTCCAATCATTCTAGTGGGTTGTCCAATAATAAATTGAATTATTTATTAGGAATTACAAAGAACCCATCATATAAGCAAATATCTTATTATTAGTCTTGGAGGGTGGACTAAAACTTTCAATTTTTTTTAACTTCTTGTACTATTTCATGATTTTCTTGAGGCAATTGAAGGTGGTAATACCATCTTGTCCAAAAAGACTCTAGTAGCTTGTCCAATAATAAATCCAATTATTTATTGGAAATTACAAACAACCCCGCCATAGATTCTCATTATTACAATGAGAGTATAGAGTAATTACATGTACATATTGTATGGAGAGAATAATGATTTGATTTGAGATTCGAAGGAGTAAGCTTTCTAGAATTCAGGGGATTAGAATTGAAGAAATATGATTTGTTCATTTAAAAGAGATATTTTATATTGTGGCAAGATGAGAGTTAATATATAAATTTATTTTAATGATAATAAGGATTTTCTTTCATTTTAAATAATATTATATATATATATATATATATATATATATATATATATATATATATATATATATATATATATATATATATATATATATATATATATATATATATATAAATATAAAATAAATAGATGTTGTAATTATTATAGTGGGAGTCTAATTATCCTATAGTTACTAGTAAAATGACATTGAATAAATAAATGAAAAGTATTTTACTCATTTCTTCTGCAAAGCGAACACAATGAAGGATCAAAAATACCTTTTTTCTATACATTGTTACGAGTTAATAGTTTATTCTAATACAATGTTTACAACAAAAAAACTCTTTTGGCCAATGGGTTACATACCAGAATCTATGAGACTAGGAGATAGTATGAAGTTGACTGTTCTATTTAGGAATACTAATAATCTCTCATTTAACTAGATTTCCAAGCATGTTATTTGCTAGTCCTTCCCAACGGAATTTTTGTTGTATTATGTCAACATTCTTTTAAAATGCTTAGGAGCTAAGGCTATCATAAATTGATATCTTGTTATTGCTTCTAAAAGACTTTTCATAAGTGTCAAATTATTAACTTTAGAAAGCCATCAATTATTCTATTTTTGAAATCGCATATTAAGACTTTCAACCAATTCCATCCAGTCTACAAGCTTAGGTTTTTGTAAACAAATTTTAGCTCCTAGTCATTCAAATCGAAACTGTTCTATAGGAAAGCCAAATACACATTAAATATCTTGTATAGTCCTTATATCAAGGTATCTAAAATATATACTAGGATTTTATGTGTTAATTTTTAACACTAAGAATAATTGATACACAAAATTTAATTAACGTAACCTCTATTATCTAAAAATTATCCCGCCAACATGAAATATATTGAAGGGCATGAAGATATCATTATATTTTTGTTGTTGGGTATATATAATCAAAAGGAGATTGAGCAGTAGAATTAGAATAGATGTGTTGGGCATGCATGTGGGGTGTTAAATGTAAAAGGTACAATGAGGAGATAGTGAAAGTACAAAGTTATGACACGCTTTAGGATGCATGTGTCTTGTTGAGATTTTTGTCTCAAAAATATCATTACATCTAACACCTTAAGGGAGACCCCCTTTGTTTTTTAGGAAAATCCCTGAATCCTTCAAAAGACCCATCTTTCCCTTTTCCTTGCAGAATCCAAAACTCTAGATGCAATTTACACTTGTGCAAATTTCTTCACAGATTCTGGATCCCGTGAAGCTTCGAAACCCAAGACCAAAAAATCCAAAACTCAATATGAACTTTGCACATTCTCAAACATGCAAAATTCATAGTGGGATCTAGATCCCGCCATGCACCTATCTGGTGGAATCTAGAACCCAGCATGCACTTTGCACATTTTCATAATATACAAAGTGCATGATAAGATACATATCTCACCAAACCTATAAACCCCCATCTAGTGGAACCCAAAACCTTAAATGTATATTACACATTTTCAAACATGCAAAGTGCATGCCAAGTTCTACCTTTTGTCCAAACCACTTACCAATCTATGCATTGTGGAGCCTGGAACCTCAAGTACACTTTGCATATTGCAAACGCGCAAAGTTCCCCATGGGTTCTGCCTTCTGTCGAATCCAATCACCCCATCAGTGGAGAGTGGACCTACTTCAAGCAGGTTTAACCTTTGTTAACTCACCAAACCCCTTCCTATTGAATATGGAACTTGAAGTGAATATTGCATGTTTTAAACATGTAAAGTGCATGTTGAGTCCCGCTTCTCGTCAAGAAGGTCCAATCTCCACCACCAACTCCTCAAGCTCACATTAATTACATGTTTTTATCCTATAAAAACTAAGTTATTTGTATAAAGTGTTATCATTTGTTAAAGTTGCTAAGTGTATTTTAGAGCGTTGGTCACTTATGCCCTCACTACCAAACCTCGAGCCTCGTGTATACCAACCTATAATTCAAGCCACAATTGGAAAACTTCAAGCCACATCACTTGTGCCATAAATGGTACTTTCCTTGTGTCATTTTCACTTTGAGTTTCCATTCCTTAAAATCTTTTGAGTTTCTCAAAGGTTTTCTTTCTAATTTAAGGTTTTATTGAAAGGTATGGTTTGGGTTTTTTATTTCAAGTTAAGTTGAGGGTCATTTTGCATGTTCAGGGTCGGTTTAGGGAAATCTAAGGAAGTCTAGGGTAATCTAGGGTTTTTGAATGCTTCACCTCAAGGTTTTTTTCTCACAAAATTTCATTTTCCCTGTAAATTTTCATATTCAAAACTAGGGCTTCCTCAATAAAAATATTCCCAATCATATACTTCAGTTTAAAAAACTAGTGAATATTCCCCGATATTTTCTAACTTTCCTGCGAGAGTTAGACTTGCCAAGAACACTTGAGAAATCTTCAAGACCCTTAAGCACCATAGAGTGGACGTGCCTCAAGCACCTTCAATCCTCATAGACTTTTAATGCACCATGAAAGGTGGACATGTCCCAAGCACCTCCCACCTCCGTCAGAGATCTCATAGCCCTTAAGCACCACAAACACTAGATGTGCTTCCAACACCTCCAAGTTTTTCTAGAGAATACAAGTGCTCCAAACACCTACAAATCTTGCAAAGTTTCATATTTGGTTTCTCTCAAGCAATAACTTTGATTTTCATGCCTCCTAAGAAAATGAAGTTTAAATCTAAGGTCCCAGAGTGACTTCTTGTTTAGAGTCAAATATGGTAGAAATAAAAGATACATATTTAGATCACATTAACCTAAGAGATTTTTGGGATAGAATAGGTGCAGCTTTCAAAAGTGATTGGATCTAAAGTATTTGTGACTCTAGTTTACCATAAGCTATAGCCATCCCTCTATCTGTTCAAAGCCCAGAGTTGATCCTTGCAATGGCCCAACATTATGACCCTGATAGAAGACAAGTCTTTAGTGAGAAAGGCAAGAAGGTTCTAGATATTGACCCTGACTTCATCAACATAGTGTTTGTAATTCTTGAGTTTGAGAGTTATTTGGATATAACCCCACAAACATATACACAATTTTTTGAAGAGAAAAAGGATGGATGTCAGAAGATAATTAACAAGCAATGGCTCAAGACTCCCAAACATTCTTCCACCAGATTGTCTAAGATGATGTATAGATCTAAATTTATAGAGGAGATGGGAGATATTATAACACTACTGCATAGTCACTAGTAATCCTAATGCCAAGTGTTACTAGGATTGGATGTTTCAGTATATATGGATCATCAAAGAAAATGAACAATAGATACATTGGGCTCAACTAATAAGTGATTCCCTTTACAACCAACCAATTGATGGAGGTGTAAATAATAAATAAGTTTTATATGACATCCTATATTATTTATATCTTGGCCAAAAGAAGATTATTCCCAGGCCTCAATATAGTACCTGAAGAAATAACCAGAGTCTATAACTACTACCCTGATCTTACCTTACAAGCTAGTAGAGAGCAACTTAGGGAAGTTAACGATGCTTTCATTTACAACGTCATTATTATGTTTGATTAGGAACTTGGGAAAATAAGGTTCCCCCAAGCAAAAAAAGATGAGATTACCAAGTGGGGTTCCTTTTTCATATCGTTTCCCACTTAATCCTACATTAGGGCAGCTAGATTCAGTGGTTGTCTTTACACACTTCCCTAGTATGTAAGCTATAAATGGGCATTGTTGGAGTTGGTTAGGCAACTTGTGGAGACACATAAGCTCCTCTCATATAGACTCAAGGCAAGGATACGTTTCCCTATTTCAATTTGTTGTTACACATGTCAATCTCTCTTGAAGGCCAAAAAAGCTATGGGTAAAGAATGATAAGAACACTGAGGAAATTTTGGACATTAATTAATTTTCCCTCTCTTTTGAATATTTTCAAATGTTATTATCATTTGTAATTTCATTCAAGATATTGTACGTTGTAATTGCAAAAGTACAACTACATTTTTTTAATTCTTTTTTAGAAAGAGTCATATTTTTTAAAATGTGAAAGTTGTAAAAAGCATAAGTGTAAATTGCACTTTCCATTTTTGATAAATTTGAATTGTTAAAAAGGTACAAAATCATGAAGTGTAAATTGCATGGTTCTTTTGGCAAAAGTGATAAAGACTTAGAAAGTTGTAAAAGTTTCCCTTAAGGTTTTACACGCTAGGGTTTGCATGAGAAGAAACTTGGAATTATTTTTCAATGCTATCTTTTATTTTGAAAGGTTAGTTCTATTTTGGGCATTGTTTTTTGCATAAAAAGTTATTTTCAGCTACCATAAGATAAAGAGCCTTGCATGGAGATCTTCAGTTCCAACAATGCCATACCATGCCATGCTATGCCCAGGATCACTCTCAGCTCGTGCATGCCATGTTCTATCTATTCCACAAGTTCAAAAATGTTATAAATATAAGAGCTCGTCTCTTTTGCATAAGAGTTTTCAGATCTGCATGATCTTCTTTACCGAGCATTTGAGTTTCAACAACTACATGTCTTCTATGACATATTTTGTATAAGAATGGGCAGACCCTATGGCCCAATATTTATATTTTTCTATTATTTATATTTATTGCATCATAAATGTATTTACTACAAGCTGTAACCTTTGGAGAGAAATAAAGTTAAAGATTTGCCTTTCTTGTCTTGAGAGATCTCTGTGTGTGTGAAAGTTATTTGATTGTTTGTATAATTTGTGTCTCTTTGTTTCACTTTCAAAAAATTCATTTGTGGTATTTTACTCTCTTGAAAATATTGTTTGAAATAAAGATCTTTTTCCCTTTTCTAAAAAATATCTAAAATACTACATCTAATTTCTATTTGTATGAGTCTGTGTTTAAAAAAATTTAACCTAATTTTTGTTGTATTGTGTTCATAAATCAAGCATTAAAATTCACTATAAAATATTTGGTGTAATCATCATATTTTCAATTTTTTGGAAATTTCAATTCTTCAACCTTTTTCCCTATCAAAATCCTAGTTTAGGATCAAAAAGCACTAAAGAGCAAGATTTCCACAAAATTGGTATTTTATCAATTTACATTAGATTTAGTGAAAGGAAGTTGGCCTTCTCTAGAGATTAACCTCAAATTACCAAGGTCCCACGGCTTTGGATGTTTTCCCATTGTATCATTAGGCACTTGCACAACAAGCTACAAAATCAAGACAGATGCAATCCTATGTGATAACAGTTTTTGTCACTCCTAGTGGGACCTAAAAATTATATAAGATCAATGTTATTCTCAAAAAAGCATTGTACAAGATTTATGCAAATATCAAAGCACCTAGCGACTCCACTGGCTTACAAACTCACGATTTCAAGGTGATGTATGCCAAACAAATAGACAAAATCATCTACTAAAGGTAAGAGGGAAATTTTTTTAGAATGATCATTTCCATCTAAAAAGAGATCAAAAGTAGTCACCCCTCAGCCTAAGGTATACCCTACGGTTTTATTTTGATCCCCTTTGGTAACTCCTATCAATGTTATACCTCCATAATTACTAGAAATCAAAATTTCATAGCTTTCAAGACAAACAATTCACTCATTTTGGCCCAACATGATGATATACTAGTCTTAGCCTTAAAAATCCTACCATATTTTACCAGTGAAACCTATACCACTGCTTCAGAACACATACAAGATTTTTCTAACCTCTATTCAATTCATAATGTGGTCTAAGACAATGTTGCAATCAGACTTCTAGTCTCCTCTTTCAAGGGGAAAGCTTTACAATGGTACAGAGGCCTTATTTTCACCTCAATCTAAGTTTGAGATGCGTTAGGCGCTATGATGTACACCAATTTTGAGGACAAGAGTGACCACCTTTCCTTAGTTGAACAATTAACTACTATTCAATGAGTTCCTCATGTGTAAATGACTAACTTTAATTATTGTTTCTAGAAAACTTGGAATAGAATCCCAATCATGGTTAAATCCACTACCAATAATGCTTTTTTGTATTAATTAAAAGCCCTAAATAGTGATATAGCTATAATGATTCAGTCAATGGGTGGCACCATATTTCTTGCAGCTTACGAAATTGTAATAAGGGCAGAAAATTGTTTAATCCAAATCAAAAAAATTGTACCAAGGCCACCTATGCCTCCATTTCCAAAAAAAGACCCTATTCCCCCACCTACACTTCCTTCAATTCCTACTATGAGTAAGGCACCTACTTTGACTACTACGCCTTGGGATGATATATGTGAGGTAAAGTCATTACTTAAGAGCTTTGAAAAAGATTTAGTGGCAATGAAAAGGCAACAAGCCCAAAACTACAAACCTTTTTAGCCATCTAACCCTGCATACCAAGGGAATAGGTAACCATATCAAGGTAACAACCAAAAAAAAGGATATAATTCACAGCCAAGACCTCAAAATGCCTATGCTTTACTGGCACTAGGAGCTTCCAAAGCCATTGTCCCTATTCAAAATAATTTAGCTCAAGAGTACGAGTGGTGTTATCCTTACAATCAACCCCATAATCAAAACACTTGCCCCAATGGTGTAAACAGGCAAACCTTGATGATGCAAGGCATATAAAACATGCAGGGACAATAAGAAGAATCTAATTCCCAAAAAACAAACATGCAAAAACCTGTTCAAAGTGAAACAACTCTTTTAAACTAGTAGAAGGATGATTTCGATGGGATAAGCCAAGATGAAGCATTTTTCAATGGTGGATCTCCTATAGCAGCTAATACATGTTCCCAAAAAAAGAGTAATAGAAGTTGATTAGCCCCCCAAGGTAGAGCAAGCTTCAAATTCTAAAGCTATAGCAAAACCATCAAAGAGAAACACGTTATAAAGGCCACCTTTTGTACCTATAAATCAATTCAAAGAAAAGGTGCCCACTCCAAATCTTGTAAAAGAGGATGAAACCCCTGAAAAATCACCAACAAAGTTTGGTAATATACCTTTTAGCATAGTTGATCAAATGAATAAGACTAATCTGAATGTCACTATGTGGAAAGCACTATCTATACCAGCACAAAGAAACTTACTACAAGAGGCTCTAAATAATTTCTAGCTATCAGAAAAGGTTCTAGCCAAGGGGCCTACACCTATAATCAATCTATGTTAGCCTTAAGTTGATAATAAAACATGCAAAATTGGTAAGCATCCCCTTCTATCTTTCACTTATAATAGGGAAGCATCTAGTACACAATTGCACAGTAGATTCAGGGGCTAGTAGTTTAGTAATGCCCAAGAAAATCGTTGATGCTTTGGGAATAAAATACACACCTGTTAATAAGGGAGTATTGCAACTAGATGGGACTGTTGTTCAAATAATAAGAACCATAAAGGGACTGAGCCACACTATTCATTCTTGCCCAAGCCTATCAATTACTTAATATATTTTAGTCATAGATGTTCCCCCTACTTTGCCATTTATCTTTAAAGAGATTTCACTGTAGATATGGGAGGATATCTATCTGTAGATTGGTTTCAAGTGATACTTAGAATGAGATATGTAATTAGAGTAACAATAAAAGTTGAGCAAATTGTAAAAGATCATATAGAACTATACAATCCTATTCCTTTCATAGAAATGAATTATACATTGCAAGATTAAGAAGAAGAAACGGATCAAGAGAATGCAACACTTGTAGAAGAAATTTAAGATACTCATTTGAACGAATGGGGATCAACCCTACAATTTGATCCTTATGATGATGTATAGGAAACAGGGTTAGGGACATATTGCATTCATGAGAAAGATGCAATTATACTGAATTTAGTCAAACCAGCTAAAGATCTTCAAGGGATGTGGCAGTTGTTTTTTTATGCCTCAAAAAGAAAAAATGGTGCAGGTGTGGGCATTGTATTGATCTCCCTACAGAAGGAGATTTACTTCTACTCGTTTAGACTTCAATTCAACTGTACCAACAATGTAGCTAAATATGAAGCCTTGATTTGAGGCCTCCAGTTGGCCAAAGATAGAGGAATCAAGATTTTGTAGATATTTGGTGACATTCAGCTCATAATTCACCAAGTTAGATCAAAAAGTGTAACCAAAAACAATTTTCTAAGGTCTTACAAACATAGGGTTTGGGACATGTTAGAAGATTTCATCACTTTGAATATTCAAGTGGTACCAAGGGCACAAAATAAATATGCTAGTTGTATGGCCTCGATGGGGTCCCAGTATAACCTACTAGTTAAAATAAAGAAGAACAACCAACATGTGAGGCTGATCGTAAGGCCTTTTGTCCTTGATAATTCAATTAATTGTCAAGTCTTTGATAGTGACAAACATAGTGTAAATTTTCTAAGAGAAGAGTCTGAGTTTTTAGAAATGAATCAACCAAGGCTAAAAAACCAATATGGTGATCAGATTATTCAGCTAAAAACAAAAAAGCTACTTATGAGTCTCATTATACTAGAAAACATCTTCAATTCGGATGACCAATTGAAAGGTGAAAAGAACATTACTATCAATAAAGAAGATTGTGAACCCATCCTCATCTCGGAAGGCAAGTCTCTCAAGATAGGCAAGGTATGAAATAGTTTAAAGAAACATGATTTTGTTCAATTATATCAAGAGTTTAATGATAAATTTGCTTGAAGTTATCATGATTTAAGAGGATTTAATCCAAGTCTAGCACAACACATTATAGAACTGGATCTAAATACAAAACCTGTCAAGCAGAAATATAGACCCATCAATCCTAAGATTGAACCCTTGATGAAAAAAGAGCTCTCTAAGTTGATAGAGGCTAATATAATATTTTTTATCAAACACTCATCTTGGGTAGAAAATTTGGTCCCTATCAAAAATAAAAATGGTGAAATTTGGTTGTGCGTGGCCTTTAGAGACCTAAATAAAGCATCGTTGAAAGATCACTATCCTCTTCCTCACATGGAACAAATTATGAAAACAATATCAAGATTTGAAATATTCTCTCTTATAGATAGTTATTCAGGTTATAACCAAATCTTGGTAGAAGAATCAGATCAATTTAAAATTGCCTTCAACACCAAATGGGGCATGTACGCATACACGAAGATGTTATTTGGTCTAACAAATACAGGCATAACTTTTCAAAGAGCCATGGATATGGAATTCAAAGGTTTGATAAATGATATAATTATAGTATATATAGATGATATTACAGTCTACTCAAAGCATGTTGATGCACATCTAGACCACCTGAGAAATATTTTTGAAAGGTGTAGAGAATTTGGGGTTTCCTTTAACTCGAAGAAGTGTGTGTTTGTAGTACATGAGGGGAAGTTATAGGGACACATAGTGTCAAAATAAGGTCTTGAAATATACCCTAAATGAGTTAGAGCCATATTTGCATTAACACTACCGAGTCACAAAAAGATCCTACAAAGCTTTGTTGGGAAGATCAACTTCGTGAGAAGATTTGTACCAAATTTTGCCTTTTTGGAAAAACCCATTACTACAATGCTAATGAAGGGAACTCTTTTTAGCTAGACTCAAGAGGGAAAAGAAAGATTTGAATCCATCAAATAGGCCATCTCCCAAGCCCCTACCCTGGTTAACCAAAACTATGAGATGGATTTTATCCTCTATGCATTTGGAGGGGAAGGAAGCATCTCAGTAATTCGGACTCAGCACAATCAAGAAGTTTTGGAGTAGTCCATTTTTTTCTTCAGCCAATCTTTGAAAGATTATGAAGAAAATTATAGTTTTATGGAGAATCAAGTATATAAGGTAATCAAAGGACTCAATAAATTTAGTCATATGCTCTCCAACAATAAGATACATCTGATGGTGAGCCATTAAAGTGTCAAGGAATTTCTACTGAGTAGGGAGATAAATGAAAAATGAGCATGATGGATAACCAAAGTCATGGACTACAATGTGGATATCATGATCAATAAACTAGTGAGAGGAAAAGGACTTATGTGAATAATTAGTTTCCAACATCAAAACTATTGAACAAGTATCTGACATAATGTATGCTCAAACTACACCTCAGCGAGACATTTCACCTTCTTTTAACATCTAGATTCAAGACATGACTCATTTCTTGTAGACTAGCAAACGCCCCTATGACTTTTAGTAGTCAAAGAAAAGGTATTTTTGACTTTAATCAATTCCCTATGTTATTATTGATGGAATTTTATTTCAAAAGGACATGAATGGAGTCTTTTTAAGATGTATTGAGTACGAGCAAGTTCCCAAAGTGCTCTAACAATTTCATGATGGACCATCAAAGGACATTTTTTTGTAAGGACTATGACCATCAAAATAATGAGAGAAGGCTACTATTGGCCTCAATTATTCAAGGATACACATCAATGGGGAAGAAATTGTGAAAAATGTGCTTACTTCACTGGTAAGTAAAGACTAGCTGCACTTCCTCTTAGATCAATTCAAATAAATCAATCATTTGCCCAATGGGGATTGGATTTCATCAGAATGATCAATCCATCATCAAGCATGAGTCATAAATGGGTTCTCATAGTAATGGATTATTTTACATGATGGACTGAAGTGGTTGCTATAAAATATGCCACTAAAATATCTATTCGTGGCTTCATGGACAACATAGTTTCAAGGTTTGGTATGCCTCACATCATAATACCATATAATGCTAAGGCATTTATGGGCACTCAGGTAAGTAAATGGGTTGTCAAGCATAATATGTACCTGATTACTTCTTCAAATTATTACCCCCAGGGTAATGGCCTAGCTATGTTAACCAACAAGAACTTGATTATAATTATCAAATGAATAATGGAGGACAACCAGAGGATGTGGCATACAAAACTAAAATCAACACTTTGGGATGATAGAATTACACCAAAAAGAGCCACTGGTAATTCACCTTTTCATGTTGGTATATGAAGGAGAAGCATGAGTACCACTATCAATTAAACTTCCATTTTTAGAACTCAATCACCAATTGGACATGATTGATGATGATGAAATGACGGTGAGACTAGTTGATGATCTGGGCAATAATTTAAGCGACAGTTATACCCCAATCGATGATGGAACTTCTGGGAGCCATAACTTTTGCACCATAGCTCTGATTGACTCCTCGTTTGAATTGCTAGAAAGCTAAGAATGAGAATAATTAGGTGAGATGGCACTGAGATCCACTTAGTGGTTTTTGACCCTCGAAAACCCAATGGAAGTGCCCTAAATTTCAATTTTAGTAGTGCAGTCTAAAAATAGTAAGTTTCTAAAAATAGTAATTCCTTGAATTTTGTATTATTTTAAATCATAGAAGTTGAACCACTTGATCGCCCTCGAGATTGGTGACCTTCCACATCCTCCTCTTGAATTAAAAATGTGTAGAAATGAAGATGTAACCCAAAATGGAAAATAGACATCTCTTCTCAGAGATCAACATATGGTTGTATTGCAATCTTGAGTAATAAAACATCTCTTCTCATAGAATTCATTATTACTGTGTTATTTTAATGTTCTTGAAATATCCATCAATAAAAACTTCTAAGTTTTAGATTAGTGGTATCAGAGCGATTTGTTTCGAGAGTGTATGATCTGAGGATGAGGTCAAGCTACAAGAAGCTGAGGTGGAAAATAACAAAGCTTCCAAACAATCTTCCTATTCACTCCAAACAAATTCAAGTGGCAAATGACATCAAGACATCTGATCCCTTCAAGGAAATGGTGAATGAAGCCCTCTAATGGCAATAAGTGTAGATGCTATAACAATTCACCCAAATTATCCAATAAATCTTGATGAGAAATTTTGGCTCCTCATCTGCACTTCCTAGCTCCTCATCCATGGAACATCATTTTAGTGCCCCAACACCCTTCAAGGTTCAGGTAAATTTTGATATGCCTACATTTGAATGCAAAATCAATGTTGATGTAGTATAAAATTGGTTGGATCAATTGTCTTCCTACTTTTTTGTAAACAAATTCATCGATGGAGAAAAGATCACTTTTTCTCTTTAGAAAACATCATTTCCCATAAAAAATTGGTGAGAAGTGTACAAAAAGAGGTTCAGTACAAATGACATTGGCCTTGAGGTGGAACCTACTTGGGATGATTTCATGGAAGTGGTAAAGAAATAATACTATCCCATTGGAGCATATGATGATCTGTACATACAGTGGTAACAAATTCACCAAGGTAATGACTAATCTATTCAAGATTATATTGACATTTTTCATTCTCTATCTACAAGATTGGGCATCCAAGAAAGTGAGAAACATAAGACTCTCAAATATCATGGTGGACTACAATGGTACATATGGGGGGAAATGGAACTCTTCAATTTGGAAACCCTCGGTGAGACATACAAGTTTGTAGTGAAGATTGAGCAAAAGCATGGAAGAAAGAATATGAAGAGTCAACCTTCAAAATGGAAAAGTGACAAGGAACATCAAACACGAGGCCAAAATTGGAAGCAAAAGGAGTTTCAAGATAAGAAACCTCAAAAGGGGAAGACTTGAAAATGGTGTGATTACCACAAAACTGGAACTCACTCTAAAGAAGAATGTCGAGCCATCAAGTCACTACTTTCTGAGTCATAATACTTGACATCTACTGCTCTATCTCATACATAACCTACAGTCGAAGAGGATGAAGAATAGATTATAGATGCTGAGCCCGATACCATCATTGCTTCATCACAAACCTGTGAGGAAAGGCTAGATGATAAGGAAAGGTTGTTTCACTCCAAATTATAGGTAAAAGTTAAGCCTTTGCATTTCATTCTTGATAGTGGGAGTAAAAAGAATTTAATCTCTGCTAAAGTTGTGAAAAGTCTAAATCTATTCATGAAGCCTCACCCAAAGCCATACAGTATCAGATGGTTGAGCCCAAGGAGAGACCTCCGTGCCACCCATCAATGTCTTCTTTCATATGCAATAAAACCTTTCCAAGATGAAGTCTTTTGTGATGTGGTCAATCTAAATGTTTGTGATGTAATCCTTGGTCAACCATTCATGTATGATCGACATGGCATTTATGAATCATGAACCTAAAGAATCACCCTCACTCTTGGAATGTGATGTTATAGGGTACTAGAGGTACCACCTCCCAAATTTGTCTCCCTGATTAGTGCCAAGCAATGTAAGAGATTGGTGGAGAAAACAAAGCAATTCATTCTCATGGTGGTCAAACCATAGAAATCCAAGAAGGTCGATGTTGTAGTCATGACTACATAATCAACACAACAACAGAAGCAGATGGAAAAAATTATGGGAGAATATGATGACTTATTCAAGTCACTCATGGGAGTTCCACTTCACTATCAAGTAAAACATTCTATTGATTTGATCCCAGGATCACCTTTGCCTAATAGTCCTGTGTATCAAAGATCAATTTTGGAGAATGATGAGATAAAAAGATAGATTTAAGAATCCAAAAGGGTCACATCAGGGCAAGATCTTCACCCTGTGGTAGCTTGATTGCCCTAGCACTAAATAAAGATGGAACATGGAGGCTTTGTATTGACTTCGAGCCCTGAATAGAATCACTGTGAAGAATTGCTTCCCCCTCCCCAGGATTGATGACCTGCTGCACCAACTCCGTGGTGTGAAGTTCTTCACCAAAATTGATCTCAAATCTAGTTAACACCAAATTCCCATTGATCCCACTGATGTCTAGAAGACTACATTCAAATCTAAGGAGGGGTTATTCAAATGGTTGGTTACGCCTTTTGGCTTAACTAACGCACCTGCAACCTTCATGAGGATGATGGATGACATCATGTGACCCTTCCCCAACTCATTTGTGGTTGTCTACCTGGATGACATACTCATCTATAATAGAACATGGGATGAACATCTATAACATATTTGTAAGGTGCTTCGAACTCTTTAAGAACACAAGTTAAACTATTAAACAACTTTGACGTTTAACATATGCATTCTTTGTTTGCTTTACAAATCCCCCATGAAAAAAACAATATAGTGGGCTTTGTTTTACGCTCTTGGATTTAAATTTGTCCACATCAATGGTGTGGATTAGGCAAATGGTTCATAAATGGTAAATGGTTCATAACTTTCTCTAACCTTATTTTCCCGCCGCACATTTTAAAGCATATCTCCAACCATAGCAGTTCATAAAGTCAGGCTGAGGGGACGGAAAGATATTTTTATGTTCCGTTGTTTTGTCCCCCCCACGCCTGACTATCACCCTCACATCATGTTATAAAATCAGTCACTTGACCGACTCTCAGATCTACTACATCTTTAAACCTCCTTCCTTGGGAATTACAAACAACCCCACCATAGAGTAATGATTTGATTTGAGATTCGAAGGAATAAGCTTCCTAGAATTCAAGGGATTAGAATTGAAGAAATATGGTTTGTTCATTTAAAATATATATTTTATATTGTGGCAAGATGAGAGTTAATATATAAATTTTTATTAATGATAATAAGGATTTTCTTTCATTTTAAATATATATAATGAAAATAATGTAAAATTATATAAAAATTTTAATGTTTAAAACATTAATTAAAAGTAAGAAATTGTTGGCAGTAGCTAAACCCCATCAAAAATACATAACATATAATAATTGTAGCTATCTAAGACACATATTAATAATGTACAAAATATACACTACAACATCTCACAGCATAAAGTTTGTTGATTTAGACAGGGACAATTACAACAAAACCCTGTCAACTATTCTATAAAAGAGACTTTAAATCCTAGGTAATACAAATTCATTTATTACTCAGTAATGGTTTCACTTGGTTTTTGATTTGTTGAATCTAAAGATATATCATCATATTTTCGTTTGACTCCCCCTGACACTAAGAGAAGAACAAAGCAAGATAAAAAAAACATCAAAATAAAACCTTAGAACTAAAAAATAATGATGGTCATTATGATTATCAAAAATTGTGTTGCATCTGTTTCTCCAAAGATACATCAAAATAACATGTCTAAAGCCATCAATTATAATATTATCATGTAATCCAACCCCTAGTAAGGCCTCTTTCAAGCTAAGCGTATGTCCAAAAATAACATGTAAGTCATTGAACACTAAATTCTATTGTTTAACAAATGAGCATCTCCAGAAAATATGCCTCACAATTGCATGTCGATGACAAAATGGACAATTGCCCAGTTAAATCATAATACATTTCAACCTATCCCCAATGGGCAGTTTGCAATGTAGTATCTTCCATGCCATCAACTGATCCACTTTAGATAATACTTGATAAAATAATTTTCAATTCCTTTCATTCCGGGTTTCTTATAAGATAAAATAAGTTTCGTGAATTCATAATTCATTAAGAAGACTCGAAGAAAAGGGTTGGATAAATTTTTCTCTACAATAAAATAAATAGATGTTATTTTAGATTAAGGTAAAATCAGGTTTTGAAGGGACCCCAAAACCCAAGTACAAAGAAAGAAAGATAAATCCTCAACGACCACAGGCAGAACCTGAAAACTACTACAGAGAAGTAGCAAAAACAAGTTTTATATGGACCTAAAACCACCAGAGAGACCACTGGTCAAAACCCAAATTTAACAAAGATCTGGCTGCACCATAGACAGAAGATTACAAAAATAAACCAGAGAATAAGACCAGTAAACATAACCAACAAGAAGAACCAGACTATTCTTCCAGTTCCAAAATCATTTTCACAGTTTCTTTACCTTTCACAACAGTAGTATCCTGAGTAGTAGTTGCCGCCAACTTGGCTCCCTCTTGTGTAGCCTTCTTTTTAGAGTTTTGTCTCGTCCTTTTGCTAGGCCCCTCCAAGGATTTGGTCTCCTCGTTTGCTCTTTTTCCAATATTGACACCTGCAGCACAAATATTGGACGTTACTTCCTCCATTTTCGTTATGTTCTCCTTAATGAGTTCCCGAAGGTTATTCAAGTAATCTTTGAGCTTGACGGGGATATCTCTTATCTATTTTTCCATGATGTTAATTTTGTTCCATGCAGCTTTCTGGTTATCTTTCATAATTTCCACTTTCCTTTTGAGATCCTTAATCTCCTTACACATCCAAGAATCAAGTTGGAGAGAAGCCACTACTTTGCAATTAACCCAACTCATAGGTGTGTGCATTCCATCATTCTGCCCCTTCTCTCTCCATTCCTCAGAATTCTTATTGGGACTGTTCCCACCTTCTTCAAAGTGATCCTCTCAGCCCCTTTGATACTATTCTTTGGTACCAATTTGAATTTCCATGTCCATTTCTTGATTGTCATCCTGAACTGTATTTTCCTTTTCATTTCTTGAAACATGGTCCTCAACAGGGCCATCCTGGACAATATCTTCCTCCGACACTTTCTAATTTTCCTCAGTTTCTTCTTTACTATTTTCAGATTCCTCCTCTTTGCTGACTCCTTCTTTCTCATTCTTCTCCTGACATTCTTTGTCCTCATTTGAATTTGTATTCTAGCTTTCAGTTCCTTCTTCTTCCTCCAAATTTTCCTCCCTAGGTTTATCAATTCTCTCCTACTTTGTATCTTCTTCTACATTCTGATTATTGGTGCTAGGGAACTTGATTTTGTCTTTCCCTTTTACAATTTCACTCTTTCTACTCCCAGACTCCTTATTTTTCCCCTGGTTAGGGTTCTTAACCATAGCTTTATTCTTGCAGTAGCCTTCGATTAATAGAATTAGGCCTTCATGCAGGATAGGACGTGTTTCCTTCTTCCTATGAGCAAATAAACTTTGGACCAAAGAATAGCGCAGGTAAAAGGGAAAAGACAGTCTTGCCTTGTGCTTGAAATGATTAAGGAAAACAAAGTGGAATTTATGCACTCTCTTGCTCCTTCTGTCCGGGATGAAATACTCCCTTATACAGCATAAGACATCCCTCCATATCCCCTTAATCTATTCCAATTCATATAAATCTCCATTCTTGACCAGCTTCTGCTCTTCCACATCCGTCTTGGGGAACTTACAAAAGGCCTCATTCGAAATGCTTGTCTGCTTGGAGAATTTAAGTCCATCCGTGGGCAACCCTGTAACCTCTGCTATAAAATCCTCTGTAAGGTTCACTGTGATACCATGCAATGTGACCCTTTCATCAATCCAATTTTTGAAAAAGGTTGTAGTGATATGCGGTTTTGACCCATGGAGCTTTTCCATATAGTTCATGACTTTTCCTTTCTGCAGGATTCTCCAGACATCTTGTTTCTCTCTGCATTCGTCACAATTTTTGGGTTCCTGCTTCCTCGGTTCTCCCTTCCTTTCATGAGCCATACTCATTTCCTTGGAAACCCAGTCGCTATGAACTTTACAATGATCCCACTTGCTGCCAGTTTGATTTGAGAGTCGGCTTTGTTTGGGCACGTTCAGGATCCTTGAGAGCCTTCCACTTTCAAGAGCCTTCCTCTTTAATGATTGAAGACCTTTCCCCATGAAGCCACTTCTCCAACTCATTATGTTTCTATAACAATCTAATCATTCCCTCCTTTGCATGAGTTGCATCATGAAGAATGAGTGCCCTCAGTTCCACCTTCTTTTCTAATGTTTCTTGCCACCTCATTTTTTGTCCTGTCTGGACTGCGCAGTTTGCTAACCAATCTACAACTCCGTTGGCTTCACGATAGGTGTGGGTTATAGTCACTTTATCAAATTTTTTTATTAAGGTTTTCATCTCCATTACCATAGCCTCTATAGTCCAAGACAAAATATTTTTATTGTTAAGAATATTTATGATGTTCAGTGAGTCCCCTTCTAGCCACAATTTGGGATATCCTGAATCCACAGCTATTTTGATGGTCTGAAGGGTGGCAGTAGCTTCGGCAATGTGACAATTTGATTTACCAATGGGGATTGCAACAGCATCAATAACCTTTCTCGTATGGTTTCTCAAGACACCACCACAACCTGCATTCCCCAGATTCCCTTTAGCAGCTCCATCAAAGTTTCCTTTAATCCACCCTTGAGGGGGAGCATTCCATGTAACTCCTAATATGGGATTATCAGGTTTACCTTTAGAATTTTTTGTACTTAAGGGATTATCCACTTGGAAGGTTGAGCTTGGATTCTTTTGTGATAAAAAATTCTCCTTAATAGCTCTAATGATGTTCTGTCCTACCACCCATCTAGGGAGCTCTTTATTTCTAAAGATTCGGTTATTTCTTTCCTTCCATATTCCCCACCAAATATGGGGAAGAGTAAGTTTCCATAAAAAAATTAATTCAAAATTCTTGGAGGGGCAGTACCAGCTTTTGAGAGATAATTCCACATTTTTATGATGGATCCATGCAATGCCCCACATATTGAAATTTTCTTTCCAGACTAGTTGTGTATAAGAACAGTTTACAAACAAATGATCTCTATCTTCAAGATCCTTCTTACAAAGGAAACACCTGTTCACAATATATATTCCTCTTTTCTGTAAATTGTCCAAAGTTAAGATTTTGTTTTGGAGAAGGGTCCAAAAAAAGATGTTGTTATTATCATAGTGGGAGTCTAATTATCCTATAGTTACTAGAAAAATGACATTGAAGAAATAAATGAAAAGTATTTTACTCATTTCTTTTGCAAAGCGAACACAATGAAGGATCAAAAATACCTTTTTTGCTATACATTGTTATGAGTTAATAGTTTATTCTGATATAATGTTTACAACAAAAAAATCTTTTTGGCCAATGGGGTGCATACCATAATCTATGAGCCCATGAGATAGTATGAAGTTGACTATTCTATTTAGGAATACTAATAATCTCTCATTAAACTAGATTTCCAAGCATGTTATTTGCTAGTCCTTCCCATCAATATTTTTGTTGTATTATGTCAACATTCTTTTAAAAATGCTTAGGAGCTAAGGCTATCATAAATTGATATCTTATTATTGCTTCTAAAAGACCTTTCATAAGTGTCAAATTATTAACTTTAGAAAGCCATCGATTATTCTATTTTTGAAATCGCATATTAAGACTTTCAACCAATTCCATATAGTCTACAAACTTAGGTTTTTGTAAACAAATTTTAGCTCCTAGTCATTCAAAGGGGAACTATTGTATAGGAAAGCCAAATACAGGTTAAATATCTTGTATAGTCCTTATATCAAGGTATCTAAAATAAATACTAGAATTTTATGTGTTAATTTTTAACACTAAGAATAATTGAAACATAAAATTCAATTAATGTAACCTCTATTATCTAAAAGTTATCCCACCAACATGCAATACATTAAAGGGCATGAAGATATCATTATATTATTTGTTGTTGGGTATATATAATCGAAAGAAAGAGATTGAGTAGTAGAATTAGAATAGACGTGTTGGGCATGCATGTGGTGTGTTAAATGTAGAAGGTGTAATGCGATGGTGAAAGTACAAAGCTATGACACGCTTTAGGATGCATATGTCTTGTTGAGATTTTTGTCTCAAAAATCTCATTACATCTAACACCTTAAGGGAGACCCCCTTTGTTTTTTATGAAAAACCCTGAATCCTTCAAAAAACCCATCTTTCCATTTTCTTTGCAGAATCCAAAACTCTAGATGCAATTTACACTTGTGCGAATTGTTTCACAGATTATGGATCCCGTGAAGCTTCGAAACCTAAAATCAAAAAATCCAAAACTCACTATACACTTTGCATATTCTCAAACAAGCAAAATGCATAGTGGGCTCTGGATCTCGCCATGCACCTATCTAGTGGAATATAGAACCTAGCATGCACTTTGCACGTTTTCATAACATACAAAGTACATGATAGGATACGTATCTCACGAAACCTATAAAACCCCATCTGGTGGAACCCAAGACCTTAGATGTATATTACACATTTTCAAACATGCAAATTGCATGCCAAGTTCTACCTTTTGCCCAAACCACTTACCAATTTATGCATTGTGGAGCTTGGAACGTCGAGTGCACTTTGCATATTCCAAATGTGCAAAGTGCCCCATGGGTTTTGCCTTTCATTGAATCCAATCACTCCATCAGTAGAGAGTGGACTTGCTTCAAGTAGGTTTAAAATATGTCAACTCACCAAACCCCTTCTTATTGAATGTGGAACTTGAAGTGCACATTGCAAGTTTTAAACATGCAAAGTAAATGTCGAGTCATGCTTCTTGTCAAGCCAAATCTTCTCATGAAAAGTGGACTTGCTTCAATAAGGTCCAACCTCCACCACCAACCCCTCAAGCTCACATTAATTATAGGTTTTTTCCTATAAAAACTAAGTTATTTGTATAAAGTGTTATCATTTGTTAAAGTTGCTAAGTGTATTTTAGAGCTCTGGTCACCTACGCCCTCACGACCAAACCTCGAGCCTCATGTATACCAACCTATACTTCAAGCCACAATTGTAAAAATTCAAGCCACATCACTTGTACCATAAATGGTACTTTCCTTGTGTCATTTTTGCTTTAAGTTTCCATTCCTTAAAAGCTTTTGAGTTTCTCAAAGGTTTTCTTTCTAATTTAAGGTTTTATTGAAAGGTATGGTTTGGGTTTTTTATTTCAAGTTAAGTTGAGGGTCATTTTGCATGTTTAGGGTCGATCTAGGGAAATCTAAGGCAATCTAGGCTAATCTAGGGTTTTTGAATGCTTCACCTCAAGGTTTTTTTCTCACAAAATTTCATTTTCCCTGTAAATTTCCATATTCAAAACCAGGGCTTCCTCAATAAAAAGATTCCCAATCATATACTTCAATTTAAAAAACTAGTGAATATTCCACAATATTTTCTAACTTTCCTGCGGGAGTTAGACTTGCCAAGAACACTTGAGAAATCTGCAAGACCCTTAAGCACCACAGAGAGTGGACGTGCCTCAAGCACCTTCGATCCCTATAGACTTTTAATGCACCATGAAAGGTGGACATGTCCCAAGCACCTCCCACCTCTGTTAGAGATCTCATAGCCCTTAAGCACCACAAACACTAGATGTGCTTCCAACACCTCTAAGTTTTGCTAGAGAATACAAGTGCTCCAAACACCTACAAATCTTGCCAAGTTTCATATTTGGTTTCTCGCAAGCAATAACTTTGATTTTCATGCCTCCTAAGAAAATGAAGTTTAAATCTAAGGGCCCCCGAGTGACTTCTTATTTAGAGTCAAACATGGTAGAAATAAAAGATACAGATTTAGATCACATTGACCTAGGAGATTTTTGGTATCGAATAGGTGCAGATTTCAAAAGTGATTGGATATAAAGTATCTGTGACTCTAGTTTACCATAAGCCATAGCCATCCCTCTATCTGTTCAAAGCCCAGAGTTGATCCTTGCAATGGCCCAACATTATGACCCTAATAGAAGACAAGTCTTTAGTGAGAAAGGTGAGAAGGTTCTAGATATTGGCAAGGAGCTTAATGCCATTATGCAAGCCTATAAACAATAGAAACACTACATCTTGGGGAAAGAGATGGTCATCCACACTGACCACAGACTATTGGAATTCATCTAGATGTAGAGCAAACTATGAAGTGAGAGGCACCAAATGTTGGCCACATATCTATATCAATTCCATCTGATAATCAAAAACAAAAAGGGGAGCTCAAATACGACCATAGATTGTCTAAGTCACCCACTAGTTACTACACTCACAATAGTTCTTGACTTATGCAGACACAAGACTGACACTTGGGATGCTCTGTATGAAGCATATCTTACCTTTACTGATACATATTAGGTGCTTCTAGAAGGTAAACATGTTTCTAATTTCTATTTGCAAGATAATGTCTTCTGTCATATGGGCCACATCTGTGTTCCAACTACAGAGCAACAGAAGATGATATGGGAAGCATATTTTAATAGGATAGTTAGACACTTTGGTGTAGAAAATACATTGGTAGTTCTTTGAAAAAAATACTACTAACCCCTAATGTAAAAGGATGTGAAAAGGTACCTCAAATCTTGTACCCCATGTGTGATAGCCAAGCCAACAAATAAGAAGCAAGGATTGTACACGCCATTGCCAGAAGCAACCAGGCCTTGGTAATCTGTCTCAATGGATTTTCTCTTAGGTTTGCCTAATTCAAAACATGGCAAGGACTGTATTTTTGTTGTAGTTGATCATTTTTCAAAAATGGCTATCATGATTACTTGTAAGAAAAATATATCTGCTGAAGAAACTGCTCAACTATATTTTAGTCATGTATGGCTCCATTTTGGTCTCCCCAAGTCTATTGTCTCAGATCAAGATAAAAAGTTCCTGAGCATCTTTTGGTCCACTCTATGGAAGATGATGGATACCAAGATGATGAAGTCCAAACATTTCCATCCATAGACTGATGGTCAAATAGAAGTGGTGAACCACTTGATTGTTCATATGATTCAGATATATCACTCTAAACATCCATGCACATGGGATGAGGGGCTTCTTTTCATACAATATGGATACAATTGGGACCTACATAGCTCGACCAAGCATAGTCCATTCTAAGTATGCTTTAGGTTCCAACTCATGGCACTAATTGATATAGTTGTTCCATTCTCCACCATGAAATACACACCTCATGAGAGATCTAAGGTAGCAAAAGCAACAAAGTTCATTGAACAAATGCAACACATCCAGTAGCAAGTTCATGACATCTTGGAGAAGATGAATCAAAATATAAGCAACATCATGACATACATAGGATTGCACACCATTTTGTTGTGGGTAATAAGGTTTGGTTGTGGCTTCAAAAGGAATGACTTTCAGGCCCACACAAGAAAATTCAGCCTCTACAATATGGTCCCTACACCATCACTAGAAAAGTTAGAGAAAATGCTTTTGAGTTAAACCTACCAGCCTAACTTGGTCTGCATCTAATATTCAATGTGGAGCTCCTCAAACCATATCATCCACCTTTGTTGGACACTTTAGTTGTAGCAGAACAACTAGACATTGATGAGCTTAATCCACAAAGTTTTTCTCCAATGGAAGAGGATTAGATTGTGGACACCTGGATGAAGAAAACAAGAGGATGCTCTATTCCATTTTATCAGGTGGTCAAAAGGGGCTAGCTTAGCCACCAATGTGAGTGTCTCATAGAGAATCAAATTAAGACACAACTACCACACCTGATGAGGAATATTGATGCAATGGAGACCATTACTTCTCAAAGAGGGAGGAATGATCTGGGTAATAATTTAGGTGACAATTTGGGCAATGGTTCTACCCTAATTGATGATGGAATTTTTAGGAGCCATAAATTTTGCATTGTAGCTCTGATTGACTCCCCATTTGAACCATTAGAATGCTAAGAACAAGGAGAACATGGTTAGATGGCATGGAGATTTGATCAGTTTTTTTTACCCTAAAAACCCAATGGAAGCTCCCCAAATTTTAATTTTAGTAGTGCACTCTAAAAATAGTAAGTTTCTAAAAATAGTAATTCCTTGAATTTTGTATTGTTTTAAATCATGGAAGTCAAACCACTTAATCTCCATTGAGATTGGTGACCTTCTACATCCTCCTCCTACCTTCAAAATGTGTATAAATGAATATGTAACCCAAAATATAAAATAGACATCTCTTTCTAGAGATATGCATATGGTTGTATTACAATCTTGAGTAATAAAACATCTCTTCTCAGAGAATTCATTGTTTTAGATTAAGGTAAAAACAGGTTTTGAAGGGACCCCAAAACCCTTAACAAAAGGAGAAAGATAAAATACTAACATCCACAAGCAAGCCTAAAACCTACTTCACCGAAGTAACAAAACCAAGTTACAAAGACCTGAAGCTAACAAATGAAAAACCAAAGATAGACCCCAGGTTTTACAGAGACTTGGAAACTCCAAAGTAAAAAGAGTTCAAAAAACCAGGTACCAAGACCAGAAATCACAACCAACTAGCAAAACCAACTAAACGAACCAGGAACTATTCTTCTAGTTCCAATATCATCTTCATTGCTTCCTTACCTTTCACAATAGTGTCCTAGATGGCAGCAGTCGCCTACGTAGATCCCTCTTGCATTGCTTTCTTTCTTGAGCTTTGTCTAGTTCTCTTGTTAGGCCCCTCCAAAGTTTTGATTTCCTCATTTGCTTTTTTTCCAATGTTTACAGCAGCAGCACAAATGCTAGAGGTTAACTCCTCCATCTTTGTTCTGCTTTCCTTTATGAGTTCCCTTAGGTTGTTCTCATAATCTTTGAGTTTTATGGGAATATCCCTCATCTACTTTTCCATGTTATTGATTTTGTTCCAAACTGCCTCCTGTTTACCCTCCATTATTTCCATTTTCCTATTGATTTCCATTATCTCCTTATACGTCCATAAATCGAATTGAAGAGTAGCATCAACTTTGCAATTAGCCAATCTAGTAGGTAGGTTCCTTTCGTCATTCTGCCTTTTGTCACTCCAATCTTCTATGTTCTTTTTAGGACAACTTCCAACTTCTTCAATATAGTCCTCCGTTTCCATTCGTTTATGTTCCTTTGTTTCAGCTAGGCTTACATTTTGGTTACTTACTTCCTTTACTTGAGCTCCCATTTCCAAAATTTGGTTAGCGACCTGAACTAGATTTTCCTTTTCATTAATCAGATCAGGGTCCACAGTAGGATCATCTAGATCTTTATCAATTTCCTCAAACACTTGATGGTTTTCCTCAGACTCATGGTTGCTATTTTCAGACTTTTCCTCTATAGTGACTCCTTTCTCATTCTTATCTTGCACTTCTTCTTCCTCATTGGAACTTGAATGCCCACTTTCTGTTCCTCCCTCTTCCTCTAGACTCTCCTCCCCAATGTTTTCAGAACTTTCCCACTCTGTTTCCTCATCAGCAGTCTGGTTATTGAAGCTTGGGAGTTTGAATTTAGCTTTTTCATTCCCTTGTACTATTTCTTTCTTGTTACTTTGTAAGTCCTTGTATTTTATCGAATAAGTATTCTTTACAATGGCCTTATTCTTGCAATGCCCTTCAATTATAAGAATTAACCCCTCATGCAGGATGGGATGAGATTCCTTTTTCCTGTGAGCGAACATACTTTGGAGCAAGGAAAAATGCAAATAAAAAGGAAAGGAGATTCTTACTTTGTGTCTGAAGTGATTGAGAAATACAAAGTGAAATTTGTGGAATCTTTTGCTTCTTCCATCAAGTATGAAGTACTCGTGGATGCAGCATAAGACGTCCCTCCAAATGCCCTTAATCTGCTCCAATTCAAAAAAATCTCCACTTTTTTCCAGCTGCTGCTCCTCAGCATCCATTTTAGGGAATTTACAAAAAGCCTCATTAGAAATGTTGGTCTGCTTTGAAAATTTTATTCCCTCCATTGGAAGCCCCATCACCTCCGCTATGAATTCCTCAGTGAGATTCATCGTAATGCCATGCAAGGTAACCCTATCATCAATCCAGTCTTTGAAAAAATCCATTGTAATATGGGGTTTTGAGCCATGAAACCAGTCCATGTAACTCACAACCTTTCCTCTCTAAAGGATCTTCCAGACATCTTCTTTTGCTTTCCACTCTTTGCAATATTTGGGTTCTTGCTTCCTTGGTTCTCCTTTCCTTTTATGAGCCATACAAATCTCCTTTAACGCCCGAACCCTATTAGCTAAACAATGAAACCGACTATTACCAATTTGGAATAAAACTCGCCTATATTTTGGCACATTTTGAATCCTCCTCATGTACTCTAGAACATTTCTATTTAATGAGTGTAAATCTTCCTTCGTGGATTCACTCCCCCAAATCATTAGTTTTTTATTCTAATCTAATCTCTCCCTCCCTAGCATGAATTACATCATGATGAATGAGCACTCTAAGATCCACGTTCTTGTTTAATGTCTCCTGCCAACTCACCTTTTGTCCTGCTCAAACTGCATAATTTGCTATCCAATCAGCAACTCCGTTTGCTTCACGGTAAGTATGGGTAATAGTGACTTTCTCAAATTTTTTAATTAAAGTTTTCATTTCCATCACCATAGCCTCAATTGACCATGAGACAAAATTTTTATTATTTAAGATATTTATGATATTCAAGGAGTCCCCTTCCAACCATAATTTAGAATATCCTGATTCAACAGCTAGCTTAATGGTTTGGAGGGCAGCACAAGCTTCAGCAATATGTCAATTTGACTTACCAATGGGAATTGCAATAGCATTGATTACGTTTCCCATATGGTTTCTCAAGACTCCTCCATATCCTGCATTCCCCAGGTTCCCTTTAGCAGCTCCATCAAAGTTCCCTTTGATCCACCCATGAGGGGGGACATTCCAAGTTACACCAAGTCTAGGATTTTCATTTTTTACATTAGACTTTTCTGATCTTAAAGGATTATCAATTTGAAAGATTAGAGAATTCATTATTACTGTGTTATTTTCATGTTCTTGAAATATTTGTCAATCAAAACTTCTAAGTTTTGGATCATTTGAACTCATGAAGCTTGAAGAAATAAGGCATCAATTAATGAAAGTCTTGGAAGCAAATTAGTCACAAACCAAGAGGACTTTTGGTTAAAAAACAATTGCAAGAAGCTTCAATGAATGAGACATGGTCCTTAAGTGGGATGCAGATAAATAAAAACTAGGCATGCACACCAAATTTGATACAATATGGAGTGGTCCATATATCATCACTAAATGCAAAGGAGCCAATGCATTCTAGCTCTCCAAGCTTGATAGAGTAGAATTGCTAATCCTAGTTAATGGGATATACCTCAAAGCTTACTTTGGAGGTAAGGAACTTGTTCCAAAAATATTAATTTTTATAAATAATAGGTTTAGTTGTGTTTTTTAATAAGCTCTTTTGCACAGGTCAGACTTATTAGGAGTTGTTTTCATAGGTTGTGTTGTTTTTTGCTATTTTATTTATCTATTTTTCCTATTTTGTTTGTGTCTAAGAAAATCCTAGTTTGTTCTTCCTTAGGTTAGAGTTTTGTCAGAGCAAAGTTGACTCCATGCCCAATGTCTTAGAAGGCTACTAGATTTAAAATGATTAGCAGATAATCATACCATAGAGGTCACCAAAAATGTTGAGATTTTTATCCCAAAAATCTCAACATTTTTGGTGACCTCTATGGCAAAAATCTCATTACATCTAACACCCTAAGGGAGACCCCCTTTTTTTAAGGAAAAACCTTGAATCCTTCAAAAAAACCATCTTTCCATTTTCCTTGCAGAATCTAAAACTCTAGATGCAATTTACACTTGTGTAAATTACTTTGTGGGTTCTAAATTCTATGAAGCATCAAAACCTAAAACTGTGAAATCCAAAACTCACCATATACTTTGCACATTTTTGAATGTGTAAAATGCATGGTGGGCTCTAGATCTCACCATACACCCATCCAATGGAATCTAAAACTTAGCATGCACTTTGCATGTTTTCATAACGTGCAATGTGCATGATGGGCTCTAGATCCTACCAAACCTATAAACCCACATCTGATAGAATCTAAAACCTTAGATGTACATTGCACATTTTCAAGCATGCAAAGTGCATGTGAAGTTCCTATTTTTTTCCAAATCACTTACCAATCTATGTAATACGAAACATGGAACCTCAAGTACACTTTGCACATTCCAAATGTGCAAAGTACCCCATAGGTTCTACCTTCCATCGAAGCCAATCACCTTGTCAGCAGAGAGTGGACCTACTTCAAACAGGTCTAACCTCTGCCAACTCACCAAACCCCTTCCTATGAAATGTGAAAATTGAAGTGCACATTGCATGTTTTAAATGTAAAAAGTTCACGTCGAGTCTCACTTCCCACAAAGCCCAATATTCTCATGGAGAGTGGGCCTACTTCAATCAGGTCCAACCTCCACCACCAACCACCAACCACCTGAGCTCGCATTAATTACAAGTTTTTTATGTAGAAACTAAGTTATTTATAAAACTGTTATCATTTATTAAAGTTACTAAGTGAATTTTGGAGCTCTGGCCACCTATGCCCTCATTGCCAAATCTCGAGCCTCATGTATACCAATCTATACTTCGATCTATGACTGCAAAACTTCAAGCCACATCACCTATTCCATAAATGGCACTTTCCTTGTGTCATTTCCAATTTAAGTTTCCATTCCTTAAAATCTTTCAAGTTTCTCAAGGGTTTTCTTTCTAATTTAGGGTTTTATTAAAAAGGTTTGACTTGGGGTTTTTTCTTTCAATTTAATTAGAGGGTCATTTTGCATGTCTAGAGTCAGTCTAGGGAAATCTAAGGAAGTCCAAAGTAATCTAAGGTTTTTGAAAGCTTCAGCTCGAGGTTTTTTCCTCTTAAAATTTCATTTTCCCTCTAAATTTATACATTCAAAACCAGGGCTTTCTCAAATAGAATATTCCTAAGCATATACTTCATTTTCAAAAACCAACAAATATTCCCTAATATTTTCCAACCTCCCTATAGGAGTTGGACTTTCTTAGAACACTTGAAAAACATGTAAGACCCTTAAACACCATGGAGAGTGGACGTGCCTCAAGCACCTTCCACTTTCACTGGAGGTCTCACATACCTTAAGCAACTTAGAGCCCCATAAACTTATAGTGCACAGTGGAAGGTGGACCTATCCAAAGCACTCCCACCTCTACTGGAGATCTCATGACCCTTAAGCACCATGAACACTGGATGTGCTTTCAACACTTCCAAGTTCCACTGGAGAATATAAGTGTTCTAGACATCTTTATATCCTGCCAACTTTCACAATTGGTTTCTTGCAAGTACTAACTTCAGTTTCCATACCTCCTAAGGAAATGAAGTTAAAATCTAATGACCCTAGAGTGACTTCTTATTTGGAGTCAAATATTTAGATCACATTGACCTAGGAGATTTATGGGTTAGTATAAGTGTAGATTTCAAAAGTGAATGGATCCAGAGTATCTGTGACTCTATTTTACCATAAGTTACAACCTTCCCTCTATCTATTCATAACCTTGAGTTGATCCTTACAATAGCCCAATATTATGACCCTAATAAGAGATAAGTCTTTAGTGAGAGAAAGGTGAGAAGGTTCTAGATCTTGATCTTGACTGCATCAACATAGTGTTTACAATTCTTGAGTTTGAGAGTTATTTGGATATAAATCCATAAAGATCTACATAATTTTTTGAAGAGAAAAAGGATGGATGTCAAAAGATAATTAACAAGAAATGTCTCAAGACTCCCAAGCATTCCTCCACCAGAATGCCCAAGACTATGTATAGATCTGATTTTATAAAGGATGTGAGAGATATTATAACACTATTGCACAAAGTCACTAGTAAAAGTGATGCCAAGTGTTACAAGGATTGGATGTACCAGTATATCTCGATCATCATATAAAATAAAAAATAGGCACATTAGGCTTAATTAATAAGTG
The DNA here is from genome assembly GCA_037957365.1 of Torreya grandis. NCBI lineage: Eukaryota > Viridiplantae > Streptophyta > Pinopsida > Cupressales > Taxaceae > Torreya > Torreya grandis. Next base: position 568,113 of record JARHVA010001043.1, read on the forward strand.
ATTCCCTCCACATCCAGTTGATGGAGGTGCAAACAACAAATAAATTATATATGACATCCTATATTATTTATATCTTGGCCAAAGGAATATTGTTCCCAGGCCTCAATAGAGCCCCTGAAGAAATAACCAGAGTCTATAACTACTACCTTGATCTCACACTATAGGCTAGTAGAGAGTAATTTAGGAGAGTTAACGATGCTTTCATTTACAATGTCATTATTCTACTTGATCAAGAACTTATGAAAATAAGGTTCTCCCAAGCAACAAATTATGAGATTACCAAGTGGGGTTGCTTCTTCATATAAGTTCCCCACATAATCCTAGATTAGGTCAGCCAGATTCATTGGTTGACCCTACACACTTCCCTAGTATGTAAGTGATAAATGGGCATTGTTGGATTTGGTTAGGCAACTTGTGGAGACACATAAGCTCATTTTAGACAAGCATAAGGCAAGGATACATTTCCTATATCTATTGGCTGTTACATATGCCAATCTCTCTTGAAGGCCATAAAAGTTGTGGACTGAGAATGATAAGAAAGCTGAGGAAATTCTAGATCTTAATTAATTTTCCCTCTCTTTTGAATATTTTTAAATGTTATTATCATTTATAATTTCATTTCAAGATATTGCACATTGTAATTGCAAAAGTACAACTATATTTTTATAACTCTTTTTTAGAAAGAGATAGACATATTTTTACACTTTATATTTTTGATAATATGAAAGTTTTAAAAAGCACAAGTGCAAATTACACTTTCCATTTTTGATAAATATGAATTGTTAAAAAGATACAAAATCATAATGCGTAAATTGCATGGTTCTTTTGACAAAAGTGATAAAGAATTAGAAAGTTGTAAAAGTCTCACTTAAGATTTTGCATGCTAGGGTTTGCATGAGAAGAAACTTGGAATTATTTTTCAATGTTATCTTTTATTTTAAAAGGTGAGTTCTATTTTGGGCACCACTTTTTACATAAAGATTTATTTTCAAGCACCATAAGATAAGGAGCCTTGCATGGAGATCTTCAGTTCTAGCCATGCCATACCATGCCATGTTATGCCCAGGATCACTCCCAGCTCATGCATTTCATGTTCCAATCATTCCACAAATTCAAAAATTCAAAAAATGGAAGAGCTCACCTTTATTGCATGAGGGTTTTCCAAAATGCATGATCTTCTTTACTGAGCACTTGAGTTTCAATAACTACATGTCTTCTATGACATTTTTTATAAGAATGGGTAGACCCTATGGCCCAATCTATCTTTTTGTGATGAATTAAAGCTAAGATACTAATTAAAGACACCCTTACCTCATTTTTTGGTCACCACCATGGAGTCAACTGTGAACCTGCTCATACTCATCCACGCTTGTGTGCTCCTTACATCTTGACTGGTCTTCTAGGTCCACTCTCCACCTCAACTAGCAGTGAACCTCCACCTCAACAGTCCTTATCAGTAAGATATTCACTTAAAATCATGACAAACACCAAATCTCAAATTTAATAATAGCCAAAGTAACCATGAGTTACAAGTGATTCCTATTTCACTTTTACCCGATGGACTTTCAAGATTTCCACCTTGACTATCGATGATCAAGGTGACCATCAACTGTCGCCCTTGAGTAGCTTGACCATCGACGATCAAGGATCCCACCTTTTTTTTCTCTTGCCTAGAACAACCCTCTTTAAATAGACTCAAAGTCAACCCAACGACCCATGGAGACTACCTTCTTCACCCACCCTGACCACCTCATCACCTCGTCATTGATCTATTTCAACCCAATTAGCATGCATTTTGTGAAACTTTTTGCCTGGTCCTTTGACAACAATGAAAAATTTTCCATGTTGACTACTTTTTAAATTTGTGCCACCTCACACTTACCTAACTTGCTTGTGTCTTCTTGGGGACACTTCCCATCTCAGATACCCATGACAGTTGACCCATTTGTGTTTTCACCGAGAGCACTTCCTGCCTTGGATACCCATCAAAACACAAACATCATCTAAAAGACTTGATAGGAATAACCTAATCAGTTATGCCTAATGTTGTGGCATGATTATCTTATCACTTTTTTTTCTAGTACAAACCCTTATTTTTACCAACTATGGTAACCTCATCAATGCACAATCTTGGCTATCACACCCTTTATCACACTTTGTGCACTAGTTTATGCTTTCGTGCCTAACCTATCATGAACCTTCAAGCATCCACCATCATTCACCTTGTCAAACCTACACCCAATTCTATTTTACCTCATCAACTCCTAATTTGAGGGGGAATAGCCCCTCCCATACTCGAGGCAACTAGACCTTTGACCACCATTAGTTTTCTTGTTGTAACTTGGAGATTCAAAGTTGCATAACAAAAATAGGTAAAATGTAGACATAAAAAATATGCACATTATGATTCTGAGTGTTGAAACACCCCTGGAATACCTTAGGGCCCCCTTGGGACCAATCTAAACCTCTGAATCCTAGCTAAGCCTAACCCATAGTCAGTTTGTTCAAATGGATTAACCAACCTTTTTACCTACTTTTATGCTTCACCCTTGACCATCAACAGTTAGGATGATCATCGACAGTCACCTTGACCATCGACGGTCAGGGTGCACCTCCTTAACCACCAACATGCAAACCATCCATCTTATTTTTATAAATATAACTCATCTAAATCCATGTGTGAGCCATTGCATGAGTGAGTTAAAATTAGGAAGCCCAGTTCACGTCTTATTGTAAATCTCTTACCTTACCTATAAGAAGAGAGGAATAAGGAGATGAAAATTATCTACAATTGTTATCAAGAGCTTGTGCATCCAAAATTCTCTTTTTTATAGGTCAATCATCATCAACAATATAATGAGCCAGCTACTATGTCATAGAGCCAACTTGCCACCACCACTCTACCAAAGCACTAAGTATTATTACTCTATCATAATCATGCTAGACTCCACCAATAGGTCAATCACCTCAAGCATCCTCCTGATCAACTTTTTATAAAATAAGTACTTGATTTCCAACATTCAATTACTTTATTTACCTTTTACACTCAGCCCAACACAATTCGATCTCCCAAAATCCCACTTTGGGATCATGTCAATCAGCCATTCACTAACCAATCTACACACAATAATCACCAACAATTGTCCCAACTGTCGATGGTTATCCAAACCATCGATGGTCACTCCAACCATCGATGGTCACTGTGGCAGCAATTTCCAACAAGCTATTTTCACCTACCTACCCACCATAAAATCTAATGTTATATATTCCTGCCTATTCATAGACCTTTGTCTGATTAGTTTAAGTAGACCCTAATCACTTAGCACTAGTATTAATCAACTTATCTCTATTTTAATCATTTTTAGTATATTTATTAGCAAACATTTCTTGTGTTCAATTTTACTACCTTTTGATTATTGATGCAATTACTTTCTATTCTGTTAATAAACTTAATTGTTTAAAATGTGTGGATTAACAGTCCCCAAACAAGCTATCGCTAGGCAATCCACCCAACCATCCATCTAACCAACAATTTTCTTTAGTGTTGTCTTATCTGTAGGTCATCCTTCCAAGCCAAAGAGGAGTTCTTCACAATCATCTGATTCAACACACACACTACCAAACATATTTAGTTTCTTCTCCCTTCTTGAATATAAGCTGAAATTCATTAAAACAACTACATTGATTTATGTTCTTTATCACCTGTTTGGTAGATTATATATCATTTTCCATACACATGCATTTCATGATATATGAATGAGATTCAAGACATACATGATATACATGGTGTGTGGATGCACAGATGCATGACATTCTTATACATAGGGGCCATGCTAATATTGGGGCCATCTCGTTCCATAGGTTATATTTTTACACATTATATATTTTTAAAATATTTTTATTAATCATGTTAAGATACATTGATTGATTACACATGCCTTGCCCTTGCTAATATTATTTACAATGGTACATTTTATGGATATGTTACTTTGTTATGGTATGACTTTGACATAGATTTATGGTGTAGAGTTTAACTTGATTTATGATTCATTATTACTATTTCATTCCATATAAGATAATCATTAATTATGGTTAGTTCTAGCTCTTGCCTTAGTATATGAATTTTTTCTGATTGAGTTTTTAATTTTATGATTCTTTCTTTGGGCCCTTGATTTCTTATGTGAATTATGCTTGATTCAGTTTCTCATTTTTTATTTTTATCTATGTGGTTGCCTTGTGTGACATCTGATTGTCCATTGCATGTGGCTCTTGCCTTGTGTGACATTTCATTGTCCATTACATGTGGCTCTTGCCTTGTGGACATTTGATGGTCCATTATGTGTGGCTATTTTATTGTGTGATGTTTGATTGTTTATTATGTGTGGATCTTACCTTTTGTGACATTTGATAGTCCATTATGTGTGGCTCTTACCTTGTGTGATATTGAGTGTTATTGTGTGTATCATGGATGTGACATTGTGTAATTATGAGTGGATAAATATAGGATTGCCTGCTAAATTTGAGGGGTTGTGATCCATATCACACACCTTCCTCTTGTGTGTGGTGACATGATCCATATCATGAACCTTTTTGCATAGATTACTATTCAATGCTTATTTTTGTAATGATTTATACTACATGCCTAATTGGTATATCTATCTTAGCATGACACTTGGTTTCCATTAGTTACATGTTTTATGTATGCTTTGATGATCTATTCTCACTATGATGACATTCTCCACACGTTGGCACGTGTTTATATATGATTACATCTTTGTATATGATAATGAAATTAACTCTTATTTTGAGATGATCAATTCACAAGCTACATTCCTTACCTGAAAATGGGGGAATATTAGTGGGATTGTCTTAGATATTCAAGCCTCCATGCACATATAAGTCAGATATTGGAACAAATATATGATTCAAAGAGTTCATTTTGATTTAGATTATTACTTAGACTCATATTATGATACAAATATTTACAGATTGAGAGAGATTTAGGGGCATATGTAATGCATATGCAAACATTTTACAAGAACATTAGTGTTAGGTTTTCCATACATTTTGAGTTTTGGATCTAGTGGCATATAGATCTTATGACTTTTTAAATTAAATTGGGATAATGTTGGGTGAATATTTTTTTGTTAGCTAATTGAAGGCAAAATGGGTATATTAGCCACAACGTAATGAGATAAATCTCTCCTCTTAGCAAGGGGAGGTTCCCTATAAACTATTATAAACTAATCTAAACTAAATATTAACTCAAGGGTGAGATCATACCATCCATTTCTCTTTTTTCAAAAATGATGTTTACAAAGTAAAGGAAAACTTCCTTGATATGGACTTAATCCACAAGAAATCCATGAGAGTACAAAGCCTATTGTTGCTCCTTTGACTGATTTATAACTTATACCATACTAAGATGAGGTGCAGCTCAAAGTCTTCACCGAAAACTACAACAAAGTATATGATCACAAAGGATAAAATTATTTCAAATCCTTTCCAATATCCTTTGTACTAAAACACAAAAACACAAACTAAAGACAATTATAGTAACACAAAGTCTCTATAATCAACTTTAGAACATCTTCCAGATTATTTTCACTCACTCTACTTATTTAATCAAATAGATAAGATTGTATTAGGAAAAGGACATAAGAACTATTTCCTAAACAATACAAGTTATTCCAATATAAAGTTTGAAAAGTCACTTGCTTTCTCATTCATTTAAGAAAATATGATTTACAATCTGAGCTCAAAGTCTCAAAAGGCACTTCAATTTGGGTAGAGTTTTTGATTTAAATAACTAAAATATCCATTTACAAAAGAGGCCCTCCTTATTTATAGGGAGATGCCTTGAAGATTTTTGAAAAAACTCAACTACTTTGACCTAGTCAAAGATAGGAGCCCTTGTTGACTTTGACCTCCCATATTTTTACATGTAATTACATTTGACAAAATTACATGTGAAAATGTCCAAAGTGGTTACAAAAGTGCATTTGAAAAATGGAAATTAAACCAAGGAAGAACAACTTCAATTTGTATCCCCATTTTCTTCATGTGAGCATCGTACATGGTGATAGCTGCTTGCATCCTAATACCATCTAGAGTAATAGTGTTTTTGAAGATTATCTTAGCTCTGACTATGGCATCTCTCACTACTATAACTAATTTTGCATTACTAGTTAACCTGGTTTTTAGATTATCCAGAGTTAACTAATTATCTAGAATTTTGTCCACAGGGGCTATTAAAAATGGCTTATCTTCAAATTCTTTCTAGAACATACCTTCAAATTCTTGAATCATTTCTTTTGATAAAATAAATTGGTTGTCTTGTGATGTAAGCTTGCAAGGCAACTCATTTAATTTATGCAAAAGATTGATATCACTTTGCTCACTAAGGTCCTTTGAAGATTCAAGGTCACTGATCAACTCTTTAAGCACCTGACTCCTATATGTCAATGCCTCTTTAGTTTCATTGTAAGAGTCTTTATCAGTAATGACACCGATTGATATCAGAGTGTTTATTTTTAGTTTCCTCATATCCATCCATTTGTCAAGATAATATTCTATGCTTTCAATATCTTAAGAGATAACAGCAATGAGATCATCAAGTTCTGCTCTTATTTTTTTCATTTTATCTATTTTCTCAGACAACTCCGTGAGCAAGGAAACTCCTTGTGTATACATCTTATCCAAGTACTCTTCAAGTACTTTTCCTTTAGGATAGGTCTTTTCCACTTTCTGAATAACAGGGTCTTCTATGGAAATGGCCTCACAAATTACTATTTTTGGAGTGAAAGTAATTCTCCTTACTACTGCAGTCAATTATTCCACCATTGCTTTATAATGATCTTTCATCTCTTTCTCTCTATCAAAATTTTGAATCAAGATGTACATAGCTAACTGCATACCACTCTTAGCACTCTCATGAGTTATCTTACCTAATTCAACTCTAGAGATAGATTAGTCACTTAGATCAAAATTTTCAATGGTTGCATCCTGTGGAGGTCTTACAATTTCCAAAAATTTGTGTCCCTTATCCCCAATCATCTTTGAAAGAATCTTTGGCTTCTTAGGAGCCTTAACTTTTACTAGCACCATCTTATTGAAATCAAAGTCATCTAGAGAGATGGTTTATTTTTTCATTTTGGGCGTTTAAGCTGACAACCAAGGTGGGAGCACAGAAGTACTTACATTAGGATCAATCTCCATTGTTAGCATTACTAGAGTTGCACTTGCACCGGTAATGGAAATAATAGGTGGAGTATCAGTAAAAACTGTACCTTCTATTGAGTGATCAAAAGTAGAATTATCTTTAATATCAAAATATGGGGATGACAAACTAGGAATTGATCCCGAGGAATGAAGAATATCTCCAAAAGTGCCTTGAGGGTTGTTAAAAATTATTTTGGAAGGAGAGGGTGATCCATAATAGGGAACACTAATCAAGGAAATAGGTGAAGGGGCTGTAATAGGCATGCCAAGTGGGGAAGAAGAAATTCCTATTTATCGTTGCACATTCTCTTGTGGAGACAAAGTTTCCTTCTCTTGTTGATCTATGGGCCTATCATCAGTCTCCATCTATTCCATCTCTGGTTCTTCAACGCTTTGTTTCTCAACTTCCATATCTACTATTTTTGGCTCTTTTTCCATAACTTTCAACTTCTTCATCATAAATACGATCTTAGGCTTATGTGGCTTGGAAGAAGAAGGGACATCACTTTTGTTTTTCATTTTATTTTATGTTCTTCTCCTTATTTCCTCTTGAAATTCAGCTTCTGAACTTGTGATGAATTCTTTCAAAGTAATTTCTTTATTAGCTAACTAATTATTGGTGTTTGCCAATATTGGTCCAAATCTCTTCCTTAAGGAAGTCAGCACCTTTTGTGACCATTGGATTGGGGGAAGAGGAGCATTGACAACATGTTCATCATTGTATCTATTATTAATCAAATCTATGTCATCCACTAAATTCTCAAGGATATTATCAAGTCTCAGATATTCTATCTGCTTAAGAGATAACCTATTTTAGTTCATTTTCATAACATATTCCACTATCCTCAAATCTACCCAAACATCTTCAATCATGGGTTCATGAAATTGGGATTTTCTCTTGATTATGTCCTTTACGCCCCTGTAATAAAAATTTGGTCTTATTTTGAACTACTTTATGGTTACGAGCTGCATTTTAGTTTCCATAACTCTAGCTTTCCTAGTAGTTAACACTGAGAACCTGCCAATTTCAATTGGGAACCTAAAGTTAGGTTTCTTGAGTTCCATCTGTTTATTATGTACGACAATTATTTGCCTGCATAGCTCCATCAAGACCAATTTATTTGAAGGGAATCTTGGAAGCATATAAGGATGAACTTGGAAAAATCCAACCCATAGGTATGAAAAAGAAGGAAATTATAGGAACATACATCCAAAATCATTAAAAACTTTCCAAGCTTCATTTGACACTCTTTTTTGTTCTAATTGAGGATCAAAGAGACATAAAAATACTACAAAGAAAGTGTCATTTACTCTCCTGAAATGATGAATAGAACCCTTCAATGTCAATTGAGAGTAATATTGATACACTAGGGTTACTCTCCTATCTCCTTCTGATGTCAAACCTAGAAAGGCTCTCATCGAAGCCGCAATATAGACTAGGTAAGAAGTCATGTAGAATTTGAAGGTAGTGGATACCTTTGTCAATTTCTCATGCAAAGTGTTACCGACTTGTTCTCCCCAGAAGATGACTTGTTTGCCTTAGAGAATTATCTTGAATAAGGGATACATCCATTCATGAAATTATGAGGAAAAAGGTAAACCTCTTACCCTGCTGAGAAGAGTGATCAGATCACCAACTTCTTCTATAAAATGACTTCTTGGAAAGCTTTGTGGCCATCTTGACAAATTTTCCCTTGGATTCTTGATCCATTTATTGTTGATTACTTTCTTCATTTTTTCAAGATCTTTGTCATATTCTCTTTGTGCTTCGACAAAATCAAGCTTTATTACTTCAGTAGCAAGAGGACACATGAACACTTTATCGATGAATTTAGGATCTAGTCTAATTACCACATTACCACTAGCGTGTAACACAGCCTTGGTATCCTTATTATAGAACTGAGCACATTGGAGAATAAATTTTGTGTTGTGAGCCACTACAAGGAAAGAAGATACCAAATAAATATTGCTATCAATTATCTTCTTCATTTCATGGCTAGGATTGCTTGATTTAGTTCTTTCCATGAACTTGGCCATATCCACATGACCGATCTCTATATCCCTAATGTCGTCGACATTAGAAGTAACCAAGGTGATTAGAAAAACACCTTGATATTTGTACTTCATTATCTTTAACTTCTTTGAAGAAACCTCAGTCATTTGGAAGATCTTTTATCAAAAGGATGTCGATGAAGAATGATCCACAAGAGAAACTGCGACAAAATTCATAATCATGCAATCAGAGGAAATATTGGAAATCTAGAAAATTTACATGTCGATGATCACGACCATGGGGATGCACTTGAAAGGGCTAAAATGCAAGCAGGTTGAAAAACCAAAGGAAAGCAGGCTTAAAAAAGCAAAAAATCAAAATTTCCTAGAGTTAGGAAATCAGAGAGAATATTTGCATGGGCAACAAAATTTGTCACCCTTGCATATGGGGGGTATGTTGTTTCTACGGTGAAAATCACCGACCTTGCAGGTTGATGCATGCAGGGCGGCAAAAAATGTTGCTTTTACATGTCGTTAAACTTTGTATGAGTGGTAAAAGTCACTGCTTATGCATGATTAATAGTGTAAGCATGACAAAAAAATGCTGCTACTTTAGGGAATGATAGAGGTGGGATTTTGTGTAAGGGCAAAAAAATTCATCACTCTTACAGGTGGAAACTCACTTGGGCAGTACAATTTGATTTCTTAGGCTATTGCCTAGTAGACCTATTCAGAGAAATGTGGGTGGCCATTTTTCAAATGATGAGAAAACATAGGTCAAGTAGAAAATAGTTTTACATGTATTAGGGTTTTAACATTTTTAGCCACCGAGGCTCACCAGGGCAAAAGAAAAAAATAAGGGGGAGCTGAACTATAGAAAACAAAACCTAAAAAGGCAAAAAGAAGAAAAAATTGAACTTAAAGGAAAAGAAAACAAAAAACAAAAACCTAGAAGTAAAAAGACTAAAAAGCAAAACTTACATGGTAATTTTGAAATCCTAAGCTCAAAGTTAGAGAATTCATAATCCTACTTATTCACGCAGTCGAATGATTACAAGGAGAAGGAGCAGACAACTAAAAATAATTAAAATGAGCAACAAATGAAAATAAAATGCCCCAAAACAAGCCCTAACCACTCAGTACGTGTGGCCATAAATGCCACGTGAAAATTGAGATCATGTACTGGTGGAAAAAATCACCACCTTTGCATGTAATGGAGAAGAATATGCATTGGCAATAAAAATTTCCACCTCTGCATGAGGAGAGGAAGAAATATGCAAAGGTGACAATTCTCACTGCTCATGCATGAAGGGGAAGGGAAATGCAAGGGCGGCAAAAATCACTGCTCTTGTATAAAAACCAAAAAAACTTGCAAGGGTGACGATTTTTGTAGCCATTGCATTGGAAATATTGAAAACATGCAAGAGCAGTGAAAATCACTGTTAATGCATGGAAAAACCAAAAAAGGTCTAACACCTTGAAAACTATCAAAACTTGACATCTAATTAAATTAATATTGCAACGAGTTTCACATTTTTTGAGAAAATGTGACGAGGGAGTGTTGAAATTTTTCCCAAGATGTTAGACAACTTCACTCGAGATGAAGATAAACTTTCCTCGAACAACAACTTTAGAGTGAAGATCATGAAATGGGCAAGTTTCCTAGGGGTTGTCCCTAAAATGAGCATGGCTGATTTTGGGAACAACAAAAAACTGATCAAATTAAGGGGCATGAACATTATTCATGCACACACTATTATAGTTTTTTCTATTTTGAAGTTGGCATTGATGTGATATTGCTAATATTGAAGGTAAATTTTTGAATCTATAAGTACATATATAGGTGTTGGTTCACCCTACATGAGTATAATATAGGCTCCCCCTTCCATCTTGAGATTCGAGATTAGTTAAATGAGTAGTGTGGTTAAGGTTTTGCATTGTTCAATGGCCTAAGCTTACTCCCTCTTCATAGGGGATAGGGCATTTATTTTCCCAAACCACAATTTGAATAATGCCACTTAACATATGACATAGTCATTCCATGACATTCTCCATGGGTGCATGATCACCCCTAATTTTCAATACTTCAAAAGGAATCACATCTCCAAAACTTTAGAGGGCAACATGGTTCACCCACTTACAAGTGTATTCCGTCCTTGGTTTTCAAATCTCAAAATTTTTATTAATCAGAATCATTTTAATTTTTTTTCATATATAGACAATGATTATTACATGTTTATTGCATGTTTTCATGGATCAAGTTGCACACTTGGAACCTTCTCCTAAATATAAAGTGGCATATGCACTAAGGTACATTTCTTTATCCTTTTACTCTAGCATTATTTTACTTTCAATACTAGAATAAAATGAGAGCACTTGTAGATACTAAAATTTGATATTAGACACTTGGAAATGTGAGTCTTAACCTATATTTACCTCACATGATTTGTGCATACACATATGGTGCTTGCATACCCTTATCTACTATCGCTTGCCTTTTATGGGCCTAAATTTTCCAATTTATTATCAATCACCTACATGATTTACATAGTCTATGCCTAACATGCTTATCATCATATGTAAACTATCTCTCAACTATCGCATCATAGTTATTGCGTTCCTAACCAATCCATCAGAACTCATACAATTTTAAATTTTTATAGGCATCCAATTCTGATGGAATTGTCCCTATACCAAGAAATGATCACTTTACAAATTTAAATCATCTTTACGGATCGGTCCATATATTTCCAATGTTAGTGGAGTGAGAATTTACCCAAAGATTCATCTATTAATATACAATAGGTCTATGTCTATTCCCTATCTAGCATCCCTTAAGCAAGGACTAGGCAAGCCTATTCTATCATTTGCACATTGAGAGAGATTGCCCTAAAATTCCTAAATAAAAAAATAATCACAATGAGCAAGTTGTAGCCATGTCTGAAGCACCTAATCCAAGTAAGGTTTTATATTATGAAGTGAAAAAAGTTAGTTCACATGATGCATTCATACTTATGGATCACGATTACACACATTTAAGAAAGGGGAAGAACTACGTGTGGTTTGATTTCCCTCTTATTGGATATGTAGGTAGTGCTCACTGAATCACTGGAAAATGGTTGAGGTCAGTGCAACCATCACTCTTCCCCATTTCTATAAGTTAACCTAGTGTCTAAAATGAAGCTAAGGCTTTGAAGAGGAGATAAGATTATGGATTCTTCGAACGCAATGAGCAATGGATATCACATAGAGAGACAATTTATAAGTAAGCGGAGTGACCTATGTCAAAACATTTAGACAAAACCTACAGGGATGAATCTAGTAGAGGCAGACAACTTCATCTAACATAGGATTCAAAGGTTGATAGACTCGTCTAGGTAGAATTAGACATCCAATTTCCTAATCTAAGCAGGTCTTCAACCATTTCCAGCACTTTCGGTCCCTTGTACATAGTCTTAGTCCCACATAACCCTAGAACAAGCTAAACAACTAAATCCTCTTAGTGTTTTCCATTAATAGTAAATTGTAATTATTCAATGAAACTCTACTATAGAATTTAGATTTGTGTTTTATTTTAATATCTTATACAATCTGAATAGTTCAAAAGTTCTTATTAGATCGCATTAATTAAAAAAACAAGTTAAAATAATGACAAGGATGGGTTTGAGGTGGTCCTCTGAAACAGGGAAGTAAAAATCCATTTCCCTCTTCTCACATTAAAGTTAAAAGTAAGGCTCCATTGAAATTCACAATAGGTAAAGAAAGATGTGAGATAAAGATTCAATGGTAGAGGGAGAATAAAACAAACTATACATTGGCATGAGAAAGATGACAAGAGAACTGTATCTTAATAAATCTAAGGAGAGACACATGCCTATGCCATAATGAAGCATAGATCCAACCCTAAGCATTTGTTAAAAAAATGCTAGTGGTGATAACACAAACATGCCAGCCTACTCACATCTGTAAATCATGAAAAAATTGGTATGCCACCCATTAATATTCACATAAATTCAAAACAAATTTGGACATTAACTCTCCATTCAAAATTTCCAGTCTTTACATTTGCTTCCTCTATAAACATTAAGGGATCCCTTTATTTTGTAATTATGTTTCAGGGTGTTGGATACCAACACCCGTGAGATGATCCAAAAATTCACCAAACAACACCCGTGAGGCAATCCACAAATCCACCAAATTATTAACATTCAAATTCCAAATAATATGTAAAAATACCAAAGACTAAGATGTTTTATGGTGGAGGTGTCCAATTCAAACATCCTTTAAATCCTTCTAAAAATTGACTGAGGTATAAACCACCAAAGACTTGAGTTGGGTAAATCCTTTCTGTGATTGAATTTGCTTCTCAGAAGTAATGTTGATTCAATAAAGAGTATAAAGCTTAAGAGGGGACAAGCTTTTCCAATAATATTATTTAAATTCTAGTTGTTTACACCAAACTTCTTAATACTCGAAAATATGCCTATAAAATATCCTTCAATAATTAAGTTCCTAATTCCACACTATAATGCCCTTTAGAGGTCTAATATTAGAGCTTGGTCTTTAGTCTCATTATTTAAACCGTCAACTAATTTTATGGAAGCTTCTTTAATCAATAAGCTAATGTAATCACAAATATCACAACCTCCACTAAAGGCATAAGAATTACTCTTGGCAGTTGCATTGAAAGTCAACTTAAAAAGACCTTGGAAAAGGGGGATGAAGATCCATTTTCCTTTCGACACTTATTCAAGTGATAAACTCTTAACCCTTTAACAAGTACCTTGAAAATAAAATATATATTTATTTAACTTATATCACTCATTACAAACTTCTAATAAAAAATTTCCTTCCAAGACTACAACGGTTGCGATAAATCATTCTCATAAACCACAATACACAATGTATTTATTTACTGGCAGTGGCCCTGAATGTACAAGTTAAATAGTGATGAGAAGTTGAGAATGTAGTTACAGGGTGTTTTTGTTTACTACATGGTTTAACATGGCTTATGTGGTAGATGATATAGAGAAATAAAACTTATATAGATTTTTAGTTTGTTGTGTACCTCTTCGGCACAACAATGTCATCAAGGTAAGAACCCCTATTTGTTTCCTTGTCATGAAAGGAATACTATAATAAATTTTAGTCTGAATTTACATATAAATAAATCAAGTAAACATAGGAAATATTACATAAATCATCTCCACAATCTTCCAATTCAATTCTTTTCCAAGATTTAAATCTATAGAATCCAAGGCATTAAACCACATGAATCAAGGACACAATTACTTATGGTATCCATAGGATCGAAACCAATTTTTAAGACTTGTAATTCATTTTTGAACTAAACATAATCACTTTAACCTTTATAAAAACACAATTATATATGATATTGCAAACACTAAATGTCATGAGTCATCATTCAACCATATGTACACAGTCCTAGAAATGAACACCTCTTTTAAAGACTTGCTACTATTTTTAAATATAAAAGTGATAATTTCTTTTAAGCAACCATAAGTACATATTCTTAGAAATGAACACCTCTTTTAAAGACTTGCTACTATTTTTAAATATAAAACTGATAATTTCTTTTGAGCAAACTCAAACATTAATGAATTCATCCACCGAGATGAAGCATACCATTGAAATTGGTGGCAATAATAAAAAATCAAGAATTGAATAAATCTACACTATAAAATAGTAAAAGAATTGTAAGTTGATTTATTGAGGGTCTTATAATGACTCCACCCCTAAATTTGCATAACAAAGTTAATGAATCACCAAGGAATTTTGAGAATTTACCAAAACCTTAGAGGTAAATGAAATTAAACAAAAATATTTAATAAAATTTTGGAAATGCAACCTTCATAATTTATTCAATGATATTATAACAGTCACCCAAAAGGGTATAACAATCATAATTCATAATATCTTACATTATACAAATCAAGTGTACTACTATTTTTTAAGGACAAGCTAATAGAAAACATTTAAATCACATAACTATAACCATCACACAACTACCTTATTATATCCTATAATAATGTACAACTGATTATAACAAAGAAGAGTCATAGTTTAATACATTTAAGGATTGGATTAACATGAAACATACATCACTGTAAAAATATAAACCATTTAAAGTATTGAATAAAGATCAGATCGAATGACCCTTACCAAGCTTTATATATAGCAGCTTACACTCAATTCACTAAGAAACCCACAATCTCATTATAAACAAAACTGGGTTGAATAAAATCTAACTATGCAATGTTACAATATCAACTCAAATATTCAAAACTTCCATACCCAGTGGGTTCATTTCAATTTCATGGTAATTCCTCTGTATATCAAAACATAGTCCATGCACCTACTGAGCCCATCCATTAGTGGATATCCCTACCCACCGCAACCATCGATTGGAGATGGAAGTAGGAATGCAGTAGCTAACTTGGAGAATACAATTAAAACCAACAACGTGAAGCAAAATGATCACATGTACAAAAAGGGGTACAATCAAAACCAGGGTTTTTCAATACACACTAAACCCAATTAAGTAATTTCAAAGAAAAAACATTTCAAGATCCCAAGCCTCAACTAGTCTTACAAATAGAGGGAGTTCTAAAACTTTCAAGGGTCTCATGACCTTCAACATCCTTTTAGTTTGCATTCAGATGACTACAACATCCATTTGAATCATGTTCCTAACTCAACATTAGTTGGTTTCTCACTTACGAAATAATTTAAAATCCATAATGGACAAATCAAATAATGTAGAAATGACACAAGAGTATCCCACCATCAAAAGATGAAAAACAAATAATTCAGTTCACAAAAGAAAAAATGGGGTTTAGTTATGAGGTGACCATACTGCATCATACTTTCATTTTTAGCTATATGCACCATGTTTGCCACTACACAACAAACTTCCAAGACCAACCAAGCTCTTTACTGTTGCATCTACACCCAATCCAGCAAGAAGGGCATTAGTAGTAGCTGCTCATAGTCCATTAATTAAACATGTATAAATGTATATGTTGTATTAATAATTATAAATAATTTTAAATAATATTTAAATATTTTGAAAGTCTCCAAAATGTCAAAAATAAAGTAAAATAGCCTCAAAATAATCATTCAAAAAAAATTCCATATACTTTTTTTAAGTAAGCATGAAGCTCAACATTCTATGTTGCTTTTCAGCTAGATGTTCTTTGAAGACTAGTACTCCAGAATATGGACACAAAGTAGAAGGTCAAGAAAAGAAGCATGCATATTCTCAATATGATCAAAAGCCCCTTTAATCCTAACAGAGCATGCACCCATTTCATAGTGACAAAAGCCCCACTCATAATTAAATTGGTGTCGAAAAGAGGAGGCCATATTACATCCTAGAAAGGATATTAAGAATGCATTTCTGGTCATTCATAGTGGGTTCTGGTTTTACATCAAAGACATGAACCAACTTACCAAAAAGCTTGGGAGAAGATTTTTAACAAATTTCATGAGTCATATCCCAATTTTATAGACATTGTTTTGTCTCCTAGAATGTTTAGGGTCATGACCAACAAACCAATCCATGTTAGAAATATCAATTACTTATTCTTTGGCATCCTCTATATGAATATTTTATCCCCATTCATTGGCAGTTTTGAGCAGCCAAATCTATGTTAAGGATATCTATTACTTCTTTTTGGCATCCTGTGGGTAAAAATTTTCTCTTCTTTTATTCCAAACTTTGAGTATAGAAAATACTTCTTTTTGGCATCCTTTTATTGCAGGAAAATTATATAAAACAAATAAATTCCAATCAACTTTCACTTCACTTACAGAATGCTAATCACTAAAAGTATGAACTAT
This sequence comes from Torreya grandis, assembly GCA_037957365.1. Classification (NCBI taxonomy): domain Eukaryota; kingdom Viridiplantae; phylum Streptophyta; class Pinopsida; order Cupressales; family Taxaceae; genus Torreya; species Torreya grandis. Next base: position 585,189 of record JARHVA010001043.1, read on the forward strand.
ACAAATTTCAATTCCAATTTATTTGAGATTGATTCAAACACACAAAAATAAAATATATATTTATTTAACTTTTATCGTTAGTTACAAACTTTTATTCAAAAAATTCTTCCAAGACTACAATTGTTGCAATGTTTTTGTTTTCTTCTATTCTAAACTTTGTACTAATGGATCTATTATTCTAAAGGAAGAGGCTTTCACGCTTTTATATGCATATATCATAAATAACATTCTAATCTACCTTATTTAGAGCATGAGGTGCACAAAGGTGCACAAAGGGAAAGAAACATTAACATATCTAATGTGTTCAAATAAAATCTAGATCAATCATCATTTTTTATTTTGTTTAACTTTGAAAAACCTCTTTCACATACTATTGTGCTCACTGGAATAAAAAGAATAGCTTGTCATAGTTGTATTAAATATGGAAACCCTTCAAACCATTCAGGGTTACCCCCACAAAGATTCCATGCTCCAAACATATATTTTTTTGGTATGATTTATAAATAGTAAAAAAAAATTCATCCATCTCACCTAAACATTTGATAATATCTACAATAGGTGGGTTCCCAACACTAAATTTTTAACATAACCATATTTTTGTTTGGTGGTCTCTATCATCCATCTCATTATAATAATTATGAGTACTAAAAACTTAGCATCATTAAATATAGGTAAATATGTGAGCCTTGTATCTAGAGAGTCAATAACCTTCACTATAAAACTTTTTTCCAATACAATGCAATCATCTAGTTTCTTAGATCTCTATGAGTTGGGAAAGATCTCAAATCTCTAATGGGATGTATATGTATTGTACCTATTCCATTTGCAAACTCAAGAGTTATTCCTTCTGCTCTATTAAAAAAATATAAAATATGTATTGTACCTATCCCAAATATGTGTCTTTAAAATCTACTATGAAGCATGTCAATAGTAATTTCTAACGTAGTTTCAATAGAAGTAATGTCAACATGGTCCTCTTGAAACTTTTTATTTAACTTATTTAACTCAATAAGCACGTCTGCAAGTAAATGGATGAAAAATTGTACTTGAAAAATTCTTTCTAAATCATACATTATTTTCTCCTCTAACTCTTATTCTTTCAACAAAATAGGCATGAGTTTGACAAGCCTTTCCATGACCTTTCCTCTAGAGATCCCCTTGATTTGATGAACTTGCAACACCTCTAACTGACAGTTTGGAAATTACTCCATTATCTCTCTTAATGCCCCATGTCTTTTAGCAGATTTTCCAAGCCATGAATAAATTTTGTTTGTGAATTTGTTAATGAATTATAGCTCCGAAAAATAAGATAAAACATCATTTATTGCTAATGGTTTTCAATGAGCTATGCAATGAATATTTAATAATTAAAGAGCATCTTGATGAAGCTTAGTAGATAAATCTTCACAGATACCCCTCATAGCAGAAGCCCCATCAGATCCTAATCCAACTAACTTCATCAAAGATAAATTCATCTCTCCTAAAAGAGTTATCACAACATCATACATAGATTGAGTTGTTCCATCCTTTATTTGAAGGAGGTGTATAAATTTTATTACACATTTACCTATTCCTTCATTTGTCAAATATGTAATGTAAACTATCAAATGTTGTTGCATAGTTTGATCAATACTTTCATCAACTAAAATTAAGTAAAATGGACGATGAATTTTTTTATCTTTTAACTTTTTCAAATATATCTCCTTCGCAACTTGTAGAAACTCTTTTCTAAATGTGGTATATGTATATGAAGAGTATTAATCTATTAGAGGCATGTGTGGAGTTCCTTTATACCCATTCAAGTTTCAAATTGGCTTATAGAGTTCTAAAGGTAAATCATGTATGGCAATAAAATATATATTTTCTATTATGAATATGATTCTCTCCTTCTCAACATCTACCATTAGTTATACATGTTTGGTAATTGGAATTCTAATTTATTTTTTTTCTTCATCCAAAAGTTTTAAAAAAAATTTATGAAGCTTTGATTCTGTATAGATTCATAGACCACTAACTTGCAAGGTGGTACTCCCATCTTTATCAAATGGATTCTCTCTCTTATATTTTACACACCAAGAAAACTTTATCCTTTCAACACTATTGCAATTTTTTACAACATAAGCCCATGGAAATCTTGTTTTCCATTTGGATTTGAATGTTCTTTTCTATTTCTTTGATGTTTGTTCCTCTTACTGAATCTATTTTCCATTTGATTCATAGTTTGCTTCATGTAGATGAACATCAAAGCCTTCATTTCTGGAATGGCATTGTTGATTAGAATCTTGAGGGCTATGAAATGCATCAACAAGTGATAGTTATCTTTTATCATTCTTAGGACAACTAATAGAAGCCATTTTCTCACAATTTATTCCTACTCAATGAAAAAAATAAAAAAAATAAGTGCCATATACCAGAGTACAATATGATTTATTTCATTATAATAATAATATTATAAATATATATAATAGTATTATAATTTATTATTAAAAAAATATAATAATTTATTTCTTTTTTTTTCTCTTAAAAAATATAGTGCATTCTTTAATTAAAATAAAATAAATAGTCCAAATTTTTATGAAAATTTAAAATGCTTAAGAAAAAGTGCATGTGATTAAAATGAACCTACGTTGGTGGGGAGACTTTCAACTCTTTCAACCCACCATGGTTTAAATTTGATGGTCGAACTTCCCTTAATAAAATTTTAATGACAACAATCCATTCAATATCACCTTTCAAATGTAAGTACCCTTATTAAAAAATAAGGAAACATCAAAAGACTAATTATATATTTACTATCATCTCTCAAATATATCTCTAATTATTGTAATATTTTGAAGGTTCCTAAAAAAAATAACTTTTTCATCAGATATGGTTTTTGAAAAAAATGCACCCTATTTTACAATTAATGTGTTTAAAAAAATACACATGGCTATAAAATTTAAAACATGGCTCTAACTCCATGGTAAAACAATTATTATGTAAAAAGTGTAGGGCTCCTATTTTTTTATCTTCACTTCATTCTTTTAGTTGTATTGTTTCATTTTTATGAGACCAATCTCACTTTAAATTCATATTATAAATATATATAATAGTATTAAATTATTTATATATAATTTTTTAAAAAAAAATTAAAATACCAAAAAAATCCATAGCTTGCAGGGTGACAATTCTGGGGCAATATTTGTGTGGCTTCTTCACTTTCTCCTATTTTTGAAGTGATTTTACGAGTAACCTGCAATAATAAATAAAAGGCCTTGAATTTAAAACTCTAACAACAATTAGTAATATTGCTAAAATAAACATAAACCTAAAACTAGTGTAGAGGTAAGTAACCTTGACTTGCCAGGACATCACATGAATCATATCTCATCCTCCTTCCAAAGTTCCAACACATCGGTTGAAATTCTTATCGTAGATTCGTAACCCTTAGATTTCAATTTCTCCCCTATAATTTCTCCAATGTTTAATTATTGGTTTCCTTCGACTGTGACAAACACAAACAAATATATATCGTTGTTGCATCCATCCCAAGGAAAAAATATATATGAACCCAATGAATACAAAATCACTAATAGAAATAGAAACATAAAAAGGTGGTGGAGTAAGTACCCATGAGAAAAAATGAGATATTATACGCTCAATAGTTATTACGCTAGGGCTAGTACCCATAGGAAAATAACTATAAGTGAAATAGATATGCTATTATTAAACCCAATGGCTTTACCCCCCAATGACAATGGCAATTATTGGCATCTTAACTCTTTTCTACCTGCCCCGACCCCTGGTGGAACATATTTGATGGGATTTGAGAATTTGATGGAAAATCCATATGTTGGTAAGCTGATGTTACATCCCAATTTATTTGCTAAGCAAACTTACTTGATTATCTGTGGATTTTTTATAGTTGATTTGATTATTACTAGCTAAGTTGTAAGTCATATGTTGTTATGGGGCAGTTGTATGTTGCTTAAATTTTATGATTTCATTCCTATGAGTTAGTTGTAATACATATTCTTTACATTGTGATCATGTTAATCTATTATTTCAATATTATCTTATGATATACATGTCATGATGTTATAGACTAACTACCTACTTTTCATGAGTTGGATGCAATAGAGATTTATCTCTCAAAGTCTGATGGAGGGAGAGCATCATCGAAGAGGATGACATAGATGAAGATATTGGGGGATGATAGAGAAATTGGCTAGAACCCTACACACACCACATTAGTTAATACATGTTATATGCATAATAGAATGATTAGCGTAGTGTATTTTGATGTTGTTTGCATTTAGATAGTTGTTTATGTATGGTTAATTATGAGTTAGTTCAATTTAATATTGGTATGCATAACACATAATGTTTATGAAGTGTATTTTGATGTTGTTTGCATTTAGATAGTTGTTTATGTATGGTTAATTATGAGTTAGTTCAATTTAATATTGGTATGCATAATGCATCATGTGTGATTACATCATAAACATTATGCGTAGTGTTAAATATATAATGTTACATTTTGATTATGCTTGTGATCAATTTAATTAACGTCCGATTTACCATTTTGGATTAAAATAATATAATAGGTTTTATATGTATTAGTTAGGATACTAATAAAACCCTACTGATGTTAACATAGCTAAGTCGGTCATAAATAAAGTAATTTTATTATAATTAATAATTGAATTATAATAAAAAAAGGAAAAAGTAAATAAAATAAATAAAAACCCAAAGAAAGAAAAAGAAAAACATAAAAGGAAAAATAAGGAATAAAACAAAGAAAAATAAAAAGAGGTCAACTTTTTAAAAAAAGAGAGAAGAAAACAACACTCAAAAAAATAAGAATGTTGTATAAAGGGGAGAAAAGAAGCACAATGGAATAGGGGAGGAGAATAGAGAGTGGCATAGAAAGAAGAGGCACATAAGGGAAGAAAATATTGAATAAAAGGAGTTAAGGAAGAACAAGGGGGGTGATTTTAAGAATCTTAGAAAATCAACAATAATCTCAATTATTGTTAATCAAATACGCCCCTGCCAATATTACTTGAAAATATGTTTTTTTATCTATTTTTACTTATCACAACAATATGATTCCTTGTTCCTTGCATATATAAACAATAAAATAGATAATGTAAATATAGAAAGAATACAAGTCCTTCAAAAACCATTGTATTTTTCAATCCACAACTGCTAGATCATTGTAGATGCCTAATGAAATGACTAAAATACAAGTAGTAACTACACCTAAGTGAGGTGCCTACATGCATCTGGTCTGTTGTTTATTTCTTTAACCACTTATTCATGTATTTGAAATTATACCAAAAGGAGATTAAATCAATAATTTTATTATTTATATGCAATAATATAATTATACAATGAACTTCATTGAAAAATGTACAATGATTCATGTGAGAATAACAATGATTTATGCTATATATGATCAATGATTTAGGTTTTCCATCATAATTCTTTAACATAAGCTCTTGATAATGTAAAATCAGAGTATTGCATGAATAGATGTATCAGGATAATTATTGTATATAAATATTGAAATTGAATACATCATAGTGCTCTCACATAGAATATTCACAAACTAAATATATAAATGAGTTCAATAGAATATTGTATGAATGCATTTAATAGAATGATTAATTTAGTTTATATGATTATATCCACATATCTGATACAATAATTTATTATGTATGTTGTGACTATCTAAATATACACAAATGTATATACAACAAAGGATTTAATTAAACAATGATCTAAATATATACATCCCTCAAAACATACGACGATTCAGGGGAATACAAGTTATTATCAAAGTATATGTGGAACCTAAGGAACACAAATGTATATACACATGTAACATTGTGGTGTGGAGAATACATTTGTGGTATGGATAATAACATGTTACAAATGAATCTAAATTGCATTAAATACTTACTTGATAATTATGCTATTATTTAGTTATCATCTATCACAATGATCTAAATATACACAAATGTATATACAATGAAGGCTTTAATTATATACATGTGGTATCACTATGTATATATCCTAGTGCTAGTATATATAGTGACTTGGATTTAATATTTAGATATCATATGTTTTAATTGGTACTTGCCAGTATTGTATAGCTAATAGCGATCATTATATACATGTGATTAATACAGTGATATAGTCACCTAAAGAAGTTATAATTAAGTGAAATTATAACATGTAAATAAAATGATATGGAATTATATAGTCTGGATTGAATTTAATATAATTTACATGTTATACCTACATTATGGATATAATATAGTCCATTGTTGAAATAGTTAATACGGACATACAAATAAATAGAAAGACGGATTTAATGTAATTCATTAATAATTGATAATCCATTAATGGATTCAATAGATATAATATTGTGCATTTTATCAATTAACTATATTGATAATTTTAGTGGATGTATATAGCATAAACAGTGAATCCATGATGCATAGAAGCATAATCTTGAAGTATATCGAGCAATATACTTCTATATAATTTCATAAGCTATATATATGTAGATCATAATATTACCCGTAGGATCATTATATTAGTCATAGATCTTGAACAAAGATTGGCCGTAGATCAAAGCTTGACAATATATAGTCATATATTTTAATATTATATTTCTATTTGAAAATGTCCACATTGGCTGTTTGATGAGTAAGAAATATGTATTTTAATTTGTCTCAGACCATTGATGAGTTATGAATATAATCAACCAGGAGACTAAGCTATGATTACATATCTTTTATATATCTTGCGGACCATAGTCATATGATGATCGTGCTTGAGAATGGATGTACATATATATGGATGTACATGGATATGGATGTACATCAATGTACATGGTTTTAGTGATATGAATAGTATTATATAACTTATTAATAGGGATATCACTAGTATTGGTATAAACAATAGTGATACTAATTTTTTTTGTTATAATGTTACATTGTCTCTATACTGTTGATTGACTAATGTTACTTCCATTATTGATACAATTACATGAACGAAGTATATATATTGACATTTAAAAATATGAAGGAATATATGTGTGTGTGTATATATTATATATATATACACACATATATATGAAAGCTGTGAGGAGCCTAAGTCTATGTTTTGGCTCTGTTTTTAGCTCTAAGTAGAGACTAAGTAATATATTTGAAGCATAGTAGTGTTATATAAAATAAGTCGACAAAGTCAAACCTGTAGCAACATATATAGATGAAATGCATAGACTATTGTAGATTATAAACACATAAAGGAACCTTGCGAATGCCTTATATGATATATTTGAATTAGAGGTTGTTTTCTTCTATGTTGAGAACTAAGAATAAATAATGAGAATGGAATATTGATAGAGAGAGGTCTATTGACTGTAGTACGCAGTCTATATCTTGATGATTCATGGATGTAATGATTGTGAAAATATTATAAAAACCTTGACTAATATCATAAATGACTGTTGGTATATATCTATACAATATTAAAAATTTATGTGTGGTACATTTTATGAGTATATCAATATATACAAGTGTTTATCTACATATATAGCATATACTAGTGCAATCATGATGTGTGCCTATAAGTTATAAGTAGTATGCAGTTTAAACATAGGATATACCTGGTTAGTATACTTTGGACTTGTTTACTTAATATTATGAGACTTTTGATTCCTAAAATTTTAAGACTAGTTGTTCATGATTGAGTAGTGTGCTCATGTACAATGAACTATTATATTATGGGATGCCATAGAGTATATTTGAAAACTATAGTCTAAATGTATGTTATACCCAGGTGGTATAAACTATAATTTCTATGACTAGATACATTCATAAATTTGATGGACTAAATGTATGTGTGTTGGTTATTTATTTGAATAACATGTTTTATGATAGTTAATAAGAAGTATTGTATTGTGTCTACTTACAAAAATTATAATATGCATTCTAATATATATATATATATATATATATATATATATTGTTAGGTTGTGGAGCTAAAAGCTTCACCAGGATGCAAACAGGAGAAGTTACAGAGGTTACGGAGGTTGCAGAGAGTTGCAAAATGAGTTGCAAGGCAACCGATGTCAGTCTGATCAGCCGATGTCGGTCAGATAGCAGTGAAGAAGCAATCAATGTCAGTTACCAGTCGGCTGACATCGGTCAGGAAGGTGCCAATGTCGGCAGCCTGTACGTGAACATGCAGTTTGCATGTTGATTCTGGAGAGTCTATTTTTGGACTGTTAGTTTGCATGTTAAAAGCCAGTCATAGTCTTGAGTTGCGCATCTAATTATTGTAATTAAGATAGTTTAATTATTGTAAGCATGAGATTTATATATGGACTCATGGGCTGTATTGTAAATTAGAGTGCTAGAGAGTAAGAGAGCAAATAAGCTCCTTCTGAGAGAGGAGAGCAATGGTGTGTTCTTCCTAGTGCCACAGTACCAAGGTGGGTGTTGGTTTGGAAAATTAGAAGGGTTTTTCATATTTGTATGATCTTGGTCAGCAGGTGAGCATGGCTTCTTTTGGAGATCTACAATGGTGAGTAAGGTCTAGTGATTTATAGGTAGCAGTAGAGAGCAGGAGATCTACTTAGAGTATGGTTGTGTACTTGATGTACTGGCAGCGTGTTACTGACTGGTTGGAGAGGTGAACATCAATTCTATATTGGAGTTGATTGTTGGGACAGAGAGAGAGAGGGAAGAAGGTCTTGAGGTTTGGTGAGCCTTTGAGGTGGAAGAAGAAGTGGCATCTTCTTTATTGTATATTCTTCTGAGTGATTATTAATACAATTATGTATTATCTCTCATATTCCTGTGTTGTTTCATATTTCTAGTTACTTATTGATTCTAGTTAAATTCTGTGTTTAGTTGCTAATACAAGAAGTAATCATATGTGCTCTATTGGTGGAGCAAGATCCTGACAAGTGGTATCAGAGCCTTGGTTGTAGGTTCAAGAGCTGATACCATCAAGTGGTATCAGAGCTTCTGGTTGGGTTGACTAACAGGTGGTTCAGATCTAGTAGTGTTTTTTTATTATAGGTCACTCACAAGGGTTTCAGATTGAGTGGGAGTATAGCAATGGCAGAAGAAAGTAAGCTATGAATGGAGAAATTGAATAGCACGAATGGTCTGATTGATGGAAAGGAGTAGGTAAAAGGAGATTGTTGGTCAGTAGAAGATCAGCGTGTAGAAGCAGATGTTGCAGGTGATGTTGCATAGGTTGCTTTGGATAAAGTAGAATCTTTGTTTACAGATTCTTTTGCCTCTTTCCATGCAGCCTGAAACAGAGCATCTTTTCATGGGTATGTCCTTGGAGACTTTAGAGAGATTTATTTAGGGGTTGGAGAACCTTGTCAAATTATTGACGAAGGGGAAGTGAAGCTGAAATCACAGACGGATAACACACAATTGTTGAAGGAGGTCATGCAAGTACCAGTCTTGGGGATGAATCTAATTTCTTCAAGAAATTTGGGTGGTGGGAGATGCACTGTAACTCTCACAGCGGATGCACTTGAATTAAATAGTGGTAAGAAAGTAGGTATCCTTTATCTATCTACTTATATTACTAATTCACATTTTGTTATAGAGATTTGGCTTTGTAGGCTTGCTCACATATGTAGGTGGGGAATGCATGTTCTTAAGCAGAAGACAAATGTTTTTGACAAGCTAAAGAACTGGAAAGCCTTAGTGTTCATGGAGGAGACGATAGACAGAGATTAGGTGAGAGAACTGAATTATTCTGAGCAGGGCTATGTTGATTTGAACATGATTTTGATCCATGGAGAGCTTGCGGGTAAAAAGTTATCACTCACAGGCGAACACAAGTACCAGCATCAGTTAGATAGTAATCGACGTCGATAGAAAGAAGATCGACATCGGTCATAAAGGAACCAACGTCAGTAAAAGGGACACTGGCATCGGTCAGGGAAATGACGTTGACAATCAGGGTCAGTGCAGGGAACTGACATCGGTCAGGAGAAAACTGGGAGATGGCTGAGATCAGTCACTAGAACAGATATTGGGCAGACAACAAGCTGTCAACAAGTCTCAAACACTCATATGGAGGATAGAAAGGGTAAGTGAACCTCATATTCATTGTTCACCTTCTTTATATTGCTTATTGATGTTCAAGAACCAGGAAGACGTGAAGAGGCAATGCAGGTAGAATCTAGATACAGTGGGAGCTTGGCATGGATGAGGAGTGTGAGTCCTTGGAGAAGAACCAAATAGGTATTTGTTGGTGGAGTTGTTAGCTGTAAGTAAGCACTAAGAGACGGAATGGATTCCCAAGTTAAAGAAGAGAGTGGATGGATATGTGAGACAGAAGGCCAAGGTATATATGGTCTTGAGGAAGCTGTAGGTATAGAGCTGACACGTGGTACCAGGGAGATGACAAAGTAGAGCTTTTGTCAATGTTAGTATAGCTATTGTGTTTATCTTACCAGGTAGATGATGGTCGCAACATTATCTTGTTAGTGTATGTGGAAGATGAGCTTGGAGCAGGTTTGTACATACAGGGTTTTGTTGAGCTAAAGGTAAGGTTAGTTCAGAGGTGTGTCATGAAGAATTTGGAGTAGGGAAATTCTTTGGCATAAGAGACATGGAGATTTTATCTCCAGTGGGAGCTGGTGTGAAGACAGTGTTGGAAGAGTTCATGATGCAGGATGTAGAATCAGAAAGCACACCAAGGGCTGGATAGTTCAAGCTTAGCTTAGAATAGGGTTCAAAATCACATAAGGTCTAGTGTAGACTTGAGTTTTCCCAAGCAGTGGGTGTTGTCAGAAAGTATGGAGCCAATTCGGGGAAGGAGTACTGGAGGGTAGTTCAGTAGATTCTCAGGTATCTAAGAGGGATCAGCAGCAGGGATTCTTGTTATGCAGGGTCAAGGTCTTCACTACATGGATATGTAGGTTCAGATGTGGCAGGTTACTTGGATGACAAGTGTAGCATCACAGGTTGTGTGGTGGTTGGTCTTCAGGATTGATCTTGAAGAGGGATACAAGCCAGTGAATAATTTAGATGGTGTATAAGTACAGGTACAAGTGAAGCTATTTATCTCCAAGTGGGAGATTGTTAGGTTGTGGAGCTAAAAGTTTCACCAAGATGCAAATAGGAGAAGTTACGGAGGTTGCAGAGAGTTGCAGAATGAGTTACAGGGCAATCAATGTCAGTCTGATCAACCGACATTGGTTAGATAGCAGTGAAGAAGCAACTGACGTTGGTTACCAGTCAGTTGACATCGATCAGGAAGGTGCCGACGTCGACAGCCCGTACGTGAACATGCAGTTTGCATGTTGATTCCAGAGAGTCTATTTTTGGACTATTAGTTTGCATGTTAAAGGCCATTCATAGTCTTGAGTTGCAGGTCTAATTATTGTAATTAAGATAGTCTAATTATTGTAAGCATGATATCTATATATGGACTCATGGGATGTATTGTAAATTAGAGTGCTAGAGAGTAAGAGAGCAAATAAGCTCCTTCTGAGAGAGGAGAGCAATGGTGTGTTCCTCCTAGTGTTACAGTACCAAGGTGGGTGCTGGTTTGGAGAATCAGAAGGGTTCTTCGTATTTGTATGATCTTGGTCAGTAGGTGAGCATGGCTTCTTTTGGAGATCTACAATGGAGAGTAAGGTCTAGTTATTTGCAGGTAGCAACAGAGAGCAGGAGATCTGCTTGGAGTATGGTTGTGTACTTGGTGTACTGGCAGCGTGTTACTGACTGGTTGGAGAGGTGAACATCAATTCTATATTGGAGTTGATTGTTGGGACTGAGAGAGAGAGGGAAGAAGGTCTTGAGGTGTGGCGAGCCTTTGAGGTGGAAGAAGAAGTGGCATCTTCTTTATTGTATATTCTTCTGAGTGATTATTAATACAATTGTGTATTGTCTCTCATATTCCTGTGTTGTTTCATATTTCTAGTTACTTATTGATTCTGGTTAAATTCCGTGTTTAGTTGCTAATACAAGAAGTAATCATATGTGCTCTATTGGTGGAGCAAGATCCTGACATATATTATACCCAGTTGGTATAATCTACATTTATTGCATATTAATTTTGTAATAAATGATATTATGGAGATTCATTCATACATTTGATGAATTAAATATATACATTTGATTATTCCTATGCTTAGAATGTTTTCTAATTATTAGTATGAAGTAATTTGTATGAAACTAGTGGTTATATATATGTTAATCAAATCTCATATTGTTGGTACTGAGTAAGTAGTGAGATGGATTTCACTAGCTTACTAGTATCACAATGCTAGATGAAGGTAATCTGATCAAGTGGCGTGTATAAAATTGACTTATCCTAGAGATCAATAATTATTAAAAAACTTGGGCCAAGTAATGTTAGTGAAATATTTTTATTTCATATGTATGATTTACAGGTTTGTGCAATATCTTGTTAAAATAGGTTTATTTATGATACACCACATGTTTACTTTTAAAAATCATACATCATACAGGTACTACTTTATCTCTCTAGATTTACACACGATCACTAACTACTCATTTGTTAAAGGAAGGCCATTCCTTGATGGAAATTATGTAATGGATCGATGGTTTGTGGTTGGTGTGAAAAAGTGATCAGATGATGCTCTCCCTCCCCACAATAGTACTTACTTAGAGATGACACTTGAGATTCCCAGAGATATTGGAATTTGAGAACTCATACTCCATGGAGCTTTGTATCTTGTATTTATACATTGTATTGTATTTAGTGAGATATTATCCTTGATGAGATATCATTATTACTTAATTATAACTTATTTATACTTTTTAATTACTTTCCATATTTAATTATGATGTGTTTCATATGTTGATAGTGATCAGTGATGGATATATATCACATATTTATTTTACAATTAGTATACTTATAGTGTAATATCTGAATCACTAATTAGATTCTCATGGTGAATTTATTTGAAGGAATGCATTGATTAAATAAATAAAAAATTATCATGTTTTCTACATCAAACCCAACGAGGTTGTTATAGCTGATAACTGCACTGAATTGTATTTATACTAGTTTGTGACATGTGTATTAAATTCCAAATGAGTTTTAACTCGGAAAGCTCTACCCACTACCCAATGTCATCGAACTCAGTGTCGGTGTTAATACATAATATGTTGATGGTAACTTTCCTAGTGAGTATTATCGTAAATATCATGATCAAAAAATCTAGACTAGTTATTTTTGTTAGAAATGGTAAAAAAATTCCAAACCAAGCATCTGAAGAATTAGTAATAAGAACATCACACATGAAGGTAAAATAAAATGAGATGCAAAATAAGGCAAGTCAAATGGTTATTTAGAAATGAGATACTAGTACAATAGGAAACCCTTGCATAAGTAGGCAAGGCAAAACAAAGAACTAGCCTAACTAAGCAAATGTGGGATAAATCTTCACATAGGACAAATTAGGAAAAAGATGAAAATATAGCTATAATCTAACAAATATAAGAAATACATACTCTAACACCCCCCTTCAAGTGAAGTTAGGGGCTAAAAATATCCAAACAAGAAATAGTGGCATATCCACAATATGAGTCTTGGAAACTAGGATTCATAAAGTACTCATGTATAATATGTGTCCATAAAATGAAGTAGAAAGATGTCCTTATGAACACCCCCAATGAAAACTTCTAAAACTTCAAGCATGCCATGCAACTCAAGGAAATAAGGTGATGTAAAAGGCTTCATCAAGATGTTTGTAACTTGTTGAGTCAGAATGCACTCCAAGCTAAGAACTCTATTTTGAATGTGTTAACGAATGAAGTGCATATGTACCTCAATGTGCTTGGTTTGATGGTGCTCAAATAAGTTATGGGATATGTGAATTACACTTTGGTTATCACACAAAAGTATAATAGGTGAATGTTACATGAAGCCAAACTCTATCAATAATTAATGAGGCCAAATAACTTGTTGACTCGTTGTAACTACTGACCTGTACTCAACCTCTGTAGATGAAAGTGTAATAGCCTACTACTTCTTACACAACCAAGTAATAAGTAAATAACCAAGACAAAAAATGTAACCATAAGTGGAATGTATATTATCAATAGAACATGCCTGATTTGAATCATTATACCCAACTATCTAAGTAAAACCTTTGGTGTAGTGTAATCTAAAATGAGTAGTGCTTTGCAGATATCATAAAATCCTCTTGCCAACCTACCAATGACTATCATGAGGGGTATGCACAAACCTAGATATAAACCCAAATTCAAATGAAATATTAGGGTAAGTAGGGATCAAATACATAAGAATCCCAACCATCTACCTATATAATGTAGGATCACAAAGTGTAGTAGTATAAGTGGCAGTGAGGGTCATTCTAGACTAAAATGGTGAAGGACTTGGCTTACACTCAACCATGCGAAAATGATGAAGAAGATCAAGAGTGTACTTATATTGACTCAAATAAATCTTTGTATCTGAATGTGAAATCTATAAACCAATGAAGAAGTGTAAAAAACCAAGATTTATCATATCAAACTATGTTAAAAGTGCCTACTAAATAGCCTGAATCTGAGAAGAGGAGCTGCTTATGAGAAGCAAATCATCAATATACAAGACCGGTATAATAATGTCCTCCCTAATATGCTAGATATACACTATGGGATCAGAGTGGTAGTGAAAAAAGCTAGTAAATAAAAAAAAGAGTCCATCTTCTCATACCAAAGCCTGAGGGGCCTGTTTGAGATCATAAAAAGACCTCCTAAGTCAAAAAACACAATAATAATCATGAACAAACCTAACAAGCTAATCCATATATATTTTTTCATGTAAGTCTCCATGCAAGAAGGCACTTTTAATATCCATCTAATACACTAGCCAACCCTGTGATGTAATAATAAAAAGTACAAGGCAAACATAATCCATCTTGGCAACATATACAAAAGTCTCAGAGTAGTCAATAAATTCAACCTTTGAAACCTCTTTGCAAAAAGATATGCCTTATACTTATTAATGGACCCATCAAATACATACTTGGTACAATAAATCCACTTTCACCTAACTTAATTTCTTCTCTTAAGAAGATTGACCAAATCCCAAGTGTGATTTTTCTTTAAAGAAGAATACTCATCAATCATCGCATCATCCCACAATTGTATCCCATGAGCCCATGAAAAATACTATGAATCCCCAGAGAATCCATAACACAAAGTCCAATACTTGTAGAATGTGCATGATGATATCGAGTGGATGGAAGATATTGTATGGAAGATACTACTTGAGAAATTATAGTATGATGCCACCTAAGAATAGTGGCAACATCAATGTGAGTAGGATCCTTAACCTTTATAACCCCCTCGGGAACCTCTTGAATTGGCTCCTCAAAGAATGAATCCTCAAGAGGAGGTGTTGAATCATCAAAATAAGAAGAAGAAGGCATGGAAGAAGATGAGGAATCATGAGATGTGAAGTTCTCATCAAATTATATATGTGTTTGAAAATGAACATCATTAGTATCTAGACCTAAAAGATGATAAACTCTCATGTCCTCATAATACCCTACAAAAATCAAACCTTTTCTCTTCTTATATAATGCTTTCCTTTTATTCTTTGGTACAAACACCCAAGTAAGGCTCCCAAAGACAAAAATTGGTTCTAGACCAAGCCTCCTCTGGATTCAAATGCTTAAGTGCTCTATGTAGTGTGCAGTTCTAAATGTAATTCACACAATTAACTTCCTCTACCCAATATATAAGAGGTAAATCCCATGAATGCATCATGCAATTATCCTTCTCCTTTAAATTTTAGTTTTTCCATTTTGCTAAACCATTGTACTTGGAGTATGTGCAAAAAAATATTGCTGAACAATACCATAAACTACCAAAAAATTAGAGAACTCTCAACTGAAGTTATCCCCCCCATTATCGATATGAAGCTTCTTGATGCAATTAGAACAGAATTTATCGAACAAAGCTTTAAAGACTTTGAAGTAAGAAAATATATCACTCTTGTACTTTAGAAAACAAATCCAAGTACGCCTCAATAAATTATTAATGAAAGTAAGTGCATACTTAACTCCGTTTAAAGGAGTAGGAAAGACCATCAAATCACTGTGCACAAGCTTAAGTGGTGAATAAGATCTCATGGACATACCCTTAAGAAACAGATCTTGGTGTTGTTTTCCTAATGCATAACTAGGGTAAACTCCATCAAGACATGAAACTATAGGAAGACCCTCTACCATACTCTCAAAATCTCTATAATTGAGATGCTAAAATCTCTCATGCCAAAGCCTACTCTTAGAATCTGCATGAGAAACCAAACACATCCCTAAAGGAGTATCATCAAAACCCTCAAAGTAATAGAGTCAATAACTATGATAAAAAACACCCTGTGCATTAAGTGTGTGTGGATCTATGAAAGCTTTAACTTTAGCACCCTATGGTGTGAAAGTCACTATCTTATCTTGATCGAAATGGAAAATATGATAAACTAAAATTAGATTGGTGGTGATGTCTAAAACATATAATGGATCATTAATGTGACCACCATCTATCTATATGTCACCCTTTCCTTTAAAATAAATAAAATAAGAATCTCCAACCCCAATGTTGGAAGTAGAACTCAAACCAAGAGATAAAAATTACTCCTTGGAAGAAGTCATATGGTATGAAGTGTTAGGTTGTGCAGCTAAAAGCTTCACCTGAATGCAAACATGGAGGGTTGCTGAGTGTCACAGTCATCGACGTCGGCAGGCCACACAGACATCGGGCTGGGGTCGACAGAAAGCAATCGACATCAGTAGGAGTCAGCCAACGTCAGTCATCTCCAGTTAGATAGGGACCGATGTCGATCACCTGCGTGGTTCCAGATTTGCTGTTGATGAACAGTCAGTTAGTTGAACGGGTTGTTTGCATGTTAAAGACTAGTTCGAGTCTTGAGCCGCTTGTCTAATTATTGTATGCATGAGATCTATATAATAGACTCATGGGCTGTAAAATTTGGTTTCAAGATGAAAATGGTTGTTTAATGTTCACAAATGGGCATGTTGAAAAAGCATCTTTAAAATTTGTTTGGTGTATATGTCCAAAATGGGTACATTGAAAAAATATTAATAAATTTGGTGTGTAGATCTTTTTTCCCCATGTAGAATCAAGTAGGATTCTTCATGTATGTAAGATCAGGGTTGGTCTGCAGGGTGTTGCAAGATCATGGTGGAGATCTACATGTGATAAGTAAGATCAGGTTGGTCTGCAAGGGTGTGTGTATGCGAGTGTCAAAAGGAGATCGGCAGGTGAGCAAGATCCAAGGTGACAGCAATACATCAAGGAGCAAGATCATGGTGGGATATACTTGGAGTACCGGTTCGTACTCGGTTGTACTGACAATATAATGAGGTGAACAACATTTGGTTTCAAGATGAAAATGGTTGTTTAATGTTCACAAATGGGCATGTTGAAAAATCATCTTTAAAATTTGTTTGGTGTATATGTCCAAAATGGGTACATTGAAAAAATATTAATTTGTTTGGTGTGTAGATCTTTTTTTCCCATGTAAAATCAAGTAGGATTCTTCATGTATGTAAGATCAGGTTTGGTCTGCAGGGTGTTGCAAGATCATGGTGGAGATCTACATGTGATAAGTAAGATCAGGTTGGTCTGCAGGGGTGTGTGTATGCGAGGGTCAAAAGGAGATCGGCGGGGGAGCAAGATCCAAGGTGACAGCAATACATCAAGGAGCAAGATCATGGTGAGATCTACTTGGAGTACCAATTCATACTCGATTGTACTGGTAGTATAATGAGGTGAACAACAACTTGTGTTAGATGTCTATTGTGACATGTATTGAGAGAATATTACTCTTGAGGGAAGATTACTGGGAGCCCTTGAGGAGTGGGAAGCCTCACAGAGGTGGAAGAAGAGTGTGATCTCTTTATTGTAATTTCCTTCTGTAATGAGTTGAATACAATTGTGTGTTGCCTGTCATATTCTATGCTATTTCTCATTGATAATTACTTGTACTTCTAGTTATTTCTGCATCTTAAGTTGCTTATACAATGGTAATCATGTGTGCTCTTAATTCTGACAAGTTGTGTCAAATATTTGGGGAACCTAGGTCCTATCAAATAGTATCAGAGCGAGGTTGGACGTTCTCAGAGCGAGTTTGATTAATAGATGGTTCAGATCTGGTTAGTGTGTGTTGATTATAGGTTACTCACAGGGGTTTTTATTTGAGTGGGAGTATAGCAATGGTAGAAGAAGGTAAGCTGAGAACGGAGAAATTCAGGCACAGGATTAACACCACAAGGAGTGTGGTGGGTAGTCTTCAAGATTGAGCTTGAAGAGGAATACAAGTCAGGATACAGATTAGACAATGTATTGGTATAGGTACAGGTGCAGCTATTTATATCCAAGTGGGAGATTGTTAGGTTGTGGAGCTAAAAGCTTCACCTAAATGCAAACATGGAGGGTTGCTGAGTGTCATAGTCACCGACGTCGGTAGGCCACACTGACGTCGGGCTGGGGTCGACAGAAAGCAATCGACATCGGAGGGAGTCAGCCGACATCGATCATCTCTAGTTAGACAGGGACCGACGTTGGTCGCCTGTGCCGTTCCAAAACTGTTGTTGACAAACAGTCAGTTAGTTGAACAGGTTGTTTGCATGTTAAAGACTAGCTCGAGTCGTGAGCCGCTTGTCTAATTATTGTATGCATGAGATCTATATAATAGACTCATGGGCTGTATTGTAAAGTGTAGAACTATTAGAGTTCTTCCCATGGTAGAATCAAGTAGGATTCTTTATGTATGTAAGATAAGGTTTGGTCTGTAGGGTGTTGCAAGATCATGGTGGAGATCTACATGTGATAAGTAAGATCAGGTTGGTCTGCAGGGGTGTGTGTATGCAAGGGTCAAAAGGAGATCGGTGGGGAAGTAAGATCCAAGGTGACAGTAATACATCAAGGAGCAAGATCATGGTGAGATCTACTTGGAGTACCGGTTGGTACTCGGTTGTACTGGCAGTACAATGAGGTGAACAATAGCTTGTGTTAGCTGTGTGTTGTGACCTGTATTGAGAGAAGATTACTCTTGAGGGAAGATTACTGGGAGCCCTTGAGGAGTGGGAAGCCTCACAGAGGTGGAAGAAGAGTGTGATCTCTTTATTGTAATTTCCTTCTGTAATGAGTTGAATACAATTGTGTGTTGCCTCTCATATTTTGTGCTATTTTTCATTGATAGTTACTTGTACTTCTGGTTATTTCCGCATCTTAGGTTTCTTATACAATGGTAATCATGTGTGCTCTTAATTCTGACAAGTTGTGTCAGAGCTTTAGGGAACCTAGGTCCTATCAAAGATACCACTTGTTGGGGATCAACCAACAATGTTGATTACTATGTGAAAGCAATTAAATGTGGAATTAAACCAGAAAGATAAGTAACTAGAATCAGAAATAGCAAAGAATAAGAGATACAAGAAACCACCCTAAAAACTTGTATTAAACTCTTTACAGAAGGAATACAATTGAAGAAACTTCTTTTCTTCCACACCTCTCTCAGATGTACAGATCTCTCTCTAGATCTCTTTCCCTCAAGAGCTCTTTCTCTCAATTACAATCAATTCTAACAACCTGGAATGATTCACATATACAATTCTATACTGTTCAATTCAACATTACACACTAAGCTATGAAGAATTATCCCTATTATATAGAATTAGGGATCATGAGCAATGCAATTAAAACCAATAGATGCACCTCCTAATCAAGGCCTCTAAACAATCTTACTTAAAATAGAGATGCAGACTTAAGACTACCACTTAATCCTAACATGCAAACATTCTTTTCTGTCCACAAAAATAGCATTGCTGGACGCATAGGTGACCGACATCGGTCCCTGCCTGTCTGCCTGTGACCGATGTCGACCGATCATGACCGACACCGGCATCTCTTAGAAGACTCCTGACCGACATCGATCGCTCCTGACCGACGCCGGTGACTGTGTAAATCCTACAACTTGCAAACTCGCTCATTTGGTGAAGCTTTTAGCTCCACACCTCAACATGAAGCACTAGAATCTAGAACCCAACTGTCTGACATAAGTGACTATGATATCCCAACAACATTAAGTGCCTTCCCATGCTCATGAGATGGAGAAGGAGTGGATATAGAAATATTGTGTTTTTTGATGACATCCTCTAAGGCTTGCATTCTCTTAAAACACCTAGAATCTTCATGACCAGTCCCTCCACAATATGAACATGATAGTTAGACTTATTCTTGAATTTGGAAGATGATTTGGGTTTAGATTGGTGTTGGTCTTAGGTGCATTTTGAGATGGAGGAGTGTTCTTTTTATTACTCTTTATTTTTCTTTTGTTCTTAGGATGTGATGCTACTATTGCTTTTTGAGAGGTGGAAGACTCAAGGTGAGACAATTTGGATTTCTATCTAGTAAGTCTCTCACAAAACAACTTTAAATTTCACATTTTGAATGAGACACCTAAGGCATCCATGCTAGAGAAAAAGGTAGAATTAAAGATTTAGAATGGACCACTTAACTTGGAAAAAATCAAGTACACACACTCTTCATCTTTATTATCTAATGTATTCCCCTTCAACTGTGTCAACAAATGCTCAAACTTAGTGAAGTAGTCTACAATAGAGGCAAATTCATCCAGATTAAGTGAATTAAGTGTTGGTCAAATTTCACTCCCAAGTTTGCATCTTTCATATTTGGCCAAGTACAATGTTTGAATTTTTTTTGGAAGAAATATTTCTCATTGAGCCGTAGCAAAAATACCAAGTGTCATTTCATTCGAAGACTTTGTTTTGGTCTTTTGGTTGGGTGTTATTTCCTTCAAAGGATTTGTTTTGGGTTTTTGTTTTTTGACTAAGTGATTATTTGTATCAAACTTTTCATTTAGCCAAGTGTGAATTCTTTAAGACAATTTGTCTGTGACACTTTTTTGAAGGACACTTCAGTTTTTTCGAAAGGCACTTTGCAACATTTTTGAAAGTATTCTTTTAGATAATTTGTCTGAGACAAACTTCCTAAAGGACACTTGAAACTTATTTGAAGGGCACTTTTCAATTAGGATGCCCTAAAAAGAAAGTCTGAAGTGTATTTTCCTTTCAATTGGTCCGGTTCAACTTTTTCGAAGGGTAAAATACAACTTTTCTGAAGGATAAGTCTCTGAGTAGTTACCTTACACTTTTTTTTGAAAGATATCTTTTCTAAGCCAAAGGGTACTTTACAACTTCTTTGAAGGGCACTTTTCAAGTAGGATGCTCATTTCAAAAAGTTATAAGGGTACATTTAAAAAAGATTGAAGGGTTATTTTATAGGAAAATAGACCAAACAAAATTTTTGAAGGGTACTTTGAAACTTTTATAAAAGGTACCTTACAACTAAAATGATCCTCCGCGAAGTTCTAAAGGGTATTTTTTGAGCAAGTGTCCATTTCAGATGGTCCATTTCATAAAGTCTGAAGGAATTCTTTCAAAAAGATTGTTGGAGGAATTCTTTCAGAAATTTTGTCTGATAAAAAGGGTAAGAGATAAAAAGTCCAAAGAAAAGATCATTTTAGAAAAGCTGAAGGACACTTGCAACTTTTTCAAAGGAATTCCTGTAGAGAAAGTGCTCAAAACAATTTCCTCGAAGGTTACTTTTTTGAGTAATTGTCCTCCATAGTTTTTTTAAAGGGTATCACTCCACAACGAAGAGGGCCAAAAAAAAATGCTGAAGGAAATGTTCGAGAATATTGTCTGAAGATAGCTGTTGGGATTTAAATAGAGATGACGACTGATGCGAAGTCAATTTTAAACTATGAAGAATAGACTTTTCTATTCAAAAGACTTGGTGGGAACATGAGAGCAGACATGGAGGTAATAAATGGTTGAATCCCAAGCATCTAGTGTAGATAAAGCAAGCAAAATGGATAGGTTGATGGTTTGAGTCATTGCTTCCATGAAATTGATAACTACAAGTGTTTGAAGGATAGATAGCAGTTAGGAACAACATTTTTTAACTATTGTCATGAGTGTCATCCCCTCAACAGTGTTATATGTTCACTTCTCTATTTTTAATTTTAAATGCTCATGGATGATCTTCGATAGAAGCAGTTTCCTATGCCACCCCTGAAGGTTTTATGCCACTTTCCACCATTATTATGACTTTTTTTGGACAATTAAACCTCCTAGAATGACATGGCTCACCCCATCCATCTCTCTCATGCATCTGTAACTAATCTTCATATTGATGACACATGTCATCATGCATTTTCAAATTCTCTTCTCTACCTCTTCTTCAAAGTTCTATAAATGGAGACATTTTGGATATTGTAGGAAGACCACCTCTTTGGTATGGCAAAGCCCTACTAAAATAACATTTCACTTTGCTTTTAAACATTGAATATAAGACCAATTCTGAGTTTGTGAACTTTTGTCTGAGTATGTGAGTGATGCATGGTGGAGCCAAGTGATAGCATCATCCTTACTCATTTTATCCTCCATGTTTGAACAAAGGTTTTGAGTTAACAGGTCAAGTAAAGTGTGTTAAATTCATTAAACTCTCTTTTAAGTATGCAATTGTATCTATGGTGTGCAATCTGCGCCTAAGGTCATGTATCTTGTTGATTGTCTCAAACATGTTACCTTCGCATTGAAATGCTATGTTAAGATATTTTAGTGCATGAAATTAGTCTTCGAAAGAATTTTTACTTGGTATAAGTGTGATATTCAGTGGGATATATTCTTGGTATATCACCTCTCTAACATAGTTTCTATTTTATGTAAACTCTTGACTCTTTTCATGAACAAGCATTAGATTAGGTGATAGACACTTAGAGAAGAAACAGAGCTAGCCCTTTTAAATCCTAGAGACTCATATATATTACAAGTTCCCACAAACTTGAGGGATGATTCAATGTTGCATTAAATTTAAGGAGCTTCATACAATGTCCTAGGGTACACAATTTGATGACAACAATAAGCTCCACTTTAAGCTGCATGATTCTATGTGATCTACTTTCACAAATGAACTCTTTAGCTTAGCCCACATTTTGAATAGAGTATCACACCCATCCAAATGAAACAACAAACTATCACTTATATAAGTCCCTATCAAACCCATACAGTTTTAAATTGGTGCTAAATCTTATCAAACTCTCCTATGAATTGTGGTTGAGTTTCATTCATTATGGACCATAATCCTTTGCATTTTATGATTGTTTCCATTCTAAGTCTTCATGTAAGGTAATTATGTGTAGTCAAATACTCACAATGATCAATACCATAATTATAAGTCATGCTAGTAAATCACCAAAGAGCATAAAGAATGCAAAAAGAGTGCATAAATCAGCACTGAGACAACCCCCTAAAAGATTGTATTAAGGACCCCCCATAGTTTAACACTTTATAAAAGTAGTACATTTTCACAAAGTAATGACACCAATGATTAGAGAATTAAAAACCATACACTTTTGAGAAGAACATAACTCAAATTTGAGTTATGGTTCAAAATTTTAGGCTTTACGAATTTCTGTAAGTGGGTCAAAAACATTAAAAGATGCATAATAAACTGATTTTAGTGACCAAATCAAAAAATAATAGTAGGCCTCCAACCACTCATTGGAACCAAAATAATACCATAGACTTAGAAAAGTTAACCAAAGTGAAAAATACCTTGTTAGTTATCTCGATGTGCATGTAAGTGAATTTATCTTCTTTTTTTAAGAAAAATATAGCTTGTAAAAGAAAAAAATAGAATGTACAACTGTTAAAGAGGATAAATGTGGTTTTTGTCACTTTAGTAGACAGAGGCACTATCCAAGAAACTCTAAATATAATCATAAGAAGCTGGCACCAATCTTTTCCATAAAATTTCAATGCCTCAAGATGGAATGCAGGTGTTTTCTAGCAAGAAAAAACTCTACTAAGGCCTTCTAATGCCTTAGATCCTATTATGATTCCAATGTAACTCTTAAATTAAGAAATGTAGGTGAATAAATTGAAAAAAAAATTAGTCCTCTTACATAATGTTTAGATTTCTCCAACTTCCAATGCAAAAATAAGAAGAATGGCACCATGCAGGGGTCTAAAACTCAATACTTATCCTCAAAAAGGTGCTTCAAATCAAACCCCAACACTATCTAGAAGAACCAATGTTGCAGTACACATAATCCTGGTAGAAGACATTCTAATGCTCCACAAAGCTAATAGGTAGATCAAAACATAGACTAGAAAACACATTTTCAATGATGCATTATGTTATGGCATCAATTTGTAAATATAGGTCTAAAAATCTGATGAAGATAAGAAACCAATGCTTTAGCGATGCAGATTATGTTCAACATTGCAAATATGATCTTCAAGGAATAAATAACTTAGATTTGTCAAAAAAAGACTCCAATGCTAGCCTCTCAAACTTTAATGCAACCTCTAATCCCACACTTCAATGTCTAGCTCCATGCAACAGTCCTCAAATATCTTCCAACATAGACCTTACCAAATTTCAATGCCACTTATCAAAGTGTAGACCTAGAGAAAACTCAACGTAGCATTAAAAAAAATCCAATGCCCATCTCTTTCCCTCCAATGCCTTTCCTCTAAATACAAGCGGTAAGATGCAAAGAGGGACGCTTCACATAGTCCACCAATACTCCAAAAAATAAAGGACACCACTTAGGACAAAAGCATCCAATGCCCCTTAAGTGCCTAGGTAGAACATAGGTGTGAATAAATGCTTTTTTCAAAACTTCAGTGCCTCTTTAAATGCCTTTCCTCAGAGTTTCAATACCTCTCTAGAATGTAGGCCATCCAGAAGAGGAATAAGGGGCTAAGGATCTATGAAAAGGAAAGTAAAAGAAATAGAATTATTTAAAAATTGTAGCTACAAGGATGGTTAATTTTTTTGAAAGCTCTGGTACCATGTTAGGAATGGTAAAAACATTCCAACTGAAGAATTTGAAGAGTTAGTAACAAGAACATCACACATGAAGCTGCAAACAAATGAGATGCAAAATAAGACAAGTCAAATGATTATTCAAAAATGAGATACTAGTACAATAAGAAGCCCTTGCATAAGTAGGCAAGGCAAAACAAAGAACTAGACCAAGTAATGTGGGATAAATCCTCACATAGAACAAATTAGGAAAAAGATGAAAATATAGCTATAAACTAGCAAAAATGAGAAATACATACTCTAATAATTTTATCAATCTACACTTCTTTTGTAAATTGTTAAATAAATTAGCATTTTAATTGTCATGTGTAAAATCTAGATCTTGATTTTTTTAAACATCTAATTTTCTATTTGTACTTCTGAGACTCATCAGAGCCCCCTGGAAGGGTTACAATGTGTTTAATTTTGAATGCTAATTATGATGCAATTTTGGAGGTCCAATCGATCGATGGTTGTAACATCACCCACAAAAATCTAAATGGGTGCCAAAATTTAGGCATTTAAACTCTGATTAATAGCACACAACCCACATAATGAATACACCTAGTTCAAGGTGGAAAGGCATTAATGACTCATCACCTTATAGTTATTACCCGCTACCTCGCATTCAACTCATCGATCACCATGCTATTTGACATTGACCTTCTCACACCTTCATCCCTATTGAGCCATCACATTGCATGTGCACTACTGTTGAAGGTAAGAGGAGATGGGGAGTTTGGGAGATGAGATGATTGGAAGAGCAGTAGCTTCTACATGACTGCTTGCCATCAGTTGCCATCACTACATATAGGTGAGGTTTTTATACCTCACTAAGGCTATGACCCAAATCATTAAAAAAAATCTTATATGACTTCAAATGTTTGTTGAAAAGAAAACAATTTTGTTTTTCACTTATCATCATTCCTTGCATTCTTAAATTGTAGTTAATTTTAGAATAGTCAATCTGTGTCACTGACCTTCTTGCACCTTCATCCTTCCATTCATCCTCATCGGGCCATCACATTGCATGTGCACTATTGTTGAAGGGAAGAGGAGATGGAGGGTTTGGGAGATAAGATGATGGGAAGAGCAAAAGCCACTATATGACTACTTACCGTCAGTTACCATTGCTACATACATGTGAGGTTTAATATACCTCACTAAGGTTGTGAACCAAATCATTTAAAAATTACTTGTATGGCTTTAATTGTTTGTTGAAATTAGGTTAATTTTATTCATTTGCTTGGCATCATTCTTTACATTCTTAAACTATAGTTAATTTTAGTGTAGTTAATCTGTGAATCATTCAGAATGAATACACTTGGTTCTATTCAGTAGTGGACCCCCATTAAGTTTTAATGGTAGTGTAAGGTTATATTCTATTGTTAACCCCAACTAATTTTTAATAGCATACAACCCATGAAGTGAATACACTCAGTTCGAGGTGACAAAACATTGATGCCTCACCACCCTGTAGATATTAACTATAACCATGCATTCATTTGCCCATCACCATGTTATTTGATGCTAACCTTCTCACACCTTCATCCCCATTGGTTTCCATCTCTACGTACATGTGAGGTATTTTATACCTCATTTAGGCTATGACCCAAATCATTTACGAAATGTGGAATGCACTCTGAGAACAATATCTTATTGACTATAAGAAACATTGAAAGTCGCCCTATAATAAAGGAGCTTATAAAAATTTACACTACTAAAAGGTGACTTTCAATCCTCCTAATAGTTAATAAAAATCGTCAAGGCTTTCATAAATAGACCACTTCTGCTCTTCCCCTTAACACAATACATATTGAGGTGACAATTATTATGAAATGCACCTTTCAACAAATCTTTCTTTACTATGAGTTTCCAGGTTATAATTATATGCATTTTAATGGGTTTATGGTTCTTCTTTGGTTATTTTTCCATTTGCTACTAATTATGGATTTACATGTGAGGTTTTTAAACCTCACTAAGGCCATGAGCCAAAGTGTTTTAATGTTTATAGTTAATTATTTCATTTTTGTAGTTACTTTTTTTATTTTAATTAAGAATGAATAATATTGTGAATCATAGAAGAATTAATATGGGCTAAATGTTGGACATTAAAACTTTGGTTAGTAGTGTTCATTTCATGTTATGCATGTACCCTATTCGAGGTGCCAAATCAATATACTATTTTTATGATCATGGCCTTAATATCTAGATTTGTATTGGTTTTCAAGCACAATTAATACTTGGATTTACTTTTGGTAAACTCTTTATTATGAATTACATTCATGCAAGTGGTTTTTATTACACTATTATTCATGCCATCTATTACACAAGTTAACCTTATATGGTTGGTAATTTTTGTAAGTCAAAATTACTCATTCCAAATGATTCACAAATTGACTACACTAAATTAAACTACATTTGCTATAGGTTCTTAGCCTTAGTGATGTATAAAAAACCTTACCTATAAGCAGTAATAGTGAAAAAATCTAAGGATTAATTATGTTAGAAAATCAAATCCCTGCATTTGTCAAGCCTGATACTTCCACCTAATTTGCCATTTCTATAGAAGTCAATAAAAACAAACCTATAATACTAGAAAAAACCATTTATTTCACTCTAGGGGTATATATAATCTCAAGAATTATCCTTGAACCATAAATTTAATTAAACTTTACTTAATAATATAGTTTATGAATTCACATAATGATTCATATATTGATACAATTATTTATTTTTTAAGAAACATTAGAGGCCATATTCACATTTTCAAACTGAAAATTTGGGTATAAATATATCTGCAATTAGAGTAGAATCAAAACTAAAATAAAAGACTATAGAAATTAGTTTTATAATAAAAGTTATTGTTCAACTATTTTGAATATAAATTTAAAATTTTGGTAAGCCTTACACATTTTCAAATAAGTCTGCAATTAGGGTAGAATCATAATTTAAATAAAAGACTATAGAAATTAGTTTTATAATAGAAGTTATTGTTCACTTGTTTTGAATATGAATTTTAAAATTTTGGTGAGCTTTACACGTTTTCTTCAATCATGCAAGGACTTCTATTGGAGCATAATGAGCATCCAATGAAAAAGAAGAGCAAAATTGAAAGTTCAAGGAAAAATAATAGAAGACAAAGTGGATGTATAGTTGGGCATAAAATGCTATGAAAAATAACAAGTTGTTTTAGAAGTTTACACATATTCGTATACACTTGATAGGATTGTGATTGATGATAGTAAGTGAAAGGAAATATTATATTTAACAAGTAATATAAAATGTATATTATTGAATTAAATATTTGCATTTATTCATGCAAATCTTAAATTGAGATCTTTGTAATTAAAATATTGTGTACTAATAATAGTACAATATCATGTGTACATGTTAAATATTTATATGAATATCAACGTTCAAGTGTTGGGTACATATTTATTTTTAATTAATGAAAAATATATCTACTTGTAATAAAAAGGTAGTTTTAGAGTTGGGCCCTATACCCTCTCAATTATTGGACCCCACTCAACTATTGGGTCCTCTCCCTTACATATCAAATCAAATCTAGGGGTTGCACTTTAATTTATATAGATGATGGTAAAGTATGTTGTCATGTTATCTATCGAATTCACTAAGATACAAATCTTAATGCATATCATAAAGTGATGAAGTTCGGTCTGGAGCTAGATAAATTTAACATAACGATTACCTCATAATCCTTAAAACTAAACTTAAGAAGGTTGATTAATTTGTGCACCCAATACTGTTAGAATGTTTGTATTTCAATTTAAAAAACTCCACTTCATGTTAATGATGTTTTAAATTTGTAAAGAAATACGTTAATAATTGTTAACCTAATTATAATTCAACAAAGCATTAAGAGTCAAGATCTGAGTTTTAAACTCGTCTTGATTCAAATGAAGATATATGAATTGTTTATTATATTGCACATGTTCTTAACCGGTTTCATAATGACAACCAACACTTATGAAGCACATCTTCTTAATTTGTTTCACAATGACAACCAACACAAATTGAATAGATACATGTGATAATGTGAGTTTTGTTGTAGCATTGTTAGAGGTTCCTTCATGGTAGTATTAAGCATGTATAATAGACCATCAATGAGGGTGTTAAGAATAAACAATTTGTATATTTTTATTATGTAATGGTAATATTTTGATGTGATGCGAAACTTAATATAAATTAGGTGCAATATGGTTGTAGATGATAATAAACTAGTATAAATATCTTAAATAAATTTATTTGAAAAATGTTTATACATATCGATCTAATTTCATCACCTTCTTTGTAATTTTTTTAGTTAAATAGTGGCAGATGACCTCAATCTAGCTACACCATTATGTTGGACTAAAAAAAAAAATTACAAAAAAAAGGGCTCCAAATTTCAACATATACCAAAGATATTGCAATTTAAAAAATATATATATTTTATGATGGTCAAATAGAAATCATATTTAAGATCGTTCATTAATTTTTATACACTCATGGATATTACAACTCACCACCACTCCTGACTACAATTTTAGGATGCTTAAATCGACATAATGAAACATAAATGAAGTAATGGTGTCAATTTATTTCAAATAATACTACATTTATTAAGTAGATGATTATGTAAAACATTTTTTAATAATATTATATGTAATTATTATTCTAAAAATGATTTAGTCAATAAAAAATTTCAAGTTCTATTAAAATATATTTACCATAAAATTATATTAATGAATTGGTAAAAATAAAATTATATTAATTAAGATACATACATAATTTTCACAATTTTATAAATAATTATATTTTTAATTGATAAAAAAAAATTATTGAAAAAAATATTTTAAAAATAAATATAAATTTAAATAATTTTTTTTTTGGGTAGGGGTAATGAACTCTGCCCACTAAGGAGCAAATGGTTTCAACCTCACAAACTCTTTCATAACCGAAACGTTATAAAACTTGGAAAACGTTACTCGATGGTCAAATTTTGATTACTTTATTAATTTGTTTGAAATGTATGGGGCGACCACCTAAACCTTACAAAGCCTTTCATCAACAAAACATTATAAAATTTGTAAAACGTTACTCGGTGGTCAAATTTTGATTACTTTATTAATTTATTTGAAATGTATGGGGTGACCACCTAAACCTTACAAAGCCTTTCATCAACGAAATGTTATAAAAATTAGAAAACATTACTCGGTGGTCAAATTTTGATTACTTTATTAATTTGTTTGAAATGTATGGGGCGACCACCTAAACCTTAAAAATAAAGTTGAGAAGACTTCACTAGCTCTTGTGTCATCAGCTATGGTTTTGGAGTGGGTCATCGTTTTCTCTTTTCTTTTTATTTTATTTTGTAAATATGAAAGTGTGGGAGGCATGGTTGCACAAGTCTTGTTGATAAAATCTACATAAATATTAGAAATATGTGTTTGATTTTATCATGTTACGTCTCTTGTCACCATTAATTGGTGTGCATGTGTAACCCTTTGAAGTAATATGAATATTTTGCTTTATGATTTGTCTTTATTTATTTAATTGGTCATCTTTTCATTTTATTTTGTTTCGAAAGTGTTATGATAAGCCTTGTTAACAAAGTTGATCCACGTCTTATTTAATGAGTATATAAATTTATTGAAAGATATCCGGGTAATAAAATAATCTTGTATGAACCCAAAAAATAGATATATATTAGTGTGTTTATATGTAATTGAGGCTAATAAGTGTGAAGATTCATCTACAAGGATTTGTGTAAGTTCATAGTATTTTAGTAAGATTACGGAATAGAGAAAGGTTAGTTTCAGTTATCAAGAAAGAGAGTTCTTTTTTTCATGACGAAATTGTAAGTGAATGCATTATTGACTATATAATTACCATTTGACATTAAGTGATGATTTTGTCTATGGTAATTTTACAAATCAAGCAATAACCCCAAAACTTGAGTGCTAATTTTGAACATTCCTAAGATCAAATGGATCTTAAAGAGTCACATTACGGGCAAAAAAAGGTAGGGAAAGATCTAGAGGTTGGAATGAGAAAAGACTTTTTAAGAGAGTGTAGGCATTGGTGTAGGAAGTATAAAGGAACAAGGACTATTTGAGTCTAACCTATTAAGGGGTTGTTCAATGCGATTCTTCATCTTGTATTATAACGAAAGAGAAGAGTGAGTGAGTGTGTAGTTTATAATCTCAATAATTTTCTTGAAAAATAAATAAATTGATTGTCTTTAGTTTTCAATCTCATATTGATGTGTAGATTTCTCCTAAAAAGAATGTGAGGTAAATAAATACAAAGATAAAGCTTACATTTAGTTGACCCCTATCTTTAATTGCATCACCTTCAAATAAAAGATATTTACAACTTTTTGATTAAAAAAATGAATATTTTACATAATATTTTATTACAATCACTAAAAGATGCATTGGTTTCTTTGTCATATTTAACCTAACATGTGACTGACTTCATTTATAGGCTCATCCAAAAACCTTTTGATAAGGTAATGTTTTATTGCAATGATTGAAGGATTCATCGGTTGCTTTGTTTAATTTTGTTCTATTTGACTTAGCATGTGACTCATTTATTTGTAGGCTTATCTAATCCAAATTACATGTGAATGGAAATAATTCCACCACGTTTCCGTTTAACATGTGACTCCATTAATTTATAGGATTATCCAAATTATGGAAGAGTGTAAAGAGAAACAAAGCTGATGTGACTTTAGCATCTATGGTGGTTGAGTTTTTGATAATTTAATATTTAATTTGATAATATTTTTAAAAATTAGGGAAAAAAAATTAATTTTTTCTTTATATGATTGCCAATAGAAACTAATAAATTAAGATGAAAACTATAATATTTATTTGTTAACAGGGTATATATGAATATTTTTATAATTATAATAATACACTTTTATTTATAATTTTAAAATAATACACATAAGAATGTTTATTTATTTTAGAAAAATATGTTTTAAATTTTTCTTAAATATAATATTATGGAGTTTAGAAGAAATCTATACACATAATTATTTATTGAGCTTATTGTTTTATTGTACAAATATGAATATAATCTAAGAAATCCTGATATCAAATTTTTAATCTTTTTAGAATAAGAAACGAAAATAGTGTATATTGCATGATGTTTTTAAATTAAAAATTGTGGGCCCCAATGAATAAAGAATGAAAAGCCTCACATTTGTTTTTTTGTCTTGATGTGATATGGTTGTAATATTTATTTTTAGTAAAGTTTTAAATTGGCCAATGAAGTTGTATGGAGTCGGGGAAATTATCACATTAATATCAATTAGCTTATAATAGTAAAAATAAATTAAATTTTATAAATTAAATTTATTTTTTATTTTTATTTTTTTTAAATAAAATATTTGAGAAAAATAAAATAACCAATGATATCAACTTTACCTTCTTATAATACATATATAATATGATCTTGTTATATGAATATGTTAGGTACAATCTAATCACCTTCTAATGTAGATTAAGGTTGGGTTTAGCAGCAACATGCACTTCAACTATATTTATGTTTTGTTGAAGCATATTGAAAAACTTGTACATCTCTATTTAAATAACTAGTATGCAATGTTCCATTATGAGAGATTGAAATGTAGAATCTGAACACTAATATTGCATTCATAATTTAGCATATCAATAGGAGATGACAAGCCCAATATTTTGAGATGAAGACATATAGGATAATTTTCTTATGTAGTCGAGTTGGAGTGCAACTTGAAATGCTCCATATGTATATTTGTGAACTTAGCCTAGCAAAAGTTGCAAAGCTCACTAATGTGTTGAGCTAAACCTTCCACCATTTCAGTTGATATTCTCACATTATTTTGGGTGTAATTATGGAGCTGTTAGATTCTATTGTACACATTATTTTAAGATAATTATCAAAACATATCATTTGTTGTTCATTTTAATCTTGGTAAAGAGATTTCCATTTCCCCGTTATCAAACATCCAAGTATATACAAGTAGCCATGGGTAAACCTAATATTTTATAGTGTGGTAATTACTTGCATATCTAGGCATCTATAGACATTTAAATGTAGCTACATGTTATTAGATGTACATCCAAGTATTTTTTAGACGCTATATGAAAGTTGTTTTTTAATAACAAAATTATAGATAAACCTCAGACATCGGGTTAGGATATTTCCCACTGGACTGGCACAGTTGGTACCCCACCAGTCATTTTTTCCATTTTGTTAAAATTATCACATGTATTATGATTTATACTATTTTAATCAAAAATATTATTTGAGTAACAAATGAATAAGAAAAATATAAATTATAAATGATGTTACACTTGACAGATTTATCATTAAAGATATTTACTCTATTTTGAATTGAAATGAATTAAATAAATAGATCTAAACTATTGGAATTGATAGACATGAAATATACAGAACTAAAAGTGAAATACATAATTTACAGAATTGAAAATTAGTTAAAAATATTAAATTAATCAATAGATATGTAAAACTCCCTCAAATAGAACTTATGTTGGTTGTGTCTGGGAACTTCCTGAAAATATCTACAAACTGCATCGTGTCTGAAAATAGAAATTTAAATTCCCTAGGACAAGGTTGCATTAGGAGGATAGGGCTGCACTACGTTCTTGTCTATTGGCTGCAACTACATCCTAATTGACTATGTGACTATTTTTTGATTTGGGCTTGTGCACCTGTCTGAAAGGGTTTATTGATTTTTTACGTGTGTCAATTTATTGCATGGAGACCTAAAAAATAAAACCCTAAAACCTACACACAAAAAAAGAGATCAGATGTTAAAAGGGAAGAACAGTTAGGAGATAACCAAACTACCCTCAGAAAACTCGACATAGTTTGAGTGTTGCCTTCATATCCCAAAAGGGCCTCATGCCAATGTAGTGTAAACAAAACAACTCGATCATCACTTTCAAAATAGTTATTAGTGTATCTTAGTTTTATGTATATCCATCATATTACATCATTTACATACATTTTGTTTCTCATTTTCACATATAAGCATTTTCCATGGCATTATCACTAAAATATAAGATATACATGGTATATCCTCATATGCATAGTCATCTAAAGTACGGACATCTTGGGCAATTCCTAGAGCGGACCAATTCAGACTTCAGTATTTACCGTCCAGCCTAACACTAGCGATCAGCTTGTAGATGAGCAGAGGTTATTGGGAGTCGACTAAGGTATTGGTGCCACCAAGGAGAAATCAAAGCCGAAGCCTTCACTAGGTGGAAACTCTGCAGACCTTTCTAAAAGGCAGAAGTATTTGCCGACAGACACAAGGGCAAACGATATGACAATGGCATAGTTATTGTGGGCTACACAAATGCCGGAAGGTCACCAATTGTAGCAGTTGCCTCCCAAAGTGACACAGTTAGTTTATTACTAAGCCAGGTTCTATTTTTTAATCACCATTGTTTAGTATATATGAGGCATTGATGTCACTTAATTTTATGCCCAGTTGTATTTGCATATCTCTAATAGATTAGTTGCCAATCATTTGCATTCTATCCAGAATAAGGAAAGATATTATTTGCATTGTGAATGCTAAGATATCTTGTTGTAATATGAAATTGCAATCTATTGAAAAAGATCTATATTGGCACTAATTAAGCTGAGTAAATTAATATCTAGTTACAATTACAGCAGTTTAGTTGTTTGACAATTGTTTGACGAAAATCCATAAGGTAATATTAGTCTTCTGATGATCCTAACAAGTGTTTGACGAAATTCCCTAAGTGTTATATCAGTGTTTTAGTGATCCCATTAGTAAGGGACATTACAGTGGTATCAGAGCCATCATCCTGCCATCCTGTGATCAGTTAAACAGTAGATGAGTGAGAGAGAAATCAGATATCATAATAGGGAGCAACGAAGACAACAAAATCAGAATCTTCAAATAATAGAAGATATATTGCCAGAAGCATTGAGGGACACCAGCAAATCAATTCAGAATATGGCAGAAGAAGACAGAGAGACAAGTGCTGAAAGAAAATTTGACAACATGCTTGATATGATGTCACGTTTATTGGCAAGAATGGACTAGCAAGCCATTCCAGATCAAGGTCACCAGCACACAGCTGAACATAGTGGAGTCAATGAGGAAAGGTCCGTACAATGTGCTGGAGGATCAGCCTCTAGACCTCTTTTTCCCACTTTCACACCCAGGGAAGAATAGTTACATGTTGCTCCATCGACTCCATTTGGCGAAGAGGCTAGATAGGCCTATTTGGAGTATACCACTCTCCCTCCTGATATGCGACAAATATGGACATTTAACCAGTTCATGAATCAGAAGAATAAGAGAAGAGGAAGAAATGATCACCATGCGCCAAGGAATGATTATCGACAAGCACTTGGTAAGATTTCCATGCCTAACTATGATGGAAGTAGCAGGTGTATAGCTAGGTCTTGGATTCAAAAACTAGATAATTATCTTTCTCTAAGACCAATGCCTGAGGAAGATGCCATAAGATTTGCTACATTGCACCTTGAAGGAGCTGCTCACGAGTGGTGGTATCATGGTTTGGTCACTCTGGGACACAACCACATCACTACTTATGAGGAATTTACCAACAAATTGATCGAAAGGTTTGATGTCAAAGACCTTGAGGTAAGCTTCCGTGAACTAGCACAATTAAAACAACATGGTTCACTTGATACTTATATTAATGACTTCCAAAAATTAGTGGCAATGGTACCTGATATCTCAGAACGTAGAATAGTCATGTTATTTACAGAAGGGTTGACTGAACCACTCAAAGGGTGGGTCAAGGCCTTTAATCCTCTCACATTCCAGGAAGCCATGAAGAAAAGCCGCAGTATGGAACTTGCAGCATCAACAAACAGGTTCAGTTCAAAAGGCTCTTCATCAAACAAAGATAATAAAGAGGATTTCAATAAAGGTAAAGAGAAGGATGAAGATACGAAAGACAAGTCAGCTGCACCTTTGAATAAGGAAATGCTTAATGACCTGCATAAGAAGTTATGCTTCTATTGCAAGGATCCCTATGAGTTTGGACATGATTGCCCTATGAGGCCTAAGGGAAAGGCCAACAGGATGATGTGGGTTTATTACGAAGGTTCAGACTCAGACAGCTTAGAGTACCATGATCCTGATGATGCAAAGCAAGAATAAGAGGTAGAACAAAAGGGGGAACTAGAGTTACATTTACATGAGGCACGTCTATCTAGTATTCAGAGAGAGGGTGCTTTCAAAATTAGAGGTGTCTTGGCTGGACAAAAGGTTATTACACTCATGGATACTGGTGCCACGCACAACTTTATTGATGCACGCTTCACTGAGAGGCATGGACTCACCACTGAGGAGTTTGAGGGACTGAAAGTCAAGGTCGCTGATGGATATACTCTTTGATGTGATAGGATGGTATGTGATCTACCTCTACGCCTGAACAACTATGACTTCAAGGCAGATTATTATGTGGTCAACATGGGTGACATGGACATAGTGCTTGGGATGCAGTGGTTACATTCATTGGAGGAGATTACCCTGAGACTTAAGGATATGGAGATGCGGTTTGAGGTAGGTGGCAGAACACATGTGCTAAAGGCTATTCGTAATAGTGATGATAGGACTATTACACTTAAGAGGATGGAAAGGCTAGCCAAACATAATGATATAGAACGGGCAGCTATTTGTACTTTGATGCCTTCACATAAGGAACAATGTAAGGCTAAATATCATCTTGATAAGAAGGCATACATCAAGATTCCACCAAGCAGACCGCTAGATAGAGTGCATAATGTATTCCATGTATCACACCTCAAGAAGGCGTTAGGTCAAAATGTGGTGCCTTTTGCAGTGTTACCTCCCTTAGATAATAAGGGAAAGTTAATTCCAGAATCCATCTTGGATAGCAGAGAGAAGCAGCTTCACAGGGGAGTGATCAAAGAGTACCTGATTAAGTGGAGGGATCTATGCATTGAGGGTGCTACTTGGGATGGTGAGGTCATTCTGCAGCATCCAACATTGAGATTGCTTGAGGTCAATCAATTTCAGGAGGGGCAGACTGTCATGTCCCCTCTCTAGTTCGACATGATATTCTATGTAGATTTGCCTATCCCAAACTCTCGTAGGCAGATGAAGGAGGTGAGAGAGTCATTTTTGTGATTTAATGGCTCACTATGCTCTGGGAGATATTTATTTGGGGTCAAATGTTATGTTTTTAAATCTAGGTGCACTTTTTATTTAAAAATTATAATGATGTTTTACCAAGATGTATTACGAAAACTTCTAGAATTTCCGAAAAGTGCTTAAATAGACCTCATGGGTCTCTCATTTGATATCCAGAGTTTATTTTTTATCATTGAATCTCCTTGAGTGTTTGTAAGACTGCAGAGTCTGCCAATCGTCAGATTAATCCTTGAGAATGATACCTCTCAAGCGATTTCCATAACTGAGGGTGTGAAAGATCATCTGAAGGGTTGCACTTTGGAAGTGGTATTTAGCGACTTCAAGTTGGGTTTATTTGGTACTCATAGATTTGTCTGAGGGTTTATGTTTTCAGTGGTTGGAACATTGATTATTTAGCCATTTCATGTTGATTTTCATTCAGTATTCAGGTTCAGTTCGAGGATTGAACAAATTTTGGCATTCCCTGGTAAGGCAACTGAATCATTGATTAATTTAAAGGACTTTCAAGTATATATATTCCATACAGGTATGGCCTGTACCTACAGCAAAGTATGGATAGCATTTTGGTAGGTTTAGATAGAGTTTGCAGTCTCAGGTAAATAGTATGGCAGAATAAAAATTCCAGCAATCAATGAAGACTATGGCGCGGCCTGTCTGGGCAATTTAATTTTTGACAATTTTCTTGAGGTGTCCAGCTTGGCAATAGTATTATGAACCTGGGCATTTTTGAATTTTGAAAGCAAAAATAAAATAAATCTGTACCAGTCTATACAGCTGTACGAAATGTACCTGCAACAAGTACAGATAGCTTGGGCGATTCCTAGAGTGGACCAATTCAGACTTCAGTATTTGTCATCCAGCCTAACACTAGCAATCAGCTTGTAGATGAGCAGAGGTTATTGGGAGTCAACCAAGGTATTGGTGCCACCAAGGAGAAATCAAAGCTGAAGCCTTCACTGGGTGGAAACTCTGCAGACCTTTCTAAAAGGCAGAAGTATTTGCCGACAGACACAAGGGCAAACGATATGACAATGGCATAGTTATTGTGGGCTACACGAATGTTGGAAGGTCACCAATTGTAGCAGCTGCCTCCCAAAGTGACACAGTTAGTTTATTACTAAGCCAAGCTCTATTTTTTAATCGCCATTGTTTAGTATATATGAGGCGTTGATGTCACTTAATTTTATACCCAGCTGTATTTGCATATCTGTAATAGATTAGTTGCCAATCATTTGCATTCTATCCAGAATAAGGAAAGATATTATTTGCATTGTGAATGCTAAGATATCTTGTTGTAATATGAAATTGCAATCTATTGAAAAAGATCTATATTGGCACTGATTAAGCTGAGTAAATTAATATCTAGTTACAATTACAGCAGTTTAGTTGTTTGACAACTATTTGACGAAAATCCATAAGGTAATATTAGTCTTCTGATGATCCTAACAAGTGTTTGACGAAATTCCCTAAGTGTTATATCAGTGTTTTAGTGATCCCATTAGTAAGGGACATTACAGTAATATGCTATTATTAGCCCACCATTAGTAGTACCATTAGGATAGCCATAGGTATTTAACCTCCCTATCCTATTACATGATAATATTATGGCTCTCCCTTTGCCCTTGTCATCCTATCCACCCTAGAAATATGAACTCCTAATGTCAATGGGTGTCAGTCTATTCTCCCAAGTCTCTGAACTTTAGCCTCTCTGATGCCTCTATACACCACTAAAGGCATGAGGAGATTGATAGAAACTAAAATTTATGTGGCACCTTATCAACATGGTACACCATGATCTAGAGTCATCTATCCTTAATATGTGTTTCACCTACAATTTCCATAAGGTAGACTCCCTCATCAACCCATTGACAGACCATCCCCTTACAAGGTAGGACCATTAGATCAGCACAGTACTCTGAAGGGTACCACATATGTCCAATCTGAGGCTCTAATATCCTTGACATCCCTAACTAAAATAAATCTCAAGTATGGAATCATCCTCTCGTATATCCAACTCATGATGAATGTGGGGTGGTTGATCGAGAGAGCCCCTAACTGTGTGATCTTTTATAGGTCTCGATATGTGCAAGCAAGAACCTCTTGAGCACATAAATAATGTTTACCCTTCTCCTCATTATGACACATGATGGTTGACCATCTATATAACAACATGTTTATACCCTTGTCTCCCACTAACCAAGAGGTAAGGTTCCTAATAATGGCCTTTTAGAGTTTCAAGATAGTAAATCCCTTGACCCCCAAAATTTTGAATCCACACTTCACACCCACATCTAGTGCATCAACATACAAAAATTTATTTACCCAAATAGAAGCCTCTACCTTGTTGGTGGCCTTCTTTAGGGCCACTAACCAACATGTCATGGATAAACTTGTGATCTAATAAATGTCCACAAA
This sequence comes from Torreya grandis, assembly GCA_037957365.1. Classification (NCBI taxonomy): domain Eukaryota; kingdom Viridiplantae; phylum Streptophyta; class Pinopsida; order Cupressales; family Taxaceae; genus Torreya; species Torreya grandis. Next base: position 624,756 of record JARHVA010001043.1, read on the forward strand.
AGTGACAGTCCTCTTTTAGTAGCCTATGAAAACCAAAATGTGTTTTGGTCTGTGTCTTAATATGTCAAGTTATCACATAATATCCTACTTAATAGGGCCATAATCATCACTTGAGCAATCCTTATAATCCCTGCTCTATTTAAGATGGCTAGCTCATTGATTGTCAAGAGCACCATAATCTGTGGGAGCCACTCCTACTCCCTGAACTGAATCCATTGTATGTAGCCTCCCTATGGTAAAAAGCAACCCAAATGAGTCCTTTCCAATTTTATAGCCTAAAACTGACTAAAAATTTATATTTTCTCCTCTAGGATGAAAATGACACCTTTTATAGGCGACAATTATGAAATTGCCTCGATAATTTCATATTTACCTATGACAATTTTTCAACTATTGTAATCTTGATAGTTATGACACCACCTTACCTATGGGACACAACCATAATATAAACACCACATCAAATATGTAACCATTATTCTGTGTAGATTGATAGTTTCATCTTGATGCAATGATTTTGATTGCCAATCGTGGCTTCCCTAGTAACCCCCTAAAAGTCAAATTCTAACCAAAAGAAATAATTTTTTTAATTTTTCTATCCTAACAACCCTTGCAAACCCATCTATGTAGGAAAATTAAAAATTTAAACTATTTTTTATGCATTTTTAACCAAAAATTTAGAATTTCTACAAAAACTTAAAAATGTTCAAAACCAACATGAACCTGACCCACTACTCTTCTCGTTGGTATGTTTTCCATCCTCTCACTTGTTCATTAATTTGGTTATTTCTTGGATGAAATACATAACCATGAATCTAGAGCTCAAAAATATCTAAAATAAAATTGCACAAATAATTTCTATTTTGGGCAAGTTTTCAAACATATAATTTTTTAAACTAGCCATTGTGATTTAAAAGTTTTCCATTTTTAGTAGTTTTTCTACCAAATTCATGATTTGTACATTTTAAATATTATTATTGATTAATGAATGTGATTTGTGTCCAAATTTTTTTTAAAAGAAATGTTTTTTGTCATCTATAGTATGTTTCTATGTTGTTTTGATTTTATAGGTACACGACACTTGGCATTTGATTTAGTGCCGTAACGGGATGATAGAAGTAGTATACTCATCCACGCTATATAGTAAGTAATATTTTCCATGTTTTCATTATTTAACATTAATTTTTATTTTTTTGTTAAACTACACTTGATTCCCATATTATTTTTGTGGATTACATGGAGTTTTCGCTTGCTTCACTGCACTACATAGGTGAGTAAGGTATATTTTCTAACCCTTCTTTTCCCTTTAGTATGGCATTGATTGAGACCACACCCTCATAAATTCTTGACAAGACATCATTTATATGGGTAATATGTATCTACCCAAAAATTGTATGGTGTAAATAGCTCACTCCCACTCACACTCCTATTTTTATCACTCCTCATCCTTCTTAATTTTAACTTTCAATCAACTAATAGTTAAACTCACTTTACACCCTCCTTATTTATTCTAAAATTATATCCATTTGAGATGAATTTTATATCCAAAATTTGCATCAAATATTGAATTTTTTAATCTTACACACATCCACAACCCACTTGCCTTTGCAATGGAGTTCCATCTTTGGTCATTTTTGTGCTATACTACATAGTTTTGGAGAAGAAAAGCCACTAGATCAACAACTTGTTCTTTGATATCGGTGGACCAACCAACCACAGTCAATAGCTTCCTTTTTCAGGATTATGTTCCTATTTTTCACTTCTTATAGATTCCATTCTTGTCTTCTATCCTTTGTCAGAGAGTTATGATGGTCATATCGAGTGGAGGAGTTAACTTACAATAACAATCTCTTTACTTCTATCTCGTCTCACCTTGACCAGGTTAGAGGTTTTCAATTTTTGCTTATTATTTATTAGATTAGATTAGTTTAGATTTTATTTATTTATTATATTTATATTATAAAAATATTATAAAAGGGAAAATAAAATAAATCTCTCTCTTTTCTATCTTATATCAAAAACATAGTCTAGATTTCTTGTTTTACAATTGCACATTAGTTTTCTTGAAAGAAAGTAGCCTTGCATATCACTTAGGTTAAATCAATGAAATAAAACAATAGTTAAAGTCATCATATAGTAGTTTTTTTTTAGTTTTATAAGACCTTTCATTCACAAATAAATTTTAATCAAACATCCACAAAAACATAGACAAATTAGGTAGCCACAACCTTGCATGCTAAATCCTGAATCTATTCAATCTATTAGTGAAATAATTAGTTTTTTAAATATTAAAATAATAAAAATATAATATTATAATTACATTATTTCATTCATATATTACTTCATTTCATAATCAAACACTCAAATACTCTTAAAACTAGTTTCTAGCTTGCATACATGGAGATAATTTTCTTGAAATCTTAGTAGTCTTGCTTGCTGGGGTTTTATATCTTATTCTCCATTTGTATGTTAGAAAAAAATAGGTTTCATAGTATTATATCATATTATTTTCATAATAAAATAATGAAAAAAAAGATAGCTTAGTTCATTTAATTTATATTAGTCAAAATATCTCACACCTAAAAAAACTAGAAAACCAACACTTGCATATCCCCTTTGGAACTTTAGTATCAACTTTGCTTTAAAAAACATTGGAAAAGAACAAAAATAAAAATTATTCCCTCATTTAATTTAATTTTTTCTTTCATTATTTCATTTTTTAGTAAGTAGAGAAAATTACTTTCTTTTATTAAACATTGTCAAAAGAAAACTCAAACAATCAAAAAAGCCTTGTCGAGAGGAGCATAAACCACCAACCTTGATTAAAAACACACAAAAAAAAGTATATAATTATTAAAAATATAATCCAAACAAGCTCATATACTTCATTACACACACAATTTTTTTATTTCTCTTTCGTGAACTTCCAGAGTGTCCTTATCTCATTAAAGCACGTCTTTTCCCTAGGGTTAAATCCCTTATTCTTGGAATAAATTTACAAAATAAAATTAGTGTAGAAATCAAAGTGGAAGTATTCCATTAAACCTACATCCCTCATATCCTTGTCAACTCCCTTAATGCTCTTGATGAGCAAGAATGGATCCCCGATCCTCCTATAATCATTTTACCCCAAAACTAAGGCCAATAATACAACATTATCCAATCCCAGTTGTCCGTTTCCTCTTTCCATTTTATCCTTGGGATTAGCCTTATTTTATATCACTGATTTTGTGTATGATATAAATAGGGCATATCCAACCTGATATAGTTGACCATATCCCCAGATTCATCTAACCCAATTACACCCACGTTGTTGTTCCTAGTATTGATCAAGAGTTTTGCCTCCTTATCATCATCGACATAGAGGGAACTTAGAGTTATGTCTCTTCCCAGTTAGATACTCTTAATTAAAATTGTGATGTGACATAATTCTTCTAGTTTCATCATGAGCACCCCTTGACAATGATCATTTAAATCCATACTCTTCTAAACAATCAATCTAATCCATAGATCAACCCATCATCCATCCATTATGTCAACTATCTTGGCCTGACCTTGAGAAGTTGAGTGCACAAGCTAGCATGTTTCTTTTTGTGTGCACATGACCTTTGTGACAGCCCACAAGAAATTCATTAAAATAATATATGTTAATGCTTACATTGTGGTGAGACATTAGTCATAATTTTGATTTTAATAATGTGAGTTGTTGTACTGACTCTCATAAATAGAATTAGTTATTAGAATATTATACTAAGTGAGTTGTTAAGAATAATTCAATATAGATGATAAAATAGAGATTATATTATATATTTTTAGATCAACTTATCTATGTAAAAGAGAGTGGTTGTAGGAGATAGAATAATTTAAAAGAAAATTATTATCATTATAAGTTTACTTTGTGATGAATTTATATTGTGCAACAAATATTTTGTGAGTAAACTCTAAACATAAATTAGATTTGGTATGAGTAAACTCTCAAATAAATTATATTTGATATCAAAGCATCTTATGTTTTGTGTCTGTAATGTGTTTTTAAGTTTTTAATTATTAGAAGGGGCATCCCCAATTGCTTATTGCCCATTATGAAAGTCTAATTCTTTCTAAAAGTTTAGATTAGATTTGTAGTAGTGATTTTCTAATCTAAAAACTATAATAAAGGCATGATTGATTTGAAGAAAGCTTTTCATTGTAAGCTTAAATATTATCAATGCACTCATGTATCTTGGCTGTTATGAAACAATGTAAACTCATATGTGTGTCTTCTAATTTATCTATGTTTTTTCTATAAATTACATGCAAGTGAAGCTATTCAGCCCATGATGCACTTAAATTATGATATTTTCATCATCCTCCATCATTGAAAATAAATGATGATTCAATATTTTGTAGATGGGGAGCAAGTAATATTTAAAATATATCTTGGCATCGATGCGCATGACTATTGAAATTACCAAGTGCATTAAATGATGTTTTTCATTCCATGCAATGTGACATATAAATTAGAGTTATTGGGTCATATTTATTTATTTTAACCATATCATAGGTATTCTTTATTTATTTTAACTATGTCATAGGTTGCCTTTAAACATGTTTTATGAGTTCATAAATTTATTATAGTTTTTTTTTTTTTTGGTTTGCTTAAGATTTACCCTTCTACTATGATCATCAAGTTAAAGATATATTTTAGTTGAAGATTTGTGTTTTGTGTAATGTATGGTCATATAGGGAAATAGTTCAAAGTCTATGTCATTTGTTTTCCTCATTTGAATTAAGATTAAAGGTTATTAAATTTAGGTAGTTTTGTTTATGTGTCATTTTTTTTCAAAATCAAATTTATACCCTCTATTGTAATGGACACATTTTTAGGCAACCTCGACATCAAATTACATAAAATTTTCAAGACTACGTGGGGTTTTATTAGAAAATATGACATGCTCATGTGATTCAAGTTCAATTTCGTCGAGTAAATAACATTTTAATGGATGATAGATGCAAATGGAGGAAGAGGCCAAATAACACCTCTCATTAGCCAAAAGTGATGGGGTTGCACTATGATGTAGTGGCATTTGTGTTTGAAGTTTATTTTGCGTGGTGTGCTAAAATAAAACCTCTATTTTTTAAAACATTATTGAAAATTACATTTTTTTAAGAATATTGATTTTTTAAGGGTAGGAAGGGGATTTCGAGGTGAACTTACTATATATTTTTATGGAGTTTGTGAATCTTAAAAATTCATAATTTGGTTCAGAAAAGTGGTCCATGAACCAAGGAATTCAACTTAGGAACTACACTTGATGGAGTTGTACTTGTTCAAAGAAAGTGTTTAAAGAGAAGCTTATATATAATATGAGTGTTTCCCCATGTTTGGACTAAGGTGTGTAATGTTAATAAAATATTGGTTAGTGTTTACATTTTGGTGAGACTTAGTCATACTATTAATTATAATAATGTGTGAGTTATTTTAGCAACTCATGTAAGTAGAATTAGTTATTATAATATTATATTGAGTGAGTTGTTGAGGACAACTCACATATAGATTTTATTACAAATTGTTATCTAACAAATTTAAATGTAAAGGAAAGTGTTTGTAGGAGATAAAATAGTTCTCCTATTCTATAAGAGATGAAAACCCTATATATGTGCGTATTGTGTTTTATTGAACAATTTAAGAGAAGAATACATATTATTTTGAGTTTACTTTGTGATGAATTTATATTGTGCAACAAATAATATTTGATGAAATTATGAACCAAAATTACACAATCATCATTCCACTTATTATTTTGTATAACCCCATGTCCAATCGAGCACCCATATTTAGTTAAAGAAATAAAATTGAAGGTGCCTCACTCCAGTCAAGGTTACCCATGTAAAATAAATGAGCCTCCTTTCCATTCATGGCACCTCACATTCAGTTGTTGCATCATCAGAAAAATAATGAAGAACATGTGTTGATTGATTGATCAAATTGCCATGTGTACGAACATAGGGTGTAAGAACATTCAACTTATGATAGTACATTCTATATATTATATGAATTTCACATTGAGTGACATATAATCCAATTCAATGTGAAATAAGAAAACTCATTATTTAGTCCTCTATTTTATTTGAACTCTCAGTATCAAGATATAAAAAAATAAGATTAATAGTAACTATTAGTCATTAGTATCAAATGAACTTTATTAAATAACAACTTTACTCAAGTTTTGACTACATGTTAACCCCTTATCTCTTCCAAAATGTGAATATTTTAGTCAACTCCTTTGGATAATTTATCAAATATGGATAAATTTAGATTGAAATTAAGTCTATAAATCAATTATGGCATTTAATTTAACATTTAAGGAGATAAACATCCTACAAAATTCCACTTATAATGAAAAATATTGATAATTGTCTAACCAATAAGATGAGGTATATTCAGCAAATCTGCTTTGAATGATGGCCTAATAATATTTTGGGTGATTATAATTTAGGAATCTACATGTTTTATGGTCTAACAATATGGATCCATTTAGACCTATGTCACTAGAACAAAATTTAATAAGGGGTAATATTTGTAGGGGGTATGTCCTTAAGGGGTATAGTCGTACCTCTTATAGGTGTACCATTGATAGTTGTACCCTCATAATGGTTACACTTATAACGACCTTGTTTACCTTAATTTTGGTTTTATGAAAAATAAGGATAAATTATTTCAATAAATAGATTTAACAATACAACTATGAAAGTAAGAAATTAGGATCTATCTAATTTGTTATTAATACCAACAAGATAAAGAGATAAATGAGATAGTATATGAAATTTAAGTACAAAAGAGAAGAAACAATCACACCTAATTACATTAATAAAAATATGGATCTAGAATGTGACTATGCATATTTTATAGGTATTATTTTGAACATCTAGGGCTCTTAGATAGACTTGGGTTAGGTAAACACACACTGTTATATCTAATTATTTTCCATCGAGTCTGAACTTTACATAGTTATGTAATATGATTTTATTTTAACTAGTTCATATCTTATTTTTTTTCTCTTCATATATACTCACTTCATTTATTTTATGGGTAAAATGTTTTGACTTTTTGATTCCTTCTATTTGACCTAGCTTGGCACTCAAAATAAAAAAGGGGTTATAGATTCAAACAACCAATGAATCAACATTAAAAACTATGCATGCCACATTATATAATTAGGACTCCATGTAATTTTAATTGAGTGTAAATAAAATATATTGAGCAATAGTTATGAGTCCCCTCTTCCCTATAAGTGTTGATGCGACTACATTTAAGCTAAAACCTTTTTTGGTACAAGAGGCTGATAAGAAACTACTAGGAATGGTAAAAACATTACAAGTAGCTAAGATGTAAAGAGTTAGCAACAAAAACATCACATATGAAGCTAAAAATAAATGAGATGCAAAACAAAGAAATTCAAATGATTATTCAGAATGAGATACTAGTACAATAAGAAGCCCTTGCATAAGTAGGCAAGGTAATACAAAGAACTAGCCTAACCAAGCAATGTGGGATAAATCCTCATATAGGATAAACTAGTAAATAGAGGAAATACCTAGCTAATAGAATAACAAACATGAGAAATACATACTCTAACACCCCCTCCCCATCGCCCCCCCCAAGTGAAGCTATGGGCTAACAATAGCCAAAAAATAAATTATGGCATATCCATAATATGAGAACTGATAACTAGGCCTGATAAGGTACTCATGTAAAATATGCATACATGAAATGAAGAAGGAATAAGTCATCACTAACACCCCCAAGGACAACTTTTAAAACTGAAAACATGCCACACAACTTAAGGAAATGAGGTGATACCAAAGGGTTTGTGAAGATGTCTGTAACCTACTGTTGAGTCAGAATATACTCCAAGCTAAAAACTCCATCCTGAATGTGATGAAAAATGAAGTGTATATGCAAATAAGTGTGCTTGGTCCACTGGTGCTCAATTGGGTTACAAGATATGTGAATTGCACTCTCGTTGTCACACCAAAGTATAGTAGGTGAATCCTATGTGAAGCCAAACTCTGTTAACAACTGACAAATCCAAAGAATCTACTAACTTGTTGTAACTACTACCCTATACTCAACCTCTATAGATGAAAGTGAAATATCTTGTTGCTTTTTGCATAACCAAGTAATAGGTGAAGAACCAAGATAAAATATGTAACAAAAAGTAGAATGACTATCATAAAGAAAACCTTCCCAATCTGAATCACTGTACCCAACCAAATGAGTATAACCCTTAGGGTAGTGTAATCCAAAATGATTAGTGCCTCACAAATATCATAAAATTCTCATGACAACCTATCAACTACTATCACAAGAATAATGTGCAAAACTAGATACGAGCCCAACTTCAAAAGAAATGTCAAGGTGAGTATGAGTAAAAACCATAAGACTCCAAACCATCTAATTGTACAATTTAGGATCACAAAGTGGAGTAGTACATGTGGTAGTGATATTCACTCTAGATTGAAAAGGACTTAGATTTTAATCAACCATGCCAAAATGTTGAAGAAGATCAAGGGTGTACTTCTATTGACTCAAATAAATCCTTGTATTTGACTGTGAAATCTATAAACAAAGGAATAAGTGTAAAAGACCAAGACTTGTCATATCAAATTATGCTAAAAGTGCTTGATAAATAGCCTAAATCTAAGATGAGGAGCTACATATGAGAAGCATATCATCAACATATAAGATCGGTATAACAATGTCCTCCCTAATAGTATGAATATACAGTATGGGATGAAAGTGGTAGTGAACAAAGTCAATGGAGATAATAAAATAATCCATCTTCTCATACCAAGTTCAAGGGGCCTATTTGAGATCGTAAAGAAACCTACTATGTTAAAAAATAAGAGAAGAATCATGAACAAACCCAATAGGCTAATCCATATAGATTTCCTCATGAAAGTATCCATGCAAAAAAGCACTCTTAATGTCCATCTGATACACTGGCCAACCCTATGATGAAACAAGAAAGATTACAAGGCATACAAAATCCATCTTGGCAATTAACACAAAAGTCTCAGAGTAGTTAATACCTTCAACATGTGAGAACCCCTTTATAAGAAAATGTGCCTTATACTTATCAATAGACTGATCAAATACATACTTGGTATAGTAAATCCACTTGCACCTAACCAAATCTTTTTCTTTAGGAAGAGTGACCAAATCTAAGAATGATTCTTCATAAAGGAAGAATACTCATCTATCATCATACTATCCCACTCCTATATCCCATGAGCTAATGGAAAAGACTGTGGATCCCTAGAGAATGCTTGACACAAAAGTCCAGTACCTATTAAATGTGCATGATGATGTCGAATGGGTGGAAGATCCTATATGAAAGATGCTACCTCAAAAATTATAATATGATCCAAAAATGGAATAGTGGTAACATCAGTGGGAATAGGATCCTCAACCTTAATAACCTCCTTAGGGGCCTCCTGAATTGGCTCCTCAAAGAATGAATCCTAAAGATGAGGTGATGAATCGTCAAAAGAAGAAGAAGAAGGCATGGAAGAAGATGAAGAGTCATGAGATATGAAGTGCTCATCAAATTATACATGTGATAAAAAATAAAAATCATGAGTATCAGGGTTTAAAAGATGATAAGATTTCATGCCCTCGCAATACCTTACAAAAATAAAAGGTTTGCTCTTCTTATCCAATGCTTTCCTTTTCTTATTTGGTATAAATGCCAAAACAAGGCTCCCAAAGACTTAAAAAAATGAGACATTAGGCTTGGTTCCAGATCAAGCCTCTTCTAGAGTCAAATGCTCTAGTGCTCATTATGGTATGCAGTTTTGAATGTAGTTTACATAATTAACTACCTCTTCCCAATAGATAGGAGGTAAATCCTATGAATGCATTATGCAATTATCCATCTACTTCAAAGTTGGTTTTTAAATTATCTTAAGCCATTTTTCTATGGAGTATGTGTAATATAATGTTGGTGATTAATACCATGAGCTACCAAAAAATTAAAGAACTCTCGATTGAAGTATTCCCTCCCATTATCTGTATGAATATTCTTGATGAAACTAGAAGACTTTTTCTTGACCAAAGCCTTAAAGACTTTCAAGTGATCAAATACATCACTCTTATACTTTAGAAAATAAACCCAATTATGCCTCAAAAAATTATCAATGAAATTAAATGTGTACTTAGATCTATTGAAATAAGTAAAAGAAAAGACCATCAAATCACTGTGCACAAGCTCATGAGGTAAAGTTCTCATGGACATACCCTTAGGAAGTAGATCTTGGTGTTGTTTCCCTAATGCATAACTAGGCAAAACTCCATCAAGACATGAAACTATAGGAAGACACTCTACCATACTGTGAGTGCTCAACTCCTTAAAATATCTATAATCGAGGTGTCTAAATTTCTCATGCCAAATCCTAATCTTATAATCTGCATGAAAAACCAAACACGTCCCTAGAGGAGGAGTATCATCAAAACCCTCAAAATAATAGAGTCAAAAACTATGATCCATAACACCCTATGTAATAAGTGTGTGTGGCTCTTAAAAAACTCAAACATCAGCACCTTATTGTGTGAAAGTCACTATCTTATCCTGATCAAAATAGAAAATATAATAAACTAAAAGCAGATTGGTGGTGATGTCTTCAACATATAATGCATCATTGATGTGGCTACCATCTAGCTGTATGTCACTCTTTCCCTTAATATAAATAAAGTAAGAATCTCCAACCTCAATTTTGGAAGTAGAAATCAAACTAAGAGATACAAATGAATCTTTGGAAGAATTCATATGGTGTGAAGCACCAGAAACTAGAACCCAAGTCTGAAATAAGGGATTATGATCTCATAAAAACATTAAGTGTTTTCCCATGCTCATGAGATGGAAGAGTAGAGATAGAAAACTTGTGTTTCTTGAAAACATCCTCTAGGGCTTGCATTCTCTTAAAACACATAGACTCTTCATGACCAGTCCCCCCATAATAAGAGTAAAATAGGTTAGACTTATTATTGGATTTGGAAAATGATTTGGGTTTAGATGGTTGGTGTTGGGATTAGGTACATTTTGAGATATAGGAGTGTTCTTCTTATTACTCTGTATTTTTCCCTTGTTATTAGGATGTGATGCTAGTAATGCTTTCTGAGAGGTGGAAGACTCAAGGTGAGACACTTTGGATTCCTCCCTAGTAAGTCTCTCATAAAACAACTCTAAATCTTGCATTTTGAATGCAACACCTAAGTTATCCATGCTAGATAAAAAGGTAGAAGCAAAGATTTAGAATGTACCACTTCACTTGGACAAAATCAAGTACACATAATCTTCATCTTTATTATCTCATCCAATCCCATTTAATTGTGTCAAAAAATGCTTAAACTTAGTGAGGTAGTCTACAATAGAGGCAAAGTCATCTGGATTGACTGAAGTAATCTCCACTTTAAGTTTTATGGCTCTCATGTGATCTACTTTCCCAAATAAACCCTTTAGCTTAGCTTTTATTTTGAATGGTGTATCACACCCATCTAAATGAAACAACAAACTATCACTCACATAAGTCCCTATAAAACCCATACACTGTTCAAACTTACATTGGTGCTAAATTTTTTCAAACTCTCTTGTGAATTGCGATTGAGTTTCATTCATTAGGGACCATGATCCTTTGTGTTTTATGATTGTTTGCATTCTAGGTCTCTATGTATGGTAATTATATGTACTCAAAGGATCATAATGACCAATACTAGAAGTAGAAGCCATGCTAGTGAATCATCAAAGAGCAAAAAGAATATAGAAGGGTACACAAATCAACATTGAGGCAATCCCCCAAAAGATTATATTAAAGACCCCCCAATTTGGCACTTTATAAAAGTAGAGAGTTTTTACAAATTAATCACATCTTTGGATAGATAATTGAAAACCATACATTTTTTAAAAAAAAAACTCAAATTAAATTTATGCTTCAAAAGTTATAGGCTTTATGAATTCTCATAAATGGGTCAAAAATAATAAAAATTACACTAGAAACAAATTATAGTAACCAAAATGAAAAAGAAGGTAGGATTCCAACCACTTGTGAAAAATATAATCAAACTAAAAACATTCTCATGCAATACAAAGTGAAAAATAACCTTGTCAATGACCTTGGTATGCATGTAAGTGAGTTTGACTTCCTATTTTAAGAAAAAATACATCTTAGTAAAAAGAAATAATGCATGTTTAGCTGTGACAAGAGTAGAAAAGAAGGAAATTATTGTTAGTCTTTCACCTAGATGCCAAAGAAGCTTATGTGAGTGGAGATATAGGATGCCACTTAGTAGATTGTTGTCATTATGTTTTTCCAGTGCCTCAACAAGGAAAGCTGACAAAAGGTGAACCTCCAATCAGGTGCCACATAGACCTGAACAACTTTATTGAGTATTTTCCATGGTCCCTATATAAATATGCCTTGAAAAACACATATTTTGATAAGCCTTAATGCTAGGTAAGATGTAGTGCACTCATAAAATGACAAACATAATTCTCAGTGAGCCAATGCCTCTCAAAAAAATAGTAATGTGCAATATTGAATACACTGTCAGAGAAGTTATCACAATAAAAAAAAGAATATTTCTTCTCTTCAATCTAAAATGCTACCTCATGGTAGGCTGAAATGTCATTATGGTAGGTACACAGTAGGTTGGAATGAGTTTATTATGCCTTTTTTAAATTGTGTTAGCTTTAGCATCCCACCCTCCATGCAGCAACAAAACATGTTACATCCTAATTTCATCCATGATATTAACCTTTGAATCCGTAGATATAATATGGTTATTAGCTGATTTTTATTACTTTGATTTGAGAATTATGACATGTACTATTGAGAAAAATGATATTTTTGATTAGTATACATGATGTGATAGCTGTATTTGATTGATCTATACATTGCAGATGTATACTTGTTAGTCTTACATCATTGATTTATATATTATAATGACTCAGACTAACTACCTACCAATTACGAGGTGGATTCAGGATTGGTCTTACCCTCAAAGTATGATGAGGGAGAGCATCATCAGAAAGGATGGTGTAGATGGGATGATTATAGGATGATAGAATGGAAATGTTGGTAACCCAAACTCACACACCACTATACATTGACTTGTTAATTCTTTGCATTGATTTAGTGTGCTAGTATATTCTTGTGAATGTTTGAGTAGTTTGCATTGATTATGTTTTAGTTATGCATTAAAAATGAATGAATTTATTATCCTATAATATTATAATAGATTTTGTTAGTTATAATAATTATTGGGTTTGTGAGATGCATTATATTGTGTTCTATAAACTATGTCATTAATGCATCTTTCAATAGGAAATAAAAATAGTAAGTAATACTATATTTAACCTTGTCAAAATAATGATTTATTATAATCTCATGTTGTTTGATTATTATATTGGATAATTATTGATTTATAGTATTTAACATATTATTTATACTAAACACATATGTGAAATATCCTAATTAAACATTAGAATGAACCTTTTCTCAAAATGTCATATCTTATGTTAATCAACTTGAATTTATTAATTAGCATTATAATTATTGCATGAAATCCTTCAATGGATTTGTTTGAAAAGGATATTTTGTGGAAGCTTTGAAGAAAAATTGAAGTTAAATTAACTTGGTATTAACTTGTGAAATCAAGGGAGGTTAATTTGAAGTTTGGTTGAATGAATATTTTTGCTTGGATAATTACTTTTGGGATTGTGAGTTTTATTAATTGGAATAAAGCCATCAACTGGTGTTAAATCAATGTTCCACCATTAGTGGCATGAAATAAACTAAACTACGCATGGAAGGAAAAAAGGTTATTAAGAAGGAATTGGAAAAGGATTTTTAGAACACACGGAGAAAGAGAGTAGGGAATTGGAAGAAGGAAAGAAAGTTTTGAGCAAAGGAAAAATCCCATTTTCAACTGAGGGCAAAATGTACCAGGTTGGTACTATATTCAATTTTATAAGTGTAATGGAATTTATTTATGGGTTTTTATATTTTTATATTTTGTTAATAAAACCCGTCAACTAAACAAAGGTATTTAATCATTATATTTGTATATAAATATACCTATGCACAAGCTAAAGATAAACATTCTATGTAGAAAATAAGTTTATGTGTTTGTATATATTTAAGTGAATTAAAAATCCCAAATTCTTGGTAGCTATAGGTATATATACAGAAGAATTAATATTCACATATATTTATATGACTTGGGGATATATATACACATAGAGTCATTTGTATTATGAGTCAATTTAAAAGCTACAGATATATCTCATCTATTGATAAAGCGTCCACTTTAAGATATGTGTTTGAAAACAAATATATGCATATACATACAATCAAATACTCTTTTATGAAATAGATAATAAAATTTGTTTATATTCATGTACATAGAGATGAGCTCTGCATTGGTAAAGCCATATATAAATAGATTGTATATATATATATATAGCAAATTAAAACCATAGAAAACAATTATGCAATCGCTACATATACTTGAACAAAAAAATAAACCTTATGAATTGGGATAAAAAAGATATATGACTGAGTGTTATATACAAGACTAAGCACTATATTTATAGTGTTTAAAACAATGACTAGTATAAATTAAGGATCGATCCATTAATAAATAGAATAAGTATAGCTTGGAGTTTTGTTTAATCAATTTGATTATGCTAAATACAATTGAAGTTTTGTTTAAATCAGATTGATTATGCTGTATAAAGAGACCTATAGTTAGAATGCTTATATATATATATATATATATATATATATATATATATAGGGTACTAAACTTTACATAGTTGTGTATAAACAATGATAGGTAGATGGTAAGAACCTTTAATTGGTTATTTAGTATGACATAAAGAATTGATTATCAAATTATAACATATAGAATATAGTCCTTTAATTGGTTATTTAGTATGGAATAAAGACTTGATTATCATATTAGTAAATGTCTCATCGGGGTGACTTTAATGATATATATATGTTGGTGCATGAGATTTATTAAAGGTAAACATTATTATTCTAAGCTGAAGATAATTAGTCGACCCAAAGAAATTTAGTATAAAGTTTTTAATGTATTTCAGCTGAGTGGAAATTTATTACATATGTAGTTCAGGTAGAAGAATAATTTATCTCAGTTGAATAATTAAGATGGAAATAAAAGACACACACACACACAGACACACACCCACACCCACACACACACATGTTTTATTTGCCAAAAATATGAGTTTGATTTCATTTAAGTCATTAAATTAAACCAGAATTATGAATAATGGCATATGTTGTTATAACTTGGGAAAACATTGTTTGTGGTTGGGATTGTTATTTCCATACTTAACAGTTATAAATTTATACTTTGTTGTGTTTAATGACAATAATGTTTGTTTATTGAATCTTGCATAAATTTATGGATGTTTTCAAATATGATTGATTAGCATATATGGTCCTTTTTATTTGTTATACTCAATTTGTATAAACGATGTTAGACTATGTTTTAAATATTTGTTATAAATAAGTATTTATGGACTTTTGTTAACATACTAAGTTGGTGTGATCTTGTTAAATTGAACCTATTTATATTTGATATTATATGTATGTTATTATCACCCTTTTTTTAGCATATCCAAATGGTATGATTATGTATGGACTATTTATCTATTATATACATAACATTAGCATGCTTATAGATTCATTTCATACATTTGTAGAAAAATGTAAAGTTAGATTATTGCCAAATTTTAGCATGTTCATGATTCATCTATCAGAGATAACCTAAATAAATCTCTTAAGTTTGTATTGTTATGTATATTATGGGTCTCGCATTAACGACACTAACAAGGCAATGAGACATACTTCTCAAGCCTAGTTAGTATCACCAATGCTGGGTATGGGTAATCTAATCAAGTGATGTGTTATGAAATTGAATGATCTGAGTGATCATATCTTATTTAAAACTTTGACCAAAGTATGTTAGATTGACATTATCATTTCATATGTTTGATTTACATATTGTGTGATATCATGTTAAAAACATATTTTCTTTATGATACACATCATGTAGTAGAAATATTACATCACATGAGGTACTAGCATTTCTCATTCTAGACTCCCACACCATTTTATCTACCTATCCGTGAAGGGAGGGCCATTCCCTGATAGGAGATTGTGTGAGGGATCGTTGGTCCATGGTTGGTTGTGAAAAAGTACTTAGATGATACTCTCCCTCCCCACTGTAGTACATACCTAGAGACATCACTTGAGGTTATTAGAGATAAACAAGCTAGTACAACTTGAGCTTAGAAGAGTTGGTTATCTTTCTATTGTATATAAGGCTAAATGCCTATTGAGATTGTAAATGTAATATTATTGTACATGAACAATAGTTGTTATATTGTGAGATAAGTCTTGGTTATGTCAGTGTATTTTACTTTCTTATAAAGTTTTAATACTTCATGTTGCATTCAGAATTAAAGTTGAAAATTTGATGTTATCTGTTATGATAATATATTTTGACGTAAGTTTTTATGATTCTAATTTAATGCTTGTCAAGTAAGTTTTTTTTTTAAATTATTGTATTTTGTTCTAAGTATAATTAGGAAGGTTATAATATGTGGCATCAGAGCTTAGGATCAAAATCTAGGACTTATTGAGTCTGTTAACATTCTTTTATTTATTTTTTCAATGAGAAAGAAGAATGATGCAAACAAGAGCATCGGGTGAGGGTCCATCGAATGACAATAACCCACCCATTGATCCTAACCATATTACTGGAAAGCATTCAACAAACTTGGATCAAATACTTGCAACCATGAATGATACTAGGGATCAAATTATATCCCTAAAACAAGAAGTTCATGACCAAGGTGAGGGAGAACACCAGGAAGTACCTATTGAGCATTTCACCAAGTAGGAAAATTAGCAAGATGTGAGAGCTCAGGTAGTTACAGAGTTATCTAGGAACATGAATAAGGTGAATCCACCTAAGTTTGATGGAAGTGTTCTAGGTGATAGATCTAAATCATGGTTGACTAAAATGGAGATGTATTTCAAGATTTGAATCTACTTTAAAGTCACCAAGGTATTTTGGGGAGCGTACTAGTTGGTTGGTGAGGCAGTTACTTGGTGGGCTAACAAGAAGATGGAGATGAAACTTAACTTAAACACCACAAATTGGGATCAATTTATGATGTTGTTTAGGTCATGGTGGTTACCACAAATTTTCTTTGATTAGAACCTTACATATTTTTAGAATCTGAAGCAAGGAGAGTTATCAGCAAATGAGTACTGGGAGCAGATTAACAAACTTCTAAAGTATGTACTTTGATACCGAGTTGATAAGAAGTTAAAAATCAAGAAGTTTAACATAGGATTGAAACCCTAGATCATTAATGAGGTAGATTTTCATGGGTCTTCTACCATGGACCAAGTTTTTGAGAAGGTAGTGAAATAGGAGCAGAAGATGAAGTCTCTAGCTTAGGTTAGGGAAAAGTTTCAAAAAAAATTTGGTAGTTCTAAGCCAAATATCAAGAAGAATAACTAGGAGTAGAGGAGTGGAGACTCCAAGGGATAGCCCAAAAATTAGAATACCAAATTCAATAGTGAATCTAGTAACAAGAAACTAGGCAATGGCTCTAAGGGTAGTTTTTATGGAAACTCTCAAACTAAAAAGAAAGGCCCACCAAGTGGTTGTTTCAATTACAGAGGAAATCACTATGGTTGTGAATGTCCTTAGGAAAATTCAAAGAACAAAGGTCCAAATTCTTAGTAAAGAAATTTTTAACAATGTATTCATGCAGTAATTGATAACTGATAAGTTAAATTTTAAGCATTACCCATAAAGCTATTAGGTATTTTGTTTGAACATCCAATTTATATTTTGATAGATACAACGGCTATTGAATGTTTTATAGCTACTAGAATGCTTATCAATTTTCTTAGAAAAGATGGATATATGGCAAATGCATTGTCAGTATAATATGGGAATGACTTTAAAGTCATGGTTGACAAGTGTCTAGTCGAAGTAGTGATTGAGTTCCCTAAATTTTCAACTATAGTAGATCTATATGTAGCACCACTTGGGTCATCTGATGTGATTCTAAGAGTCAACTATCTTGCTAAACACAAGAACAAGGTTGACTGTTACTTAAATAAGGTTGAGTGTCTCATTGATTTTGGGAATAAGACACAACTATAGAGTGAAAAGACAAAGTTATGACAGGTAGATTTGTACAATACAACTTAAAGGGATCAAGCAAAAGGGTGTCAAGCATTTATTGTCAATATAAATAAAATGGAGGAACCCAATGAACCATCTCTCAAAGATTTTTCTTTTTCTAGATATTTCCATGATGTATTTCCTAAATAATTACCAGGTTTTCCTCCTAAGCATGAGTTCAATTTTTCTATCAACATCATACCTGGATCAAAACCACAATCTAAGGCACCATATAGGATGACTACCATAGAATTGTTGTAATTGAAGGCACAAGTCTAGGAGATGTTGGCAAAGGGGTTGATTGGGCCTAGTGTGTCACCATGGGGTGCACCAATAGTTTTTGTAAATAAGAAGGATGGTAATTTTTTACTTTGCATCAATTACATAATGATAAATAAAACAAATATCAAGAACATGTATCCACTACCTCATATAGGTGATATTTTTGATCAAATGTGTGGAGCTATGATCTTTTCTAAGATAGATCTTATAGCAGGATATCATAAGTTGAGGATTTAGGATGAGGATATTTTTAAAATAGCTTTCAGAACTTGCTATGGGTAGTATGAGTTCATGGTTTTACCTTTAAGTTTAACCAATGCACCAAAAACATTCATGAATCTCATAAACAACATGTTCAGAGACTATTTAGATCACTTTATCTTGGTCTTTTTGGGTGCCATTCTTATATATTATAAGAATGAAGAGGAACACCTACAACATCTAGAATTCATTCTGCAATGGTTACGAAAGCACAAGTTGTATGAAAAGTTGTCTAAATGTGCATTATTCCAAGAGAGAGTGCAATATCTAGGACATATTATTTTTACAAATGATAATTTTTTAGATCTATCTAAGATTAGGTCCATTATGGAGTGTCTAACACCTAGAAATGTGCATGAGGTAAGGAGTTTCATGGGGTTAGTAGGCTATTATAGGAAGTTCATCTCAAAATTTTCCAAGATAGCTAATCTAATTACCTCCTTGCAATAAAAGAACCAAAAGTTTGATTGGTCAGAGAAATGTGAAATAGATTTTTAGGAGTTGAAAAGAAGATTTACATCAGCACTAGTGTTGAGAGTTATTGATCCTAATGGATAGTTTTCAATTATCACATATGCGTCAGGAGAGGGTTTAGGTGGAGTCCTCATGCAGGATGGTGTAATGGTGGATTTTGAATCAAGGAATATGAAAATGCATGAGGTGAATTATGCCCTTTATGATCTTGAACTTTTAGTGATTATTCATGCTTTACAAGTTTGACAACATTATTTGTTGGGATAACCATTTGAGATCAATACTGATAACTTGGGACTCAAATATATCTTCACCCAACCAAATCTAAATGATTATTAGAGACGTTGGTTAGATTTTATTTTTGAATATGACTCTGATATCAATTACATCAAAGGTAAATAGAACATAGTAGTTGATGTTTTGAGTCATAGAAGGTACATAACAGATGTAGCTACTATTAGGAGTAATTTTAGGGATCAAGTGGTTAAACTATCATTAGGAGACAAATACTATAAATAGGTGTTGGCCCCTAAGTTTTGACCAAGTATTGTTCCATTTTAGCATACAACATAGAAGGAACATTATTATTTTTTAGATAAGTTCATCATGATGTGGAAGGACCATGACACGTAGTTGTCAGGTGTAGAAGTGTCATGGCATGAAACTTGCCAGGAACGAAAGGATAATGGCATAGGAGACCCAGTGTGAGAGGACCTAGTCAAGAGAGAATGTGTCATGAGGGACTAGAGAATAGAGGAATCAGAACAAAAGTGAAATACTAGTGAAGCATGTTGGAAATGGAGCATGAGGGATGTGGGGCCAGTTAGGAAGAATAAATCAAATGGGACATTTTGACCCCATTCATCAGAGGTTTTGTACCAGCCCATAAGGAAAAAATACTTGGCCACCAAAATATAGCATAGTATGAGGATCTAGGGGCATAAAGACTCGAGTCTACAAGAATAACTAATTATAAGAGCCATGAATCTAAGTTTTTTGGGAGTCTGTACACCATCTCTTCATGGTATTTATTATTTTGACACTTGGTCAAGGAAAAACAAGTATAAAAACCCCTATTGTAATCATTTTCATGGATGGTCCTTTGGAGAATAGATATAGTATTTTGTCTTGTAATTCAATAAGTAATTAATAAGAAATCAGTGTTTGCCATACTGTTATGAGTGATGAGATTTGGTTTATTTCTAAGTCATGGGTAAATTTTTATTTTATCACTAATGTTAGAAATGGTGATCTTGGTTATAGTGGTAGTTAGATCTGGGACAATAAGGATCATAGTAGTATATATGGTGTTAAATAACTTTTTAAAATATTGTGTTACAAAAGATGAACAAACATACAACATATGTTACAAAGTATTCAGGAGCTGGTCTTTTGTTGCATGCTTCAGGTGAGTGTACGAGACTTACCTCTCATGTGATAGGGTCAACACACTGGCTTGTTGGGGAGAAGCTTCAACACCAAAGTGGAATTAACTAAAAAAACCAAACATTTTGGTTCTATTGTCAGGACATGAAGCAATTGGAGCATAATCATGGGAAACTATTGGAGTGCATTTTTTTAGAGACTTTTAAAGATTGGGTTACCAGTGTCAAATATAATTTTGAAGTTTTGTATCTTGAATTAGGAATATTTGCATGACAGTGGGTAGATTAGAATGACTATAGTTCTCTAAATGAAAAATTCTTTTTCAAGGTCCTAGTTCTCTTGCATGCTTGGATATTAGCATATACTCAAGGATGATCCTAAATCTTGGATGAAGGTAGCCTTGGAAACTTAAATGGTAGAGGAGTTTAGCATGACTTGGAGTTCCCTAGATGGGAGCAGTTAACTTTTGGTGGAGAGGCATTCAGAACAACTACATTTTGGAGTATGTTGTGCTCACCTACTCATGTCATGAGGAAGCAAATTCCAATTTATATGGGATCCAAGGGGTGTTATATCTCATCATTTGCATTTGAAATTAAGAAGCTAATTATTGACCTTGGATTGGAGACTCTACCCATGGAGGGCTAAAAGCTCCTGTGTATGAGACACACATTTAAATAGGGAGACTAGGGGTTGATTGAAGATTATGGATTCAATATGGTAGTAATCCAGGGAGCATTATGCAAACAAAAGTATGATTAATCTTGATAAAGGATAATGGGAATTAGTGGTGTGGGAATAGATTAGGAAACCTTGAGGAGTGATGTGAAGAGTCAATGGGAGGTGGATGCGCATAAGGGACCCATCACTTTCGAGCCATGTTCTTTGCCACTTCTATCCTATGAAGGAGAATTGAGCTAGACTTTACGAATCAGGGAACCAAGTTTGAATCAACCAAGCTCCCCCACTATAGGGCATGCTCATGCTTTTGAGTTAGAAAAAATACATATACAAAATTGGGATACAGATAACACAGAGTCAAAAATTGAATAAGTATGGGAGACTGAAACTAGGCCATTAGGTGATTATTTAGTATTTATATTATATTTTCCTCTTCAAGGGAATTCTATGGCATAGTTTGAGATGCCTAGTGGATCTAGCCCTCAAGGTCAGAGTACAAGCCTAATCTTGGGAAACCAACCCTCTACCATGCCTCTTCCCATGGGCACTGGTATTGGAGGCACTAGAGGAGGATTAGGGAAAGGAATAGGTGGAAGCAGACCCCCTTATAGAATTGGAGTTGGATCTTCCCAGCAACCACCCGATCAATAACCTACTACAGTCTACTATGAGATGACATTGCATTTACATGAATACCGAGGGTTAGAGAATGCAACTAAGCATGTCCATAAGTACAAATTTATTTGAAGATCATGTGGCATCACATCTTCTGAATGAAAGGATATACAATTTACAACCACACTTTTAGAGCATGCACACAAATGGTATCAAAAGTTTAACCCTTAGCAAGTAGTTATCGACTATGACCAACTCAAAGTAGCCTTCTTGCAAGAATTTGACATTCTTGATTTTGAATAGCAAAGTATAGCATTGTTGAAGGACATAAAGTAAGGACTTATAGAAAGTGTGTGTGAATATGATGCATGATTCAAAACCTTGATTTCTAAGTTGTCATTTGAAATAAATCCTACTCAACAAACACAATGGTTTTTATGAGTGTTATTACCTTTTTGATGGACTCTGTCACAAAGAACCTTCACCACCATGCATGAGGCTCTAGAAGCTACCCTTTAAACTGAATCAGTTGAAAGTATGAATACCTAGGTTAGTCCTTTCATGGAGGCACATATAACATCTATGGCATCACAACTTGAAAATTTGATGACAAATAATGCACATGAGACATGAAGTGGTGTCTGGTGTACCAACTGCGAAGCTAAAGGACATACAAATACAATTACCTATGCAAGAACATTTATGTGGTACTAAAACAAACCTATGAAATTTACTATAAATAAACTCCACCCTCACCTAAGTCGGTAAAGTAAATATCACTATTTAAATCATGCCTAATGTCAAGAAACTCCTAGTTTATCTACTCCCCTAGATAATGGAGAGATATTAGTTAATTATGCTATCAATGGATGGGTAATCTAGGATATTTTAGTAGATACTGGCATGAAAGTCAATGTTCTCAATAAGGATGCTTGAAAAAAATGTCTAGTCTAGCACTATAACCCTCTCCTAATGTCTTGTTTATGGCAAATAAGACTTGCGTGCATCCTATAAGAGTCTTCAAGAATGCCACCATTGACATACTTGGGGTTCCCTTCAAATCAAATTTTGAGGTATTGGAGTTAGTAGAAGTTGATGACTATCCATCCCTACTAGGAAGGCCTTGGTGCTATGAGAACCATGTAGACTTAAGCTTTAAAACCTAATACATTGGTTTTGATAATATTGATCAACACGTAGTAATAACTTTAGACTAAGCACAAGGACCTCCCTATATCGAGCCCATAAATAATGATTAAGACATCAACCATTTGTATAACATTATTGCTTGAAGTGATGAACAACATGATCCAACACCAAATGGTATTCTTTGATGGATGGATAACCAGTCTATCTCAGATACTACAAGCAATGATTGCACCTGTTGGGCCTGTGGTGACTATGATCTCATCAAAAGGTTATGCAGCACTGTAAATAGAAGAGAAAGTATCCCACACCAGCTTCCTAAATATCATAAGTTTGTGCACCTCATGGGTTTAGCAATGAAAGGAACATTGATTGGAATACCAATGGAAAGAATTGATGAAGCCCCATGGTTCAAAGGACAAATAGAGGTACGTGACGTTGTCTAGTGTCTCAAAGAGTTTTATGATACTGAGAATGACTAGATGAGGTTATTAGATCACATTTTTGATGGTACCATTGCCAAATGGTTGCATACTCATAAATATCACCTTTTGTATTGGGGTCAAGTGTGAGTTGGTTTATACCACATATTTCATCATGACGATGAGGTCAGGGGAACACTTATTATAGTGGCATGCAAGCACCCAAACCTCACATTGAGGCTTGTGAGACAATATGCTAAACTGAGGATACATTCTTATCAAAGTACCTCTGGGTGCATACATTCTATGAGACTTTATGAACTTGAGAATGGGATGGTATATTCATGAAGAGAAGCACATGGGTACCAACTTTTGGTAGTTACTAAATGATAACATAATGTCGACACTATCTTACTCTTCATTACACCTCACCCTCTAATCCGTGCATGTAGTCATTGGAGACTTATATCCCATCAAAGACTACCTAAAACATATTCATCAAGAACCTAAAAAACCATTGCATTTATTCACTAAGCCTCCCAGCCAATTAGATCTTGCACCATCAATAGTTCCTAGTGAAGAACGTAATGAAGAGATCCACCTAGGAAAGCAAAAACTCATCTTCCAAGTAGATGAAGGTGAAGGATCTACTTAACTTGACCCCTTAACTAACCACCTAGATATCCCTACAAGCACTAGTTCATGAACTATTTAGGACACAAGTTCTCCAATGGAAAACCCTTATCACGAGCCCATTCAAAATATTCAATGTAACATTGGCATCGAGTAAGAGCCAAATATGGCTACAAGTAGAAATTATTAGATTGACATATAAATTTCAAAGATTTTTGAGTTGTTGAAAGAGTATTAGGATGTATTTCCAAGGAATTATATTGAAATGAAAGGAGTCCACCCTTCTCTATGAAATATGCACATAAAGCTAATCAATGATGCTTGCCCCATGAAGAAATGACCATATAGGATAAACCCTAACCTCTGAGCATGAGTGAAAGAGGAAATCTATAACATGCTCCATGCTGGAGTAATTACTCCCATTATTAAATTTGAATAGGTCAGTCCCATGGTAATTAGTATTAAAAAAATGGGCCTATTCGTATCAGTGTGGATTATCATGTTTTAAATGCATCTTATGTGACAGATCCTTTCCCAACACCCTTCATAGAGGAAATCCTAGAAGGTGTTACTGGTTGTGAAGTATACTCTTTTATGGATGGGTTTTTTGGGTACTAACAAGTTTAGATATCTGAGGAAGATCAATCCAAGACTACTTTTGCTATAGAATGGGAATATTTTGTCTATATTGTCATGCCTTTTTGGGAAAAAAATGCCTTAATAGTGTTTTTCATAGATAGTAGTTGAGGATTTTAAAGATTTCATTCACAAATTCCTCCAAGTTTACTTGGATGATTGGATGGTATATGGGTTAGCCAAGGATCATTATGATAATATGAGATTCATGCTTGAGCATTGTCAGGTGCTAAAAATTTCCTTAAATTTTAAAAAGTACCTATTCATGACACCTTGTGGTGTACTTCCTGGGCATATCATTTGTAAATAAAGACTCTTGGTAGACCCAACCAAGGTCTTTGTGATTCTTTGACTGCCAATGCCCAAGACTCAGTGCAAGGTGTGCACCTTCCTAAGGCACATAGGCTATTACAAAAATTTCATTTGAGGTTATGCCAAGATTGTAACACGTTTGAAAGATCTTTTAAAGCACAATGAATAATTTATATGGACTAATTATTGTAAAGAAACTTTTGAAACACTCAAAAAAAGCTTAGTTACCACTCCTATCTTGAAATTTATTGATTGGACAAAGCCTTTTCATGTCCATGTTAATGCATCTAGGATAATAATCAGTGTGATACTTACACAACCAGGTGAAGGACAATTGGATCACCTAATTTAATTTACTAGTAGAAAGCTGACATCAACTGAAACGATTTATACCACCATTGAGCATGAATCTTTGTTTATGGTTTACACTCTATAAAATTTTAGGTAATACCTTCTGGCCACTCCATTTATATTCTATACAGATCATAAGGCCTTGAAGTATCTTGTCAATAAACCAGTACTACATGGGAGAATTTTTTGCTAGATTGTCCTCTTCCAAGAATTTTAATTTCTTTTAGTAGTAAAACCTGGGAAGACCAACTGTGGACCTGATCATTTATCCTGAATTAAAAATGGAGAACCCCCACATGTCATATACCTGTAGAGCTAGAGGATATTGCAACATTTCTCAACACTAGTTATGCACCTAACTCCCTCACTTCAAAAGAGAAAAAGCAACTTGCATTTTGTGCCACATCTTATCAGCTGTTTGTAGGAGATATTTATAAAATAGATCATGATGAGGTGATTTTCCACTATGTAATGCAACATGAGCACCCTAAAGTTCTATGAGAATTTCATGAAGGTATTATTGGAGGATAATATACTAGAGAGGCTACTATGTGCAAAGGTATTACTCATCTAACTTTGGTGGCTAAATTTATTCAAAGATGCAAAGGTTTATATTAGGCAATGTGATGTCTACCAGTGTGTAGGAAAACCTAATAGGAGAGATTCTATTCCATTATGACCTATTCCTTTTCAAGAATAATTTGAAAAGTGGGTTATTGATTTTGTGGGACCCATAACTGCAACAAGATGATGAATGGGATATCAGTATATCATTACAATAATCAACTACCTCACATGTTAGGCTAAAGTAACACCAACAAAAGATTGTACTATATAAAATACTAAATGATTCATTTGGGAGAACATTATAATAGAGTTTGGATGTCCCCTAAGCTTCACTAGTGATCATGGAACCCGCTTCTTGAATAAGATGATTTGCATCTTGTTGGTCAAATTCATGATCATGCATCGGAAGATGACACCATACCCACCTGTAGGCTAATGGAACTGGGAAATCCTTCAATAAGATCCTTGGTACCACTTTAACAAAAAATTGTAATATTGGATAGACTGATTGGGATGATAGAGTATCTGTAGTACTTTGGGCTTAACAAACTAAATACAAGTGGCTCAATAAAAGTCCACCATTTAACCTAGTGTATGGAAAGGAAGTGGTTATGCCAATAGAGTTATTGGTTCCATCTCTCTAGATAGCACATGTGGGAAACCTGGATGATGAAGCCTCTTTGAATTCCTAGCTTGATGATTTGATGAAAATAGATGAGACTCGATTTCTCACCCATTGGAGTTAGGATGTTGAGAAACACAAATAAAAATCATGGCATGATCACCATCTAAGGAACAAAGTCTTTTCTCCAAGCATGAAATTTTTGTTATATGATTCCATGTTTGTGCACCACCCTAGGAAGTTCCACATCTATTGGGATGGTCCATTCATAGTTCATAACATTCAACCTATCAGGGTTTGTCAATTAAAATGAATGGATGGTCAGTTCCTCCCAAGGCACTATAATGGTAGTCAGCTTCAATTGTATTGTGATTCCATTTAACTACACTTTTTTAATAAGGCTTAAGTCCATTAGGTTAGAATTAACTACTTTTAAAAAAAATCATTTCTCTTGAGGTGTGTATTTCTTATTTAATGTAATTTTGAGTTTTTGTACTTAGTGTGTTTTTATGGAGGACCACAAACCCCTTTTAGTGTGGGGTAAGGTATCATGCATGTGATAATCATAATAAGTTCAAAGTTAGAACTAGGCACATAAGACATGTGGGTGTGCAAGTTCCAAAGGTGCAAGAGTCATCTAAGATATGCAAGTGATTAAGGGTACGTGAGTCATTCAATACACTTCAAAAGCACTTTGAAAGGTTTCCACCATTTGAGTGATAATTGTCATCCACTTTACTTGAAAGGTTAGACACAATTGTCATCCATTTCTAAGAAAGGCATGAGAAGGTATGGACCATTAATGTGACAAGGTTAGTTATGGTGAGAAACATGTGAACAGAATGATGGGATAAAATCGTTAAAGGAATTAAATTTTTAATACAAGATTCAAAGTGTGAAGGCCGTTAAAATATTTACATTTATGGATATAAGTAACAAGATGAAGGAATGAATTAATGAAGTTAAACCACCCAAAGAGCTTATAAATATGAGGGCTAACGTCATTTTTAACTTTTCCTTGCATAAATCTTCTAAGTGCTAGTGTAAAGAACAAGCGACGAATAGAGATCAATGACCATGACATAATGAAATTCCATTAATCTTGAGAATATCAAAGTGTTTACAAATTTGACAAAGTAATGAAGGTTGATTCTAGGTGAGAAGAGAGGTTGTTAAGTTTAGATCAATGCATAGGAGCAGAAATCTTTGAAGTTGAAGGTTGCAAGTATGCCATTGTTGCAACATTAAACTCGAGAGCCAAAGTAAGTTGGTTTGCCACCAAATTTTCATTTGGAAACATGGGATAGTCATGGATTATCCTTTGAGAACCATGAAGGGTAATTCAACGAAAGAAAAGGCCAAAAGACTCAAGAAGTGTCAGGAATCTAGAACAACAAACATGCTCTGATACCACTTGTTGGGAGGGGAGGATGGAAGATAAATCCAAGAACAAACACACCTGTTCTAATTCCACCTCCTAGAATCTTGCTCCTCAGAAAGAGCACAGTATGATTACCAAATATAAGCAATTGAATATGCCGAAATAACCAGAAACACAAGTAACTAGAATTCACCAATAGCACAGAATATGAGAGACAATACACTATCTTGTATTAACACTAACAGAAAAGAATACAACAAAGAGCCGCCACACTCTTTCACCTTACAGAGATTCGCCACACCTCAAGTGTTCAGTAATTCTTCTCACACACACTCTCCTACACAAAAACGGTCCCAACAACCAACTCACACATAGAATTGGTGTTCACCTCACCAACCAGTCAGTAATAACCCTGTCGGTACATCAAGCACTCTATAGCACTTCAAGCTGATCTCTCATGAACCTGCAACCTGCAATTCAAAGACCAAACTTACATGTAGATCCCCAATGAGCTTGCAATAACCTGCAACTCACAGATCTTACAACTAGAAGGAACTCTTCCTTTCTATCTCATGCCTTAAACAATACATGCCAATGGGTCTATAAATAGATCCCTAACTCAAACACTAACTTAGACTCTTAATTTAGACAATTATCCTCATAGCCCAAGACTCTAACTGGTCTCAACATGCAAACTCTTCGTTCACTTAACTAACTGTCTGTGAAACGAGCAGTTCTGGAACACACAGGCGACCGACGTCGGTCCCTGCTTGTCTGGTTCTGCCGACGTCGGCCGACATCCTGCCGTTGTCGGTGGCCTTCTGCACTGGTCTCTGTCGACGTCGGTCCTGCTGCCGACGCCGGTTCCTGTAGAACTCAGCAACCATCTGTTCCTCAGTTTGCAAAGGGTTGAAGCTTTTAGCTCCACAACCTAACAATCTCCCACTTGGAGATAAACAGCTGCAACCTGTACATGTACCTGTACACCGTCTAGTTTGTTCCCTTGGCTATGTATCCATCTTCAAAATCACCCTTGAAGACCAACCACCACAAAATCCGTGGTGCAAACCCTGTCATCCAAATTACCTGCCACATCCGCATCTACAACCATGTAGAAAAAAAAACTTGACCCTGCATAGCATGTGCACCTGCTACTGGTCCCACTGAACTGCCCTTCAGTATTACTTTCTCGGATTGACTCCAAACTTGTGATAACTCCCACTGCTTGGGAAAACTCAGGTTTAGTACATACCATGCACTCAACCTCATTATGTGAATCAAGACACCTATTCATTAAACTGTCCAACCATCGGCGTGCTAACCGATTTCACACAATCATCCTGAAACAAAGTCAACATATGACCTACCATGTCTCTAGAACACACTCATGCCAAAGAATCTTGCTGCTCCCAGATTCTCCATGACAAACACCTGAACTAGCTTTACCTTTAGTTCAGCAATACCTGTATATGTAACCCTACAACAAGCACATCATACAGAAAATAGGATAGTGTAGCTAATACTATCCAATCTGGTAAAGAGAAACACAATGAACAAACCTCCATTGCCCTGCAGCTAATACAAGATCAAATACCCTGATCTTCCATCTCACGTATCCATTTCCGCTCTTCTTCATCCTTAACATCCATTCGTCTCTCAGTGCTTACTTCCAGCTAGCCACACTACCCAAAACACCTGTTTGGTTCTCCTCCAAGGAATCACATCCTCATTCATGCCTAGCTCCCACTGTTTCCTGGATCTACCTATTCTGCTTCTTCAATAACTTCACCTTCAGTCCTCCATATGGGTGCTTGAGACTCCATGACAGCTTGCTGTCCACCCAAAATTCGTCTCAGTGACTGATGCCGGTCACATCTCAGTCTACAGCCGAACGATGTCGGTTCCCTGTGACTGCCTCTTCGCCGACGTCAGTTTCCCCTGGCCGACGCCGGTCTCTGTCTGCCCCGAGTCACCGACGTCGGGCTGCACATAGCCGACGTCGGTCCCTGTCTGGACACTGACGCCGGTTTTCCTGCCGACATCGGTCTCTATGTTTTTCTTGTGAGACCTGACTTTTTCCCGTGAGCTCCTTTTGGATCAAACCCTTGTCCAAAACACCCTTGCTCTGCTCAGAATTCCCCTGCACCTTGTGCTGAACTCTATCCGTCACCTTCTCCTTGAAAACCAAGGCTTTCCTGTTCTTGTCACTAACATCGGATTCCTCAAGAAACCTCGCCTTCTTCTTCTGCATATAGAAATCACGATCCATGCCTTCCAAATCCGAAAGCATACTCTTTGACTCAAGAACCAGCATCTCCTTCTTATCTATGTGACCAAGCCTATCAAGCCACATCTCTGAATCTACAGCTGAAGTAGATAACCCAGAAAGAGAATCAGTAAAACAAGTAGATAGATAAAGCGTACCTACTTTCTTACCTCTAGCTACAACAAGTGTACCCTTGGTAACCTTCCAAGAGTCCGCTGTGAGAGTTACTGTGCAACCCTCTTCACCCAAACTTCTGACAGAAATCAGATTTCGCTTCAGAACTGGGACGTGCATGACCTCCTTTAACACCCATGTGTTACCTGTCTGCAGTTTCAGCTTCACTTTGCCTTTGCCAACAATCTGACAAGGCTTACCATCCCCTACACAAATTTCTCCAAAATCTCCCTAGACATACTCATGAAAAAATTCCCTATGTGGGGATGCATGAAAAGAGGCACCAGAATCTAATACCCAAGATTCTACTTTATCCAAAGAACATACCAGAGCATCCTGTGTAATGTAACCCACAACATCTGCTTCTTCTTCATGTTCTTCATGCTGATCTGTACCCGATCTGCAATCTCTCTTTAAGTGCCTTTGCTTTCCACATTTCTAGCAGGTTATTCTGCCATACCTGGACTTGGATCTCTTGCCCGTCTTCGACCTTGATCTCCCACGCTCTATCTTCTCTCTTGGCCTTCCTCTTCCTTCAACACTCAAAGCATCTCCAGATGATTCACCTGTGCTTTTCCTGCGTATCTCTTCGTTCAAGATCACACTCACAATATCATCCACTTTTAGGACTTTTGAAGGAGACACAGTATTAGAAACTGCCATTACCAAACCTTCCCAACTTTCAGGTAATGAACACAAGATTAAGAGAGCTCTTATTTCATCATCAAATACAATATTGACTGAACTTAACTGGTTTACTAAACCATGGAAATCACTAAGATGGCTAAGAACAGATCCACCTTCCAACATTTGCAAATTAAATAAACGCTTCATAAGAAATACCTTATTCGAAGCCGAGGGTTTTTCATACAAATTTGCCAAAGATTCCATCAACTCCACCATTGTCTTACACTGTGATAAGCTGGAAATCACAGATGATGCAAGACTCAATCTAACAAATCCCAGAGCCTTCCGATCAAGAACCTCCCATTCTTCATCTTTCATATCCAAGGGTTTGCTAGCAACCCCACCCAACAGTAAGTACAAATCTTTCTGATACAGATAGTCCTCAATCTGCATCCTCCATAATTGGTAGTTCTTGCCATTGAACTTTTCCATTCGTAGTTGACTGCTTTCTGTCATTGCTCAACTCCCACTCAAACAGAAACCCTGTGAGTAACCTGTAATCAAAACACACTACCTAGATCTACACCAATCTGTTAGTATCCCAACCAAAAGCTCTGATACCAATTGTTGGTATCAAGCTTAAGAACCTACAACCAAGGCTCTGATACCACTTGTCAGGAATCTAGAACAACAAACATGCTCTGATACCACTTGTTGGGAGGGGAGGATGGAAGATAAATCCAAGAACAAACACACCTGTTCTAATTCCACCTCCTAGAATCTTGCTCCTCAGAAAGAGCACAGTATGATTACCAAATATAAGCAATTGAATATGCGGAAATAACCAAAAACACAAGTAACTAGAATTCACCAATAGCACAGAATATGAGAGACAATACACTATCTTGTATTAACACTAACAGAAAAGAATACAACAAAGAGCCGCCACACTCTTTCACCTTACAGAGATTCGCCACACCTCAAGTGTTCAGTAATTCTTCTCACACACACTCTCCTACACAAAAACGGTCCCAACAACCAACTCACACACAAAATTGGTGTTCACCTCACCAACCAGTCAGTAATAACCCTGCCGGTACATCAAGCACTCTATAGCACTTCAAGCTGATCTCTCATGAACTTGCAACCTGCAATTCAAAGACCAAACTTACATGTAGATCCCCAATGAGCTTGCAACAACCTGCAACTCACAGATCTTACAACTAGAAGGAACTCTTCCTTTCTATCTCATGCCTTAAACAATACATGCCAATGGGTCTATAAATAGATCCCTAACTCAAACACTAACTTAGACTCTTAATTTAGACAATTGTCCTCGCAGCCCAAGACTCTAACTGGTCTCAACATGCAAACTCTTCGTTCACTTAACTAACTGTCTGTGAAATGAGCAGTTTTGGAACACACAGGCGACCGACGTCGGTCCCTGCTTGTCTGGTTCTGCCGACGTCGGTCGACATCCTGCCGTCGCCGGTGGCCTTCTGCACTGGTCTCTACCGACGCCGGTTCCTGTAGAACTCAGCAACCATCTGTTCCTCAGTTTGCAAAGGGTTGAAGCTTTTAGCTCCACAACCTAACAAGAAGCTTCCAACCATACTAGAGGAGGAAGAGGTGAGTGGAGCTTGGTTCCCAATTAGAGAAGAGTCTTCAAGAAACCAAGAAGAGATACTAGAATAAGTGTAGTGCACATAAGGAGTTTTGAGAGAACATGTGGAAGGATAAGTGAGAGAGAACATAGAAGGAACAAATATGGTGAAGAAGGGAAAGAAGGCATAGACTTCATCAGTGCAAAATGCCCAATCATCTCCCCCCCATCTCTTTTGATAAAGGAGATGCAATACCCAGAGTCAGTCTTATGCACAGAGAACTAGGTATCTAAGGTGTTAACTACCATAATGTTTGACTATAGCCACCATCATCTAGGGAATGAAGTAGAGATAAAAAATGACTACTAATTCTAGACTACCAACATAAGAAATTAAGTGGTTTATGACTTGTCTATTAAGAACTAACTGGACAAGGTACGCCTCTTCCAAATTTTCAAGCTACTATACTTTGGCAAGCCTATTGAGGTAGTTCAATTCCTCCTCTCACACATCCATGAGGACTACATCCACTTCATGGGGTGCTACATGAAGATCAGCCCAGGAAGGATCAATAAAGTCATGGGACTTTAATACTTTAGGATGAATGTTTTGGATGACTTAGCTGATATAGATGAGATTCAAGAGACCACCATGGTGATTATGTACCAAAAGTAGGGGCATGTAATGCACATAAAGAACCTAAAATATCCTACCCTCAGAGTCATAGTGCATATAATTTTTACCAAGGTCAGAGGGACCAATCAATGGAAGGAAGTGGACATGGCACACCTACACATTGCTCACAAAGTCTCTCGAGGAACAAAGTATAACTAGGTGTTGTATTTTATCCAAAAGATAACTCATAATGTAAATAAGGCACACAAAGCACCCAAGTATAGATTTACTTATGGATAAATAGTATTATTATTGGTTTTTGATGAGATTGGGGTACCTAATTATAGTTCAAGATCATTGAAGTAGGTGTACCCCCCTACTCACAGGTCCCTCACCAAATGCTTTAAAGCATTTACCTATCCCTAACACATTACCCCATCTTAAAAGATGAAGATGAGGTACTAGTTTGATGGGATGAAGGCATATTTATGAAATTAATGACACATCCCAAAGGATTTCCCCCCTCCTCATCTGTAGCCCAAGCATAATTTATTGTAAAGCAGCATTACTCCCTAACATGCATTCGCATGAATCCTTCAAGAAAGCTTTCAACATGGATTTATTTGACATATGAATTCTCTATACAATACTTCATTTATTTTTTCAATTGGATATATGATGCATAACTAATCATTTTCCAGGTGGCGTGGATCAATGTGGAGTGCCACACCCTCTAAAAAATGTATGTATATTCAGGTAAGAAGTCCTTTGTGGTGAGAGGGGAAACTAACTTAACTGATATCAAGGTTAAGGATATCTTGGTCAAGGAGAAATTCCATAAATTATTTTACATGCTATTCCCCTTCTAGTAGCCTCAAGAAAAAGACCCCAAGGAGAGGCTACCCCAGGCACTACAGCCATAAAGGAAGCATCTAGAGCCAGGTGCCAGTTCTAGTGGGTAGTAGGCCCAAAAAAAATGATAGAGGATGATCGAGGTGTAGCACTCTAGACCCAATACTTCTCTCTCTTTCATTCCACATCCACCTCCACCTCACTCTTCACCTTCTCTACCTCACCCTTTACCTTCATCACATTGTCCATCTCCATCCCCTCCTCACACTTCACCTCCTACTTCACCTTCCCCTACTCATTCCACTCCTTCCCACTCACCTACCCTAAACAATTTGTATCCTCAGCCAACTCCCCCACCTTCTCCACCTCCACAACCACCTTCACCTCCACCTTCTCTAAGGACTGCCATAGGGTCAGCCCTATAATAGCCTCCAAGGTGAGGTGGAGAGATTCACAGTTCAAGATCAAACTTTGTAAAGACTCTATCCCCAGTATAGGAGGCCCCATATAGTGATAAAATTGATATTTATGGAGTGGGAGAAAGTGATATGGCCTCAGGAAGCCATAAAGAGGATGAGCTTGAATGAGACCAAGAAAGGGGGAAGGGGCTAGTTGAAGAAAAATAAGAACAAAGAGAGTTCTCCACTGCACAAAAAACATTACTAGTTTAATGTAGAGTATAAGGACCTCTGTCTTTGGAAACACTTCCACCTTAAAGATGCAACCCCAAAAATAATGAAGCATACATCCTTCCTTCTAGAGATGCACAATGAGGAGCTCCAATTTGATATTCCTTTAAATTGCATTTTTTGTCCTGAATGTTCTAGAACTGTAAGACTTCATGAAAATTGATCTACAGAGGCTCACTCCAATAATGAAAAGTGTCACTTTTAAAATAATCAACATGTAAATAATATTCTAGAACATTTTTTTATATTTTTATACATGCACTATAGAGATAAAGCATGCCAGGGTCATAGAGATGTACAATAAAGCTATTGTAGAAAATCAAGCCCTCGCTGAGGAAGTGGCCTCCTAGAAGAAATAAATATAATAGGCCACTGAGGCTAAGGTAAGGGTTTTAAACCTTTACAAAATAATTTTAAAATAGGAACTGACACTTGTAGATGGAATACCACTAGATGGGGATGTCATCAGGAAATTAGAGACCCTAGTGGAACTTCTGCTCTAAAAACACAAGGAGTGCCCTGAACCAAAAGATGAGGGGAAAGAGATGATGAAATAGTTCATCATGATAGTAGACATCTACAAGATCACCTTGGAGAAAGTTAAGGACGTTATCCCCATTTTGGATGACATTTTTGTGTGCCTACCAAGCCCGAATAAAATATTGGAGCCTTGGCTCCACGATGAGGTCTTGAGGTAGCAAGTAGCTAATGCTGCCCTTTTAATAAAAGATCATGCCAAGTGCATAAAATCATTCAAATACATTGAAATGATGGAACATGCCATTAATAACCATTTCAATAAATAAATGTAAGTTTTGCATTACTTTGAGGATAGGTTGATAAAGAGGTTTCTAAATTAGAAGACATCCATAAGGAAGCCAACATGACCCTAAATGACCAAATAAAAAATATTAAGACTCTAACTCAGCCCGAGGAGATAAATGAATCAAAAGAATCCATTGAGAGAATAAATATGAAAGTCCTCAATGAATTGTCCCATTGGGATGGGGTGAAGAAGGAACTCGAGTAGAAGGGGACAAAATTTTTGGAGGATGCTAGTGTGGCTTAGTCCAAGATAGACTAAGAGATTAGTGTGGGGTAATGTTGGCCCCTAAGTTTAACCAAGTATTGTTTAATTTTGGCACATGATGTGAAAGGATCATTTTCCATTTTGATGCAAGTTCATCATGATGCTGAAGGACCATGGTGCAAAAAAACCATGACACATAGCTGCCAAGAGTAGAAGTGTCATAGCGTATAACTTATCGGGTGCAGAAGGACAATGGTGTAGGAGACCCAGTGTGAGAGGACCCATTCAAGAGAGAATGTGTCACAAGGGACTCAAGAAAAAAGGATTTGAAATAGAATAGAAAACTAGGAGAGTGCATGGGAAATAGAGTGTGATGGATGCAGGGGTAATTAGTAAGAATAAAGAAAATGGGATACTTTGACCCCATTCATCGAAGGTTTTATACTAGCCCACAAGGAATGAAACACTTGGCCACTAGAATATAGCATAGAGCAAGGATTTAGGGGTGCAGAGACCTAAGTCTATTGGAATAACTCATTGTAAGAGCCATGACTCTCATTTTGTTGGGAGTCTGTGCACCATTTGTTCATGGTATTTATTATTTTGACACTTGGTCAGGGAAAAAAAAGTATAAAAACCCATATTGTATTCATTTTCATGGATGGTCCTTTGGAGAATAAACATAGCATTTTTTCAAGTAATTTAGTAAGCAATTAATAAGAAATCAATGTTTTCCATAGTGTCAGAGTGATGAGATATTATTTATTGCTAAGTCATGGGTAACTTTATCTTTTATCACTATTGTTAGTAATGGTGATCTTGGTTTTAGTGGTAGTTAGATCTAGGAAAATAAGGATCATAATAATATATTTATGTTGTCGAATAAATTTTTAAGAATTATGTTATGAAAGATGAACAAACATACAACATAGTGTTATAAATTCTTCAGGAACTAGTCTTTCACTACGTACTTTAGGTGAACACGTGAGACTCACCTCTCACATGATAGGGCCAAAATGTTGGCTTGTTGGGGGGAAGCCTTAGTGCCGAAGTGGAACTAACTAAAAGAACCAAACAATAGGTCATACAATCATTGTCTAATAATTCCCATGATCTTTGATATAAAGGATTCAGTTTTGAAAGTGACAGTCTTCTATGTTTACATGAGAGGATGTATGTGCCAAGAGAATCTATAAAGCAAAATTTTGAAAGAGTAACACATTGCCCCATATTCATGACATCTAGGTGTAACCAAACTCATGGTAGAATTTAGACCTCTATATTTTTGGAAGGGAATTAAGATAGATATGGTAGATTTTGCATCACATTGTCTGGAATGTTAGCAAGTGAAAGTTAAACATGTGCACCCAATTAGATTGTTATATCTACATGATATACCAGATTATAAGCGGCAAGTGATCAGTATGGACTTTTTTCAAGGTTTACTAATGTCACAGAGTAGGCATGATATGATCTTGGTAGTTGTTGATAAATAAACCAAGGTGGCTTATTTCATATCAGGTAATTTGATAGATGATATACCTACCCTTGTGAAGAGGTTCGTAAGGAAGTGTATAGGTTGCATGGATTTCCATAGAAGATCATTTTAGATCATGATCTGAAGATGACTTCTAGGTTCTAGATAAATCTAAACTTAGCTTTAGGCAGACATCTTAATTTCAACATCATATATCATCCAACGACTGATGGTTAGATTAAGTGATTAAATCAAGTACTTGAGGATATTTTACCTATGTATTACATAGATCAGGAATACAAATGGGAAGAATATATTCCATTGGTTGAGTTTACTTACAAATCATATCAGTTAGCTTTGAAGATGACACCTTTTGAGGCACTATGCAGAAGGAGGTGCATGACACCAATCAGTTGGGATAGGGTAGTCTTCGAGCCTGAGTCTAAAATGAAAGATCAAGTCAAGATAATAAAATAGAGATTGGTCAAGGCCAATGATAGACATAAGAGTTACACTAATTTAAAAAGAATAGATAGGTGGTTTCCTATTGGTGACAAAGTGTTTTTCTGGGTTAAGTCATAAAATAGCTCAAATAAGTTTGGGAAGTCAGTGAAACTATCACCTAGATATGTAGGACCCTTTGAAGTGTTAGAAGTGGTCAATCCTATTACATATAGGCTTGCATTACCACCAACCCTATCTCTTTTACATAATGTTTTCCTTGTATCATATCTTAAGAAGTATATAGTTGACCCTTCACATGTTTTGAATTAGAATGCTTTACAGGTTCTGGATCCTAGGGTGGTCATAGTAGAACCAATTAGAGTAATTGACACTCACAAAATTTGTTTGCATAATAAATACGTGTCATAATGTAGGGTCTTATGGGACCAATACTCTATGGATAGTGATACTTGGGAAGACTATGATGAGTTCTTCATGTTATTTCTATATTTGTTTGCATGATTGATACTTGATACTATGTTGTTATTTCAATTAAATTCTTTTGATGCTCAGAAACTATTGTTTGAATAAGTGTCATCAAGATGATGAATAGTTTTTGGGGGGAGGATGTTACATCCTGATTTCACCCTATGATTATAACCTTTGTGTCCCTAGATTTAATATGGTTATTAACTAATTTTTATTACTTTGATTTGAGCATTATGACATGTAATGTTGGGAACAGTGATATTGTTGATTAATATACATGATGTGATAGTTGTATATGATTATTTTATACATTACGGATGTATACTTATTAGTCTTAAATATTTGGTTTATATAATATGATGACTCAGACTAATTACTTATCTATTACGAAGTGGATGCAGGATTAGTTTTACCTTTAGAGCATGATAATGGAGAGCATCATTGGAGAGGATGGTATAGATGAGATGTTTAAAAAATGATAGAAGGGAAATGATAGCAACCCAAACTCACACACTACCATAGATTAACTTATTAATTATTTGTGTTGATATGGTGTGCTAGTATATGCTTGCAAATGTTTGAGTAGTTTGCATTGATTATGTTTCAGTTGTGCATTAAAAAGGAATGGATTTATTATCTTATAGTATTAGAATAGATTCTATTGGCTATATTTATTATTAGGCTTGTGAGATGATTTATATTGTGTTCTATAAACTATGTCATTAATGCATCTTTCAATAGGAAATAAAAATAGTAAGTAATGCTATATTTAACCTTGTCAAAATAATGACTTATTATAGTCTCAAATTATTTGATTATTGTAGACAATTATTGATTTATAGTATTTAACATATTATTTATGCTAAACACATATGTGAAACATCCTAATTAAACATTAGGATGAACCTATTCTCAAAATGACTTGTCTTGTGTTAATCAAGTTGACTTTATTAATTAGCATGATAATAATTGCATGAAATCCTTCGATGGCTTTGTTTTAAAAGGATATTTTTTGGAAGCTTAGAATAAAAAGTGAAGCTGAGTTAACTTGGTAATAACTTGTGATATCAAGGGAGGTTAATTCGAAGATTAGCTAAATGAATATTTATACTTGATAATTACTTTTGAGACTGCGAGTTTCATTAATTGGAATAAAGCCTACAATTGGGGTTAACTCGATGTTCCACCATTAGTGGCATGAAAGAAATTGAACTATGCATGTAAGAAAAAAGGGCATTAAGAAGGAATAGGAAAAGGATTTTTATAACACATGTAGAAAGAGAGTAGGGAATTGGAAGAAAGAAAGAAGGTTTTGAGCAAAGGAAAATTCTCATTTTCAACTGAGGGCAAAACATACCAGGTTAGTACTATATTAAATTTGATAATTGTAATGGAATTTATTTATTGGTTTTTATATTTTTATATTCTGTTAGTAAAACCCATCAACTAAATAGATGTATTTAACCATTATATATATGTACATAAATATACCTATGCACAAGCTAAAAATAAACATTTTGTGTAGAAAATAGAAAAATAAGTTTATATATTTTTATATATTTAAGCAAATTAAAAATCCCAAATTCTAGGTAGTGAGAGGTATATATACAAAAAAATTAATAGTCACATATATTTATACGGCTTGGGGATATACACACACACACAAAGTCATTTGTATTATGAGTTGATTTAAAAGTTGCAGCTATATCTCATTTGTTGATAAAAATTCCACTTTAAGATGTGTTTGAATAGAAATATATACATATACATATATAGATAGAATCAAATACTCTTTTACAAAATACATAATAAAATCTGTTTATATTCTTGTACATCGAGCTGGATGCTACATTGGTAAAGCTTGAAACTTAAAAACCGAAAAGGATAGAAATATATTCATAAAATACTTGCATATACAAATTTATCGAATTAAGATTTTAAAATTTTAGAAAACAAAAAATAGTATATATATATATATATATATATATATATATATATATATATATATATATATGATTTTAAAATTTTAGCAAACAAAAAAAAGTGTGTATATATATATATATATATAAAACAGGGCATTAAACTTTACGTAGTTGTGCATAAACAGTGATAGGTAGAGGGTTAGAAATTTTAATTGAAAGACTTGATTATCAGATTATAACATACATAATATAAACATTTGGTTGGAAATAATATTACTTTCCAAAAACTAATTGACATGACATTTACTATTAGTAAATGTCTCATAGGGGAAAATTTAATGATATATATGTTGGTGCAGGAGATTTATTACAGGTAAACATTGTTATTTTAAGCTAAAGATAATTAGTCAACCTAGAGAAATTTAGAATAAAGTTTTTAATGTATTTTAGCTGAATGGAAATTTATTTCATATGTAGTTCAGATAGAAGAATTAATTATCTCAGTTGAGTAATTAGGATGGAAATAAAAGATACACACACACACACACACACACACACACACACATATATATATGTTTTATTTGCCAAAAATATGAATTTGATTTCATCTAAATCATTGAACTAAACCATAATTATAAATAATGGCTTAAGTTATTATAACTTGGGAAAACATTGTTTGTGGTTGGGATTGTTATTTCCATACTTAATAGTTATAAATTTATACTCGATTGTGTTTAATAACAATAATGTTTGTTTATTAAAGCCTATATAAATTTATGGATGTTTTCAAATATGATTGATTAGCATATATGGTCTTTTTTAATTTTTTATACTCAGTTTTTATGAATGATGTTGGACTATGCTTTGAACCTCTGCTATAAATAAGTATTTATGGACCTTTGTTATCATACTTGGTTGGTGTGATCTTGTCAAACTGAACTTATTTATATATGATATTTTATGTATGTTATTATGGTCCTTTGTTTATCATACTCAGATGGTATGATAATGTATGGATTGTTTATCTATTATATAATGTTGGACTGTTTATCTATTATATACATAACATTAACATGCTTATAGATTCATTTCATGCATTTGCAAAAAAATGTAAAGTTTGAGTATTTCTTGATTTTAGCATGTTCATAATTCAACTATTAAGGATAACATAAATTAATCTTTTAGGTTTGTATTATGCTATGTTATGTTTATTATGGGTCCCACATTGATGATACTAACCAGGCAATGATGGACTTCTTAAGCCTAGTTAGCATCACCAATGTTGGGTATGGATAATCCAATCAAGTGATGTGTTATGAAATTGACCGATTTAGGTGATCATATGTTATTTAAAACTTTAGCCAAAGTAATGTTAGATTGACATTGTTATTTCATATGTTTGATTTGCATGTTGTGTGATATCATGTTAAAAATACATTTTATTTATGATACACATCATGTAGTAGAAATATTACAGTACATGGGGTACTAGCATATCTCATTCTGGATTCTTGCACCATTCTATCTGCCTATCCATGAAGGGAGGGCCATTTAATGATAGGGGATTGTGTAGTGGATCATTAGTTCATGGTTTGTGTGGAAAAGTGCTTGAATGATGCTCTCTTTTATACACTGTAGTACATACTTGGAGATAGCACTTGAGGTTATCAAAGATACACAAGTTGGTACATCTCAAGTTCTAAAGAGCTAGTTATATTTATATTGTATATAAGGCCAAATGCATATTGAGATTATAAATGTAATATTATTGTACATGAACAGTAGTTGTATTATGAGACTAGTCATTGTTATGTCATAGTGTATTTTAATTTCTTATGAAGTTGTAATACTTTATGTTGTATTCAGAATTAAAGTTGAAAATTTGATGTTATCTATTGTGATAATATATTTTTACTTAAGTTTATATGATTTTAATTGAATCCTTGTCAATTAAGTTTAAAAAGAAAATTACTGCACTTTTTTCTAAGTACAACTGGGAAGGTTGTAACATATATACAACACTAGAGGCATGGGGAGGTTGCTTATGAAAGGAAACTGAAATTTATGTGGTGCCTTATTAATGAGGTGCACCTCGATATAGAGTCATCTATCCTTGATATGTGTTACAACTATTGAGACTTCCTCATCAACCCATTGACTGATCATCCCCTTATAAGATATGACCACTAGACTAGCCATTGTCAAAGTCTCAATAGGTCAGTACAGTACTCTAAAGGGTGCCACATCTTTCCAATGTGTATCTATAATATCTTTAACATCCCTAAATGAAACACCTCTTAGGTATGGAATCATCCTCTCATATACCCAACTCATGATGAGTGTGGGTTGGTTGATCGAGAGATTCCGCAACTACATGACCCTGTATAGGTCTTGGTCTATGCAGGAAAGGACCTCTTAAACCCATGAATAATGTTGACCCTTCTCCTCAATATGACACATGATGGCTTACGATATATATAGTAACATGTTCATGCCCTTGTCTCCCACTAACAAAGAGGTAAGGATCTTAATAATGGCCTTTCAAAGTTTTAGGATAGTAAATACCTCAACCCCCAAAATTTTAAATCCACACATCACACCCACATCTAGTGCATCCACATCCATAAAGTTATCTACCAATCTAAAAGCCTCTACCTTGTTGGTGGCCTTCTGTAAGGCCACCAAATCACTGTCATCAATAAACCTATGATCTGATAAATGTCCATAGAAGTGACAGTCCAGTCTTTAGTAGCCTCTAAAAAATAGAAGGTGTTTTGGCTCGTGACCTAGTATGTGAAGATATCAAATAATATACTACTTAATAGGGCCATAATCCCCACTTGAGAAGTCCATAAAATCCCCACTCTATCTAAAAGGGCTAACTCATCGACTGTCAAGAGCACTATAATCTGTGGGAGTCACTCCTACTCCCTGACTCAAATCTATCATATATAGCCTTACCATTGTAAAAAGCATCCCAAATGAGTCCTAAGCCCATTTAATAGCCTAAAATTGACTTATGTTTTCCCCTCTAGGATGAAACTGACACTTTTTATAGGTGACATTTACAAAATTACCCTAATAGTTTTGTATGTACTTGTAAAACTTTTGAAACCATTACATTTGTGAAGGTTATGACCACCTTACCTATTGGACACAAAAATAATGTAACCACCGCATTGAAGATGTAACCATTAGTCTATGTAGACTGGTAGTTTTGTCTTGATTCAATGATTTTGATCGCTAGTTGTGCCTTCCCCAATAACCCCCCAAAAGCCAAATTTTAACCAAAAATAATTAAATTTAACATTTTTATATGCCAAAAACCATCCTAAAACCATCCATGTAGAAAAATTCAAAATTTAACTAGCTTTTATGCATGTTTAACCAAAAATTTAGAATTTCTACAAAAACTTTAAAATGTTCAAAACCAACATGAACCTGACCCACTACTCTTCTCATTGGTATGTTTTCCATCCTCTTGCTTGTTCATAACTTTGGTTGTTTCTTAGATCAAATCCATCACTGTGAATCTAGAGCTCAAAAAAATCAAAAATAAATTTGCACAAATAATTTCTATTTATGACAAGTTTTCAAACATATAGTCTTTTAAACTAGCCATTGTGATTTAAATGTTTTCCAGTTTTAGTAGTTTTTCTAGACCAAACTCATGATTTATGCATTTTAGATATTATTATTTTAATGAATGTGATATGTGTCTTAAACTAAAAAAACAATGTTTTATGTCATCCATAGCATGTTTATATGTCATTTTGATTTTATAGATACATGACACTTGACATTAGATTCAGTCCCTTGACGGGAAATTTAAGTAGTATACTCATCCCTGCTACATAGTTAGTAATATTGTATATGTTTTGATTATTTAACATTATTTTTTATTTTTTTTAAACTACACTTGATTCTTATATTTTTTTCATAGTTTGTATGGAGTCTCCGTTGGCTTCACTGCACCACACGAGTGAGTAAGGTATGTTTTTTGACCCTCCTTTTCCCTTTAATATGTCATTATTCAGGGCCACACTAATATAAATTATTGAAAATATGTCATTCCAATGGGTAATATGCATGCACCCAAA
Organism: Torreya grandis; assembly: GCA_037957365.1. Classification (NCBI taxonomy): domain Eukaryota; kingdom Viridiplantae; phylum Streptophyta; class Pinopsida; order Cupressales; family Taxaceae; genus Torreya; species Torreya grandis. Next base: position 669,091 of record JARHVA010001043.1, read on the forward strand.
AAATTTGTTGTGAAAATAGCTCACTCCCACTCCCACTCCTATTTTTATCATTCCTCATCCTTCTTAATTTTAACTTTCAATCAACTAATAGTTAAACTCACCTTACACCCTCCTTATTTATTCTAAAAGTATTTCTATTTGAGATGAATTTTATATCCAAAATTTGCATTGAATATTAGATTTTTCAAACTTACACACATCCACAACCCACTTGTCTTTGCAATGGAGTTCCATCTTTGGTCATTTTGGTCCTATACTACATAGTTTTGGAGAAGAAAATCTACTAGATCAATAACTTGTTCTTTGATATTGGTGGACTAACCAACCATAGTCAGTTGCTTCCCTTTTTGGGATTGTGTTCCCATTGTTTCTCTTCTTCTATCTTCCATTCTTTTTTGCTTTCCTTTGTTATAGAGTTATCATGGTCATATTGACTGGAGGAGTTAACTTACAATAACAATCTCTTTACTTCCATCTAGTTTCACCTTAATCAAGTTAGGGGTTTTAAATTTTTACTTTTTGATTATTTTTTATTATATTAGAGTATTTTATATTTTATTTATTCATTAGAGTTATATTCAAAAAATCTTATAAAATGGAAAAGAAAATAAATCTCTCTTTTCTATCTTGCACCAAAAACATAGTCTAGATCTCTTATTTTGCAACTACATATTAGTTTTCTTGAATGAAAGTAGCCTTGCATAATGTTGGGTGAATATTTTGTCAGTCAGCTATCTGATTCAGTAAAATAGGTCTTATCATCCACAACAAAGGATATTGGTCAACCCAGTGTCCAGGTTTACTACATCAGAGGTGGACAAATCTCTCCTCTCATCAAGGGGAGGTTCCCTATAAATATGCAGGAGCTATATACACTATAAATATATGTATAAAATAACACATAGGGGTAGGATGTACCATCCATCTCTCTTCTTTCAGAGATGATGTTCACAAACAAAGGAGAAAATCTTGATGAAAACACTGAAGGCACTTCTCTTCTTTCAGAAGTGTTCTTGCAGGAAACAACAAGAGTTATTTCAGGTATGATAAGTGACTGGTAATAGAGTGTAGAGTAACCAACAGACTGAGATGTAGCACAAAGTCTCCACCTCGACTGCCCAAGACTGAGATACGAAGGACAACGAGGGCACAAAGTCATCCCAAGGTCCTTTACAAAGAAACAAAATATGAAGGATAATGAGGGCACAAAGTCATCCTAAGATCCTTTACACAAAAACATAAAGAAAACACACTAAAGGCAATTATGGGGGCACAAAGTCTCTCCATAGTCAGCTTTAGGACACCTTCCTGATGACTTTCACCAGTTCTGCCTGCCAAATTAAATAAACAAGAACACATTCATAAGATAGACATAAGAACAATATCCTAAAATGATACAAGCTATGACAGCACAAAGTCTGCAAAAAACTTGCTTTCTCATTCAGATAAAATGATATGAACAACAATCTAAACTTAAAGTCTCAATATTTGCCTTTCAATTTGGGTAGAGTTTTGCTTCCGTTAATAGGAAGATCTACCTTGCATAATGAGAGAATTTACAATGTATAGCCACCAAGCAAAGCTCAACACTCTTTCCCATAGGACAGCGCATGCTATAATCAATGCCTTCAATGCACCTTCAATTATGTCTGGAGGGACCATGCTTGGAATAACACATTGCCTTAATTATGGCATGTCTATTCATCTAATATGTCTCTTCCTGGGTCTGGATCATTTGGTCTATCCCCTCTGACGTCTGCACAATTGTCTATTTTGTCTTTACTCCAAAGGAGACTAAAAATCCATGCCTGCAATGTTTTCAAGCCAAAATATCTGCTTAGTGGATTGTTCCACCTACTGAAATTACTTCTACGTAGATATTTTGGGCTTTTCCCTCTTTCTACTTTTGTCTTCTCTAGTTTTGTCTCTTCCTAGAATTTAAGCTCTCGAGGCTACATTCCCAACTTTACTGGCTCTTTACGCTCCTTCTCTCAGTAGTTCTTCCTTTTGGCCTTGGCCTTAAAACCTTTGAATGCATTTGGGTCTGTGCTTAAACTTTAAAGGATCAACAACTATTTGATTGTTGTGACTTTGACATCTTCAGGACCGTCATCATTTGAAAGCCAATGACTAGTTGGTTGCCCTAGATTTGATGGATGCCATCATGTCACTGGACATCTGGATCCCAATTTTTGGTTCACGACACTCAACTTTGATGTCTTTAGGCTCATCACTTTCCTCAACAATTCCTTCGGCTTTGTTGTTTGATCCTTCTCGGAGGGGACTTGCCCTTCGAGGTCTTGAGAAATGGTCCACTTTGGGTCGGGGAGAGGCCCCCACAAGGGTATCTGCCCTTTAGGTGATCTTCAGATGGCTTTCAGGCTTCTTTCTCTTAGAGAATCCTCAGGTTAATTCCTTTGGACAAAATGTTTGAAGGAATCCTTTTCTTTGTTTCATCCGCTTTTTCTTCAGACTATTCCTTTGGGCTTTATCGGTCGGGTTAATTCCTTCAGAAAAAAGTCTGAATGAGTTCCTTCAGAATTTTTTTCTGAAGGAAACATCCTTAATAACTTTGCCATAGGATTTCCTTCTAAAGGAATTCCTTTGCTTGCTCAGCCTTTGAAACAGTCCACCTGCTCCTCGTCTGCCCTCTACAAGGGCTGTCTGACCTCCAAGGTTGCCTTTCATATTTTTGCAATGGTCCAATTTGGCTCCCAAGTGCCCTCCACAAGGGAACTTGTCCTTCAGGCTCTTAGAAGACCCCTTTGAACTTCTCGATTGAAAAAATGGCTAAGTGTTAAACCTATTTCTTTCCTACAGAGTCCGTAGAAACCAACCTGTAGAGTCCATAGAAACTAGTTCGTAGATTTGGGGGAGTCCATAGATGTGAGAAACTGGCCTGTAGAGTCCATAGTTTTGAGGCCTTGAGAGCCTATAGATTTGAGCCTGCCTACAGAGTTTGTAGAAGCCAAGTTTGTAGTTTTCTCTAACTTTGAAAGAGTCTATAGAAATCTAGTTTGCGGAGTCCATAAAAACCATCTGTGAAGTTTGTAGTTAAACCTATAGAGTTCGTAGAACTGGGGGAGTCCGTAGATTTAATCCTACAGAGTCTGTAGATTCAACCCTACAGAGTCCATAGATCCAAGACTATAGAGTCTATAGATTTCTGAGAAAGCTTTGAAAAATGAAGAACCTGAATGCTCAGAACAATTTTTGAAAGGGGAAGAGAGGATTGTGATTTGTAGGGACCAAAATAGTTCAAATGTTGTCCCAAAAATGAGTGATATTTTTGGGGGACAACACATAACACTTAGGTTAAATAAATAAAATAAAAAAATAGGTAAAGTCATTATATATTAGTTTATTTTTATTTTTATAAAACCTTTCATTCACAAACAACTTTCAATTAAACATCCACAAAAACATATATAAATTAGGTAGTACCAAAACCTTGCATGCTAGATCTTGAATCTATTCATTCTATTAGTGAAATAACATATATTTTAGACATTAAAATAATTAAAAAATACTATCATATTTAAATTATTTCATTCATATATTGTTTCATTTCATAATCAAACACTCAAATACTCTTAAAACTAGTTTCTAACCTGCATATGTGGAGATAATTTGACTAAATTCTTAGTAGTCTTACTTGCTAGGGTTATATATTTGATTATTCATTTGTATGTTAGGAAAAAATAGGTTTCATAGTAGTATCTCATATTATTATCATAATAAAATAATAAAAAATAAGATATCTTAGTTCATTTAATTTATATTAGTCAAAATTTCTCACACCTATAAAAACTTAAAAATCAGCACTTGCATATCCCATTTGGAATTTCAGTATTAACTTTGTTGAAATATATTCAAAAAGAACAAACATAAGCATTCTTCCCTAATTTAATTTAATTTAAATTATTTTTTTACTTTCTTTATTTCATTTTTTGCAAGTAGAGAAAATCACTTTCTTTTATCAAATGTTGTCAAAAGAAAAATTAAACATCCAGAAAACCCTTGTCGAGAGGAGCACAAACCACCAACCTTGCTTAAAAACACAAAACAACAAGTATATCATTCCAAAAAATATCATACAAACAAGCTCATATGCTTAATTACACACATGGAAAACTTTTCCTTTATCTTTTACAAAATTCCAAAGCGTCCTTATCTCATTAGAGCCCGTCTTTTCCCTAGGGTTAAATCCCCTATTCTTGGAATAAATTTACAAAATGAAATTAGTGCAAAATTCAGAGTGGAAGTATTACATTCAACCCCCATCCCTCATATTATTGTTAACTCCCTTAACACTCTTAATGAGCAAGAACATATCCTCGATCCTCCGATAGTCATTTTACCACAAAATCAAGGTCGCAAATCCAACATTATCCAAGCCCAGTTATCCACTTCCCCTTTGCATTTTCTCCTTAGGACTAGCCTCATTGTATATCATTAAATTTACGTATGATATTGATAGGGTATATCCAACATAATATATTTGACCACATCCCAAGATTCATCTAACCCAATCACACCCACTTTATTGTTCCTGGTATTGATCAAGAGTTTTGCCTCCTTGTCATCATCAACATAGAAGGACCTTGTAGTTTCGTCTCTTCCCATTTAGATGTCCTCAACAAAAGTTGTGATTTGACATAATGCTTCTAGTTCTAGTGTGAGCACCACTTAGCAATCACCATCCAAAACCCCATTTTTCCAAATAATCAATCCAATCCATAGATTAACCCATCATCCATCCATTACATTGACTATCTTGGCCCAACCTCGAGAAGTCAACTTCACAAGTTAGCATGCTTCTTTACATGTGTACATGACCTTTGTGATAACTTGTGAGAAATTTGTAAGAATTTTTTTGTCAATACTCACATTATGGTGAGACATTAGTCATAATTTTAATTTTAATAATGTGTGTTATTATAATGACTCACATAAATACAATTAGTTATTAGAATATTATATTAAGTGAATTGTTGAGAAAAATTCATATATAGACTATAAAATAGAGATTATATTATAGATTCTTAGAGCAACTTGTCTATATAAAGGAGAGTGGTTGTAGGAAATAGAATAATTTAAGAAAAGATTATTATCATTCTAAGTTTACTTTGTGATGAATTTGTATTATGCAATAAATAATTTGTGAGTAAAATCTAAACATAAATTAGATTTGGTATGAATAAAATCTGAACATAAATTACATTCGGTATCAAAGCATCTTATGTTTTGTATCTGTAATGAGTTTTTAATTATTATAAGGGGCATCCCCAATTAATTATTGCCCCATTATGAAAGTCCAATTCTTTCTAAAATTTTAGATTAGATTTGTGGTAGTGATTTCATAATCTAAAAACTATAATAAAGGTGTGATTGATTTGAAGGAAACTTTTCAGTTTAAGGTTAAATGTTCTCAATGGACTCATGTATCTCGGTTGTTATGCAACAACGTAAACCTGTATGTGCATCTTCTAATTTACCTATGTTTTTTTTATAAATTACGTGTAACTATAGCTTCTTAACCCATGATGCACTTAAATTCTAATATATTTATCATCCTCCATCAATGAAAATACATGATGATTCAATATTTTGTAGATGGGGAGCAAGTACTATTTAGAAGATATCTTGGCATCGATGTGCATGACCAATGAAATTACCAAGTGTATTGCATGATGTTTTTCATTCCATGCAATGTGATGTATAACTTAGAGTTAATAGGTCTTATTTATTTATTTTAACCATCTCATAGGTATTTATTTATTTATTTTAACCATGTCATAGGTTTCTTTAAAACATGTTTTATGAGTCTATAAATTTATTATAGTTTTTTTTTGGTTGCTTAAGATTTACCCTTTTAATATGATCATCAAGTTATAGATATATTTTAGTTGAAGATTTGTGTTTTGTGTAATGTATGGTCATATAGGGAAATAGTTCTAAGTCTATGTCAATTATTTTCTTCATGTGAATTAATATTAAAGATTATTAGATTTAGGTAGTTTTGTTTATGTGTCATTTTTTTTCAAAATAAAATTCATACCCTTTATTGTAATGGACACATTTTTGGGCAACCTCAATGTCAAAATACACAAAAATTTAAAGACTACGGGGGGTGGGGGGGTTTTTTTAGCAAATATGACATGCTCATGTGATTCAAGTTGATTCCGCCGAGTAAATAACATTCTAATCGATGATGGATGAAAATGGAGGAAGAGGCCAAATAACACCTCTCATTAGCCAAAAGTGATGGGGCCACACTGTGATGTAGTGGCGTTTGTGTTTGATGTTTATTTTGTGTGGTGTGCTAAAATAAAACCTCTATTTTTTAAACATTATTGAAAATTACATTTTTTTAACAAGCTTGAATTTTTGAGGGTAGGAAGGGGATTTCAAGGTAAACTCAATATAAATTGTTATGCAGTTTGTGAATATTATAAATTCATAATTTGGTTTGGGAAAGTGGTCCAAGAACCAAGGAATTCAACTCGAGTACTACACTTGATGGAGTTGTACCTAGTCAAAGAAAGTGTTTAGAGAGAAGCTTGTATATAATATGAGTGTTTCTCCTTGTTCGTACTAAGGTGTGGAATGTTAATAAAATATTGGTTAGTGCTCACATTTTAGTGAGACTTAGTCATACTATTAATTGTAATAATGTGTGAGTTATTTTAGAAACTCATGTAAGTAGAATTAGTTATTATAATATTATATTGAGTGAGTTGTTGAGAATAACTCACATATAGATTGTATTACAAGTTGTTATCTAACAACTTTTAAATGTAAAGGAAAGTAGTTGTAGGAGATATAATAGTTCTCCTTCTCTAAGAGATGAAAACCCTATATATGTGCGTATTGTGTTTTATTAAACAATTTAAGAGTAGATTAAATATTATTTTGAGTTTACTTTGTGATGAATTTATATTGTGCAACAAATAATATTTGAGGAAACTATGAACCAAAATTACACAATCATCATTCCACTTATTATTTTTTAGAACCCCATGTCTAGTTGAGCCCCCATATCTAGTTAAGGAAATAAAATTCAAGGTGCCTCATTCTAGTCAAGGTTACCCATGTAAAATCAATGAGTCTCCTTTCCATTTATGGAACCTCACATGCAGTTGTTGCATCATCAAAAAATTAATGAAGAACGTGTGTTGATTGATTGATCAAATTATCATGTGTACCAAAATAGGGTGTAAGAACATTCAATTTATGCTAGTACACTCTATATATTATATGAATTTCACATTGAGTGACATATAATCCAATTCAATGTGAAATAATAAAATTCATTATTTAGTCTTTTATATTATTTAAACTCTCATTATCAAGATATAAAAAAATAAGATTAATATTAATTATTAGTCATTAGTATCAAATGAACCTTATTAAATAACAACTTTACTCAATTTTTGACTACATGTTAACCCTTTATCTCTTCCAAAATTTGAATATTTTAGTCAACTCATATGGATAATTTATCAAATATGGATAAATTTAGAGTGAAATTAAGTCTACAGATCAATTTTGGCATTCAATTTAACATTTAAAGAGATATAAACATCCTATTAAATTCCACTTATAATGATTTTTTTTGACATTTATCTAGCCAGTAAGATGAGGTATACTAAGCAAATATACTTTGAATAATGGCCTAATAATATTTTTGGTGATTATAGTTTAGGAATCTACATGTTTTATGGTCTAACCATATGGATCCATTTAGACCAATGTCACTAGAACAAAATTGAATAAGGGGTATGCCCTTAAGGGGTATAATCTTACCTATTATAGGTGTACCATTGATAGTTGTACCATCATAAGGGTTACACTTATAACTCCTTGTTTACCCTAATTTTGGTTTTATGAAAAATAAGGATAAATTATTTCAATAAATAGATTTAACAATACAACTATTTAAGTAAAAAACTAGGATCTATCTAATTTTTTTTTAATACCAACAAGATAAAGAGATAAATGAACTAGGATATGAGATTTAAGTACAAAAGAGAAGAAATAATAACACCTAATTACTTTAACACAAATATGGATCTAGAATGTGACTATGCATATATGATAGAGATTGTTCCTAACATCTAGGGCTCTTAGACAGACGTGGGTTGGGTAAACTCACACTATTATATCTAATTATCTTCCATCGAGTATGACATTTAGATATTTGTGTAAAATCTGATTCTATTTTAACTGGTTTGTATCTTTTTTTTCTCTTCCTATATACTCACTTCATTCATTTTCTAATTAGAATGTTTTGACTTTTTGATTCCATCTATTTGACCTAGCTTGGCACTCAAAATAAACAAGGGGTTATAGAGTCAGGTAACCACTGAACCAACATTAAAAAATATGTATCCCACATGCTATAATTAGGACTCCATGTAATTTTAAGTGAGTGTAAATAAAATATCTCTAGCAATAGTTATGAGTCCCCTCTACCCTATAGGTGTTGATGCAACTACATGTAAGTTGAAACCTTTTTTGGTACAAGAGGATGATAAGAGACTATTAGGAATCATAAAAACATTCCAAGTAGCCAAGACATAAAGAGTTAATAACAAGAACATCACACATGAAGATCCAAATAAATGAGATGCAAAACAAGTCAATTTAAATGATTATTCAGAATGTGATACTAGTACAATAAGAAGCGCTTGCATAAGTTGGCAAGTCAAAACAAAGAACTAGCCTAACCAAGTAATGTGGGATAAATCCTAATATAGAACAAACTAGGAAAAAGAGTAAATACCTAGCTAATATATTAAAAAACATGATAAATATATACTCTAGCATCGCCCTCTCAATTGAAGCTAGGGGCTAAAAATAGCCAAAAAAGAAATAGTGGCATATCTATAATATGAGTCCCAACAACTAAGATTGATAAGGTACTCATGTAAAATATGTATCCATGAAATGAATAATGAATATGTACTCACTAATAACCCCAAATACAACTTCTAAAACCCAAAGCATGCCACACAACTCAAGGAAACAAAGTGATGCAAAAGGCTTAGTGAAGATGTTTGCAACCTGCTACCAAGTTAGAATGTAATCTAAGTTTAGAACTCCATATTGAATGGGATGATGAATGAAGTACATATGTAAATCAATGTTCTTGGTCCACTAGTGCTCATTTGGGTTGTGATATATGTGAATTTCACTTTGGTTGTCACACCAAGGTATAGTAAGTGAATCCTACATAAAACCAAACTCTATCAACAACTAAAAAATATAAAGAATCTACTAACTCATTGTAACTACTACCTTGTACTAAACCTCTGTAGATGAAAGTGCAATATCTTGTCACTTCTTGCATAACCAAGTAGTAGGTTAAGAACTAAGACAAAATATGTATCCAGAAGTGGGATGTCTGTCATCAAGAGAACCTATCTAATCTGAATCACTATACCCAACCAAATGAGTATAACCCGTGGTCTAGTGTAAACTAAAATGAGTAGTAACTCATAGATATTGTTAAATTATCTTAATATCCTTGCAATGACTATCATGAGGACCATGTACAAACCTAGATATAAGCCTAAAAAATGAAATGTTAAGGTGAGTATGGGTCAAAAACATAAGACTCCCAACTATCTGCTTGTATAATGTAGGATCACAAAGTGGAGTAGTACATGTGGCAGTGAGATTCACTCGAGAATAAAAAGGAGAAGGAATTTTATACAATCTACCATGCCAAAATGCTAAATAAGATCAAGGGTGTACTTTTATTAACTCAAATAAATCCCTATATCTGACTGTGAAATCTGTAAACCAAGGAAAAAGTGTAAAATACCAAGATCTATCATATCAAATTGTGTTGAAAGTGCCTATTTAATAGCCTAAATGTAATATGAGGATCTACCTATGAGAAGAAAATTATCAACATACAAGACCATTATAACAGTGTCCTCCCCAATACACTGAGTATACACATGGGATCAAAGTGGTAGCGAATAAAGCCAGTGGAGAGAAGAAAATAATCCATCTTCTCATACCAAGTTTATGGGGAATATTTGAGACCATAAAGAAATAAAATCAGTTGAAAAATAAGATAAGAATCATGAACAAAGCAAACAAGCTTCTCCATATAGATTTACTCATGAAAGTCTCCATTGAAAAAATCACTCTTAAAATACATTTGATACACTGGCCAACCTTGTGATGCAAAAAGAGAAAGTAAAAGGTGTACATAATCTATCTTGACAAGGAGCATAAAAGTCTTAGAGTATTCAGTACATTCAACTTTCAAGAACCTCTTTTTAAGAAGACATGCTTTATATTTATCAATGGACCCATCAACTACATACTTGGTGCATTAAATCCATTTGCACCTAACCAAATTTCTTCCCATAGGAAGAGTGACCAAATCCAAGTATGATTCTTTATCAAAGAAGAATACTCATCTATCATCACATCATCCCACTCTTGTATCCCATGAGCCTATGAAAAATACTGTGGATCCCCAGATAATGCTTGACAAAAAAGTCTAATACTTGTAGAATGTGAATAATGATGTTGAGTGGGTGGAAGATCCTATATGAAATATGTTGCCTCAAAAATTTTAGTATGAGCCCAAAATGGCATAGTGGCAACATCAGTGGGAATAGGATCCTTAAACTCTTCAAGGGCCTCCTAAACTAGATCCTTAAAGAATGAATCCTCAAGATCAGGTGATGAATAGTCAAAAGAAAAAGAAGGAATAGAAGAAGATGAAAAGTCATGAGATGTGAAGTCTTCATCAAATTGTACATGTGTTTAAAAATGAACATCATGAGTATTAGTATCTAAAAGACAATAAGCTCTCATGTCCTCATAATACCTTTCAAAAATCAAAGATTTGCTCTTCTTATCGAATTCTTTCCTTTTATTCTTTGGTACAAATGCCCAAACAAGGCTCCCAAAGACTTAAAAAAATGAGACATCAAGATTGGTTCCAGACCAAGCCTCTTCTGAAGTCAAATGCTCAAGTGTTCAATCTGGTGTGTAGTTCTAAATGTAGTTCACATAATTAACTACCTTTTTCCATTAGATATGAGGTAAATCCAATGAATGCATCATGCAATTAACCATCTCCTTCAAAGTTTGGTTCTTCCATTCTACTAAGCCATTTTGTTATGGAGTATGTGCAACAAAATGCAGGTGAAAAATACCATGAGCTACCAAAAAATAATAGAACTCTTGACTGAATTACTCCCTCCTATTATCTATATGAAGCTTCTTGATGGAACTAGAAGACTATTTCTTGACCAAAGCCTTAAAGACTTTGAAGTGATCAAAGACATCACTCTTTTACTTTATAAAATAAACCCAAGTATGCCTCAAAAAATTATCAATGAAATTAAATGCATAATTAGCTTCATAAAAAAGAGTAGGTAAAACCATCAAATCATTGTGCACAAGATCAAATGGTGAAGAAGCTCTTGTGGACATACCCTTAGGAAAAAAATATTGGTGTTGTTTCCCTAATGCACAATCAGGGCAAACTCCATCAAGAAATGAAACTATAAGAAGATCCTCTACCATACTATGAGAGTTCAAATCCTTCAAATATATATAATCAAGGTGTCCAAAAATCTCATGCCAAATCCTACTCTTAAAATCTACATGAGAAACCAAACACATTCCTAGAGGAGTGTCATCAAAACCCTCAAAATAATAGAGTCAAGAACTATTATCAACAACTCCCTATGTAATGTGTGTGGATCTAAACAAAATCAAACTTTAGCACCCTATGGTGTGAAAGTCACTGTCTTTCCCTAACCAAAATGGCAAATCTGATAAACTGAAAGAAGATTGGTGGTCATGTCTTGAACATATAATGCATCATTGATGCGACCACCATCTAGCTGTATGTCACCCTTTCCCTTAATATAAATAAAGGAATAATATTTAACCTCAATATTGGAAGTTGAACTCAAACTAAGAGATACAAAGGACTCCTTGGAAGAAGTCATATGGTGTGAAGCATGAGATTCTAGAACCCAACTATCATTAATAGGTGACTGTGATCTCCTAAAAACATTAAATGCTTTCCCATGCTCATAAGATGGAAAAGGAGTCAATATATAAATATTGTGTTTCATGATGACATCCACTAGGACTTGCATTATCTTAAAACACAAACACTCTTCATGACCAATCCCCCCATAATAGGAGTAAGATAGGCTAGACTTATTCTTGGATTTGGAAGATGATTTGGGTTTAGATGTGTTCGTGTTGGGCTTAGGTGAATTTTGAGATGGTGGAGGAATGTTTTTCTTCTTACTCTTTATTTTTGGCTTGTTCGTAGGATGTGATGCTACTATTGCTTTTTGAGAGGTGGAAGACTCAAGGTGAGAAAATTTGGATTCCTCCCTAAGAAATCTCTCACAAAATAACTTTAAATATAGAATTTTGAAAATGACACCTAAGGTATTTATTGTAACATCAATTTTCACCCTTAGAGAGGGTTATTAAAGATCTCTCCAATTGAGCTACACTATGGGAATAACCTCAGACTATGGCTCACCTATGGTGGGTTTGGACCTCCAGAGAATGCCAACTTCCTTCTAATGAATCACCTAAGCTAATGTTTGTACCGAGAAAAGGGTTAGAAAGGGGGAAAGGACTCCTAAGAAAGTTAACTAGGTGATGTAAAAAATTTAAATGAAGACTCATATAGGCATGAAGTAAACACTGAGGATGCAAAAGACAATGCTAGCTCACATAATCTCACAAAACTATCTAGTTGCATAAGTGTTTCATAAACTAGGTTAAGAAAGCAATGAATGAAGGGAAAGAGGAGTTCTAAGACTCACTGAGAGCTTGCATCAATGACAAAATAAACACTTAGACATGTAACTAACCAAAAGACACCTATAAATGAGCAATAAATAAGGACAATGGGAATGGAGGATTCTCCTTCACAATGCCATCATGCACAAGCTTTGTTACACATAATTCTAAGGGGAGAGATAGACAAAGAAAGTCTTTATTACTTCAAGAACTCTTTCATACTAATTTTGATAGGCTCTAGCCTTATCAAATGAGAGTCTCTGCTCTTCCATAATTGAGAAATAATTTCCTATCAAAAGTGTGAAATTTTACAATGGAAAAGAATAAGAGATATAGCGGAAAGGGGAGAGAGGGGGAACATGCCATCTAAGATCATTTATTGAGATGCCATCTTTATTGATTTTTGAACCATCTTTGATCCAATTAGGACTAAAAGTCTTAGAGAAGAAATAAATTCTCCATTCTACTCTCCAATCCTTGAATCCCTTTGCTTTAATCTTCTATGCCATCTCCAATTGCTTTCATTATGATAACAAAGTCCTCATATCCATGGACATGACAGAGCCATACAATGAATGAAGGAAAAGAGGAGTTCTAAGACTCACTAAGAGCTTGCATCAATGACATAAAGAACACTAACTTAGACCTAAAACTAACTTGAAGACACCTATAAATGAGAAAGAAATAAGGATAATGAGAATGGAAGATTTTCCTTTATAATGCCATCATACACAAGCTTTTCTACACACAATTCATAGGGAAAAGATAGGTAAAGAAATTATTTATTTTTTAAAGAGGTATTTCATAATTTTTTTGATAGGGTCTAGCCTTATCAAATGATAGTCTATGATATTCCATCATTGAGAGATAATTTCCTATCAAAAGTGAGAGAGTTTAACAATGGAAAAATAAGAGATATGGAAGAAAGGGGAGAGAGGGGGAGCATGCCATCTAAGATCATTAATTGAGCTATCATCCTTCTTGATTTTTGAGCCATATGTTATCCAATTGGGACTAAAAGGCTTTGAGAAGAAATAAATGCTCCACTATACTCTTTAATCCCTGAAACCCTTTGATTTGATCTTCTATGCCATCTCCACTTGCTTTCATTATGAGGATAAAGTCCTCATATCCATGAACTTGACATAACCATGCCTAAGTCTAGTTTTAATAGCTATAGGTACCTATTTGTCAAAGCTATAGATTTTTCTAAAGATGAGACACTTCAAACCTACCCCTAATCCAACTTAAACATAGGTCTTTACTATAGATTTAAAACCAATCCAATTATTGGTTTTCTTATAGTCAATATGTCAATGAATAGCTTATAGACTGCATAACTTATTTCCTAAAACCATATTAGGTCTAAACATACCTATTATACCTCTAAAACTTGTGGAATCCAAGGAATTATTGTACATGATGTTAAAAACACAATAAAATTGAGTCTACAAGCTCTGGATCCTCTAACAGAGGTCTCAATTAAGCTTTAATGGCATCCTTTGAAATATTTTACTTCATTTGACCTTAGGTTACATTTTCTCTCCATTGAATTCCCTTAGCTTACAAAATTTTATTTTATTTAATGATCTTAATATGGGTTTCTAACAATGTACCACCTAATAGCCCTTCATTCATTACTAGGATTCTGCTGTCAGCTTCATCTGCCTCGACGCTTGTACCACATAGTGGCCGCACATTTGATCTCAACTCCTTATCATATGTACCATTGATCTTATGTGAATGACTTAACAAATTAAATTAATATTTATTATTAAGATTAAACATGCACTATTGATCCTTTAGCTTGCAATGATCATGACACTTTTTAGTCCCTCGCTCAATCTTAGGATCCTCTGATTTTTTGATTGTGAGCTTGTTGTTGATCTTTAGATGCATGATTAAATGTACTCTATTGGATTTAGGACCCACTGACATCATTAGGTTAGCACTCACTATTAAATCTTCTTTGAGATTTATTGATTTAGAGACTTATCAACTTCTCATTTGCTTTTGGGATTTGTTGACTTGTTGACCTTTTGCTCATCATTGATCTGCTTTTGTACGATGGATTGCACATCATCAATCAACTTAGACCCACTATCTTCATTAGTCAATGTGCACTATTAAATACTTGTTCAAGCACCCTATATCTTTACACTTTTTATCTATGTGTTCATCCTTGGAACATTTGAATTCAAATGGTTATTTGTTGTAGCTTTAACTTGATGTCCCTGTGTACGTTTCATTTTGCTTGTTCAACTTTGAGGAATTAAATATTGAGATAGAAAATTCTTCAAGACCTAAAATTTGTAATTAATATTCAAGGCATGAAAAACATCATTTCCATGAGATATTTTGGCTCTTAGAGGCCTCCTAAGTGAACTTATTGAATGTACTATCAAGCTAACTTGTTTATTCCTGTGTGACGTGCCATGATAGTTTGGTCTCTCTAGACTTGTGCAAGTCATTATTTTATCATAAACTTCATTAGGAAATATGTTCATCTTGATCAAACCATGATAATACTTCTATAACTGATCCATTTAGGTGTGTTTCTATATGTTGGCCAATATTTCCTGTGACATCCTGTGATTACATACATGCTATGCAAAGACTAGTGGCCTTAAACTTATCCATTGGGCATCTAAAGTCTCAAGTCTTTTCTCTCAGCTAATCATGAAAATGATACAAAGATACCCCTTTTCCAAAAAAATTCCTCTTGAAACAATAAGGACCAGAAGGAAACAAAATAATAATTATGGCCAAGGCACTTATTGAAAAGGAAACACACAATTGAAAGAAATATGCTCAAAAACTTTAGAGGAAAGCATATAAAACTACTCTAATATGTTACAATATCATACAGTAGTTACAAAATATTATGATAAAAAGGATTTAAATGAATGCCATTGACTTGGATGGGAAATACCTTTCCATATAATTGGCAAGCTGAAAAGCATTATGTTGTTTACATCCATGGATCAAACAAGCACCACTCCACAAGCTATCAAACTTGGTATGGTTGCATGGAGTCCCCTTCCTTGAAGTCCCTTATTGTGGCTCTATTTTCAATGTATTTTTTGACCTGAGCTTGGTGTGAATTTAATGTCTTCATTACAAGGTCCTTAGTTTATTCAAGCTCCATGTGCTCTATCATCCTCACATTCATAGGCTCACTCTCCATCAACTCAAGATAATGGGCTAACTCCAATGCAGGTAGTTCAAAATAAATGGGTAATTTGGATTCCATTCCATATACAAGAACATATGGACAATTTCCAATGGTAGCTTTGGGAGTCACTCTTTTAACCCATAAGGTTCTTCTTAGCTTTGTATGTCATGTTCTTTGATTCTCTTCCATGGTTCTCTTGATAATCCTTGTCAAGTTATTATTTATGGAATCTTCTAGTCCATTACCTTGGGGGTAGTAATTGGAGGATTTCTTGAGGTAGATGCCCAAATTAAGTGCGCATTTACTTGTCTTCATGCCCACAAATGCTAAAGCATTATCTAAAATTATAGTAACTGGGACACCAAACCTAGTTACTATGTTATCATAAAAGTCCAATACTATTATTTCATTAGCTTTTTAAAAATTTCTTCTACCCACTTGGTGAAGTAGTCAGTTGAATTGAGTACCCATTTATGTTTTGTACTTAAAGGTGGATTTATCAGTCTTATGAAGTCCAACCCCCATTGCATCAAGGGTTGCTCCACCTGAATTGCATAAGGTATAGATTTAAGCCTAAAATATCTTCTTTTTACTCTAGCCAAATCATGAGGGCATTCTCTTATCATCAAGAAATGTGTCATGTCTTAGATACAACTATTACGAAGTGGAGGTGCATCTATTTGTGAGTTATCTTATGTCATCAAAATAAATTATTTGTCTTCTTTAAGGTCATCCAACATATGTTCAGACAATCCTTTGCCTTTTATCAGCTTGGTGACTTTGATCTCCACATCATACTCCATGACCTTGGTAATCCAGCCCGCTCTTTTATCATTCAAATCCTAGTTGAGGAAAAAGTCCCTTGCCCTAGGATAAGACACCATAAGATGAGTCTTGTTGTTGAAAAGCATTATCCTAAACTTTTTGAGTCTCCTCAAGGCTATAAAAACCTATCATTTTATAAAAGTGTACCTCACCTCATACCCCTCTAGCCCTTGATTAAAAAAAGGCAATTGGTTGTTCAAGTCCTTCACCATTCTTCTGAATTAACATAGCTGATATATTGTCAACATTATCAAAGGTGTATAATATAAAATACTTTGAGAAGTTAGGATTTATAAGTGAGGGTGGTTGGACAATGGCCTCTTTGATGGCTTTAAAAGCTATGATGGCTTCAAAATCTACTTTACCTTTATTTGACCAAGTAAACACTTGGCTCTTATTTAGCATGGTAGTAATGGGTTTGACCAAGTTTTCAAAATCAATTATAAACCTTCTCACAAAGTTTATGTTCCTAAGGAAGCTCTATGTTCATTTATTGTGCTTAGGTTAAGAGAGTGCTAAGATGGCATTTATTTTATCAAGGTTAATGGATAATCCTTTCTTTGAAATAATGTGACCCAAAAGTTTGCCTTCATGAATAAAAAACACACATTTCTTGGATTTAAAGAGATCTCATACTCTCTGCATCTTTGGAAGATAAACCTTAGATGATCTCAATGTTCACTAGATTTCTTGGAGAAAACTGTGATGTCATCCAAGTAGACTAGTACCATTTGATTCAGCAACCCTTGGAAAAGCCAAGTCCATGTTTCTTTATAAAGTTTCTCCTACATTTGATAAGCCAAAAGGTGTCTTTTTTTAAGCATATGTGTTCCAATTTATGGTGAAGGCAGTCTTATGTTGATCTTCTTTTCTTACCAGCACTTAATTGTATCCTGAATAACCATCCAAAAGGGAGAAGCATTTTGAACTAACAACTACCTGAAGGAGTTTCTCCATGGATGGTAGGGGGTAGTGATCCTTCAAATAAACCCTATTCAGATCCGTAAAGTCAACACAAGCTTATTTCCTCACTCTTCTATTAGATTATTATATTCAATGATTAATTCACCATAAACATATTATTTTTTGGTTAATTTTTTATACCTGTGAAGTCTATTCCAAGTTTCTTATTTGTATACCTTCCTATATTGTAGGAGGTTGTTCACACTATTCCCATGGCTATATATTAGCTTATGTAATAGTTTATTTTTTAGCTGAATAAATTATTTGTTTAAGCTCTCATTTAGTATCATAGCAGGACAAGAATTGTCTTGAGGGACCTGGGAGGAGGGAGGAAACTAAGAACTCCATCACATATTCCATATTTACTAAAATAGTGACCTGCCAATTCCAACCTATGAAGTATTATTATATCTATTATATTGAAGTGTTCAACTGAAGGAGCAAGCAAATTTACTTTTGGCCTCTTCTCCAATCCTGATCTCTATGTTATTTTCTACAGTACCATAAAGATGTGACTGATTGCATTTATCTATGCTTTGGTTAAAAAACACAAGATTTTTTTATCAAATTATTTACCAAATATTAGCTACATCATCTATCAAATATTGGCTGTGTCATTTATCAAATATTGGTTGTGGCATTTATCAAATTCTTTACCAAATATTAGTTGCATCATTTATCATAGTGTTGAACGTTGTTGTTTCTATTCAAAATTTGCTTTTTCAGATTTAAGAGAAAGAAGAAACTAAAGAAATAATGGACGAGGCTTGTGAAGTACCTGGATAAAGACTGCGCACCGTAAATCCAGACGCTGTGAATACTCCTCTTTGGCTGTGAAGGAATAACACCTGAAAGAGATAAACACTAAAAACACAAAGAATGTTAGTTGATAAGAGAGTGGATTGCCAAGCAAAAGCTTGGTCCTAGAAGCGCTAAGGCTTCTTCAAGGATGACAATCCACTGTTTAAGACAGAATATAATAGAGACAGAAAAGAGAAATAATGAAAGATGTGAAAAGAAAAGACTAAAAACAAATGCGTACTTGATAAGCTGCAATCTAGTAAACACAGTCGCCGACGTCGGTGGTATTGCCGTCGTCGGTCAGAAGGTTGCCGACGTCGGTTAGAGATGACCGGCGTCGATCGGGGCAATAGTCAAGAGCTGGTTACAGGGTTGGTTTCAGGCTATAGGATAGTTTATGATCTTGTCTGAGGGTCTGGGGGTCTGTGCGGGGCTATTTGAGGGCTAAGGGACAGAGAATATTGTCTGGGAATAGACTGGATAAGTGACAGAGACGAAAGGCGGATGGACAGGAGAGAGGGCTTATCAGCCTCTCCGAGAAAAATAGAGAAGGTTTTGGTGAAGGATATTGGAATAGACAGACGACAGAGTACTTGATATAAATGAAATGATATAGAAATAAAGACAGCACAAATACTAAGCTGTGTTGAATAGTTGATGAAGATAGCATGCAGTCCTGGTACAAAACGTTGGATACAAGATCTCAGTGCCTGAGAGAAGTTGTCAAGTATGTTGATTCTTGCAAGAAAACAAGATGCCAGAACACCAAAAAGCAAGAGCACCAGAGCTTTGTTTCACCGGAAGAGAGAGATTCCCCTGTTAGATCACCCCAGATTCAAAAACTTCTGATTTTGATTGTGATTACCCGAAAAGAGGAAGAGAAGTCTGTTAAGTATAACCGACGTCGG
The DNA here is from genome assembly GCA_037957365.1 of Torreya grandis. Classification (NCBI taxonomy): domain Eukaryota; kingdom Viridiplantae; phylum Streptophyta; class Pinopsida; order Cupressales; family Taxaceae; genus Torreya; species Torreya grandis. The sequence goes on from JARHVA010001043.1 coordinate 688,576, forward strand.
CGATTCCGTCGGCGTCGGCCGATAGGTGGCCGACGTCGGCGGGGTTAGAATGGGCAGAACAAGCCACCAAGCCCATTTTTTATCCGCCAAGTGTTTTTATGCGTTGGAGAATGCCGAGGGTTGTGCTAAATACGCACGAGAATTTGTTAGGAGGTTAGAAGAATTAGGGAGAGATCTTGAGTGAGTCATAGGAGGAGAATTAGTCTAAGGTGAGGTGTCCTAGGCGAGGTGTCAAAGGAGGGAGGGGTTAAAGGGGCCTTATTTAATTAAAAATAGATGTTTATTTCCAATTAATAAGACTTAGGTGGGTTAGGGACCAAGGAGGACTAGGAGGGAGAAAGGACCAAGGGTTAGACACTTTTTCGGTGTCTACATTTGCCCCTTTTTGTCTTGTTGGTTGTTCTGGACGAACTGCAAGACAAAAACAGGAGTTAGTTGCCCCAGGTAAGGGATGATGTGGATTGCCCCGAAGTATGGACGAGGTATTCCCCCTCAAAGCGGGAGTCGAGGGAAGGAAACCTGGAATCGGGTGCTGATTTGACAAAGAGTGGATGAGAAGGGTGAAGAGTGAGTGAAAACACAACAAAAGTCATGATTGCGCGCATGCCACTACACGAGATGGTCAGGTCAATTGTCGCAGGTCAAGGGTCGAGGAGTGCCAAAATTGAAAGAATCGGGCCCCAGCATGAGTCGTAGCTGATCGGGTTATTCAATCGAGGCTGAAGCTCCAATAGTCATCGTGTTCCAAGTATCCTAGGCTTAGGAAGTGCTCCTGAAAACACGAAAAAGTCACAAGTAGTGCGGATCAACTGGTGTGTGATCTTATACTTGTGATAGTCCAAAAATATAGTCTGTGAACAAATTTGCTAACCAGTCATGGAATAGCATACATGCAAAAACAACCAAGGCAAACGCTTTGGAAGTGGTCGCGGTTTTAGGAGATGGGCATGATCTCCAATATCTGGTGGTCGATGGATAGATGCAAAAAGTAATCTAAAAGTGCCCCAAGGGGCCAAAATGACATGGTCTGAAGGGCTTAACTTGATTAGAGCCATGATTGTGGTTGTTCGAAAGAGAGATAAAGGGTTGAAAGCCACCGACGTCGGTTATATAACTGACGTCGGTGTCAAAAATAAACTGACGTCAGCGAAAATCGGTCGACATCGGCAGACTAGGGCACGCTGTTGCCGACGTCGGTGGCCTGCCAAATCCGACAAAACCAGATTGGTGGCCCACAAAAAGTCATTTGCTATTTGATTGAAAGAGAAAAAGGAGCTCTGGAAGTTTGTTGAGTGAAAGTGACTTAGAGCTGACCAAGAAGTAGTGAGAGGTGGCAGAAGAGCATTGGTGGAGAGAAGGGGCAAATTGGACGCTGCAGGGACGCGTTTGATTCAACAAGAGTGCACAAAGTCATTAGCATAGAAGGGATGGCAGAGGGGAGAGATGATAGGGCAGGTGGAAGCGTTGACAGTGCAGGTCACTCTGTTACAGGGACAGCTAGCCACAGCTTAGGGACAGGCAGGTGCAGGGCAGAGTTTTGGAGGGCAGGGCCCATGGCAGCAGCCATCTCAGCAGCCAGCATTTTCACAGGGGGCAGGACCATCAGTATCAGTGCACCTAGGTGAGCCACAGCCTCAAAGATCAGGACAGGCCACAGGAGCAGGGCAGATAGGTCCACTGCAGACTGTGTCAATGGTTAGATACAATGATGCATTGGACGAGATCGCGTACTATGAGAGGGCCATCAGGGGGATCCCTCATATACAGTGATACTCGGAGATGAGGGCAGAGCAGAGCAGATAGAGATCTATGTCACGAGCGATGGCTTCAGGGTCATGCAGACGGTAGAGATCAGAGGGAGGAGGAGATACAGCGTCTTCTCGACCACCACCACCACCACCACAGCCACAGCCTTGAGGGTAGCTCCAGAGTTGTATTATTATTTTTGATGTATATACCAGCTTGCGTGCTAAAGATGAGAGATGTATTTGATTTTTGAGAGCGAGAAATAGATACAGGTTGTGTCTGCTTTGTATAAAACTGATTTTTTGATATATATATGATGAGATTTTAGCTATTGATGTGTTATGGAGATGTTATAAATGTTTGATGTGTTTCATGATGCATGTTTTGATATGATATGTATGATGATTATGATGATGCTAATGATGAGAATGATGTAAATGTTATGTTTAATGGTAATATAGTGATTTATGATAATTAGATAATGATAGATGTGATATGAAATGTTTAACTTGTGGATTATGTAAATGTTTAATGGATTATGATGGATGTAATTTATGACTAATGACTTATGAGTATATAACGAAAATGAGAGTATATTAATGATTATGTGAATATATTTATTGACTATGATGTGATTGATAGGTGATGAGAGAAGGAGATTGAAAAAAGTGACGAAGAAAGTGGCCGAGCTAACCCCAGAAGACCCCATGTCAACTGAGTGCTGCCTACATAGCCCCTATTGTTAGGGGCCTCAGGCCTATGTAGTTCTCCCAAAAGGGAGGAAGAGTTAAAGTGAGTGATGGTCTAGTCAAGGTCAAGGTTATGGTCATAGTCATGGGTATGTTTGAAAAAGTTTTTGGTTGAATGTGAAAAAAGAGAAGTGAAAGGCATATTTGCTCTTTCATTGACAAGGACCAAAAAGTCAGTATAGATAGGGGTTATTAGAACCAAGAACCCCATTATGCGTTGCGTCGTTGACCGTAAGTTATGCTAGAGTGGTGATCGAATCACTTTGACACTAAAGTGAGCTCGAAGTCCCTTGAGCAGGTTATAGGAAAGGAGGATAGGACAACCCATTTTAAGAGCAGAAATAACTTTGCCCCTTTTTATAGGAGACCCTGAGACAACATAAGCCAAGTCCATGACCTTTTTTTTTTTTTTTTTTTTTTTTTTGAGGTTGATCAATACGGGAAGCCTGTATAGTGATGTCATTGTGCTTGATGGTCAGTTATGAAGCTGATCAATGTGAGAAGCTTCTAAAATAGTGATGTTTATTGCCAGATTTAGTCATAGCCATCCTTCAAGGGAATGGTCTAGATCTTTGCTTAATAAGAGGGCTTTTGAATAGTTGTCCTTCAAGGGAGCAGTCTATTAGTTACAGCAATGATAGTACAGCTGTCCTTCAAGGGAGCAGTCTGCTTTTTAATTTGATTTTGTGACCTTGGTTAGTTTGACATCTTGATTGATTGTTGATAGGAATTTGAGTCATGGACAAGACTTATAAAAGTTCAAGGGCTCCCTTTTATTAGGACAAAGTATCCATACTATATAAAAGGGTTTTAGAAGATTTACTAAAGGAAGTAGGGTTGAAAAATAATAGGATTAGCTAGATGAGGGATTGCTCAAGGGACGAGCTCAAGTTAAATGCTAAGAAAACGAGTACTCAACTAGCAATAAAATGGTCGTAGATGCAACGCATTAAGGGGTTCAGGTTCTAGTCGGCCTTCAAGAGAAGACAGACGATAAGTCCCTGATCCGTACTTGTGCGTGATAATGTAAGGTTCGAGCCAATTAGGAGCGAATTTGCCTCGCTTACTTCATTCCATATTAGTCACATGTTGATTCTCTTTGAGGATGAGGTCTCCGATATTAAAGTCTCGTTCTCTCAGATTTTTGTTATAGGCTCGTCTGATTCGACTTTGATAGACATGGAGATGATTAAGGGCAGCAAGATGACGCTCATCAAGTAACTCTAATTGAGCTAAACGATCTTGACGAAAGTCATCATTGGAAAGAATGTCACGTAGAGAAATGCGAAGAGACGGGATCTGTACTTCGAGAGGTAGGACAACCTCTATTCCATACACGAGAGAAAAAGGGGTAGCGCCCGTAGAGGTTCGGATGCTAGTGCAGTAAGCCCACAAAGCGAAGGGAATTTGAATGTGCCAATCCCTTCCAGTGTCGTTGACCACCTTCATGAGAATTTTAGTTAAAATTTTGTTGGAAGCCTCTGCCTACCCATTTGCTTGTGGGTAGTAAGGCGAAGAGAAACTGAGCTTGATGCCAAATGAATCGCATATCTTTTGGACAGTTTTGTTTTTGAAGGACTTGCCATTGTCGGTGATGATTTTATGAGGGACACCAAAGCGATAAATGATGTGGTTATTGATGAAGTCGACAATCTTGTCGACTTTTGTAGAGATAAGAGGAATAGCTTCCACCCACTTGGTGAAATACTCAGTGGCGGTGATGATGGACTGATGACGAAGAGACGAATGAGGATTAATCTCATCGATGAGATCTAAACCCCATTGTGAAAAAGGCCAGAAATCCTGAGCAACTTGTAAGGTGTGGCTGGGGAGATGAAATAAGTTAGTGTGCTGCTGACACTTGACGCATCGCCGAACATAATCTCTACAGTCTTGATGAAGAGTAGGCCAATAATAGCCTAGGCGAAGGATGCGTTTGGCAACCGAGTTTCCACTGAAGTGTCTGCCACAAATCCCGTCGTGGGCTTGCTTAATGGCATGAGAGGCTTTAGTGGAGGTGAGACAATGAAGAAGGAGGCCGTCAAAACCTCGCTTATAAAGAAGACCGCCTAGCATGGTATAGCGAACGGTGCGTTTGATGAAAGCTCACCGCGCGTTGCTAGAGAGGTTGGGAGGAATGAGAGAATGAGTCAAGTAATCCTCAAGTTGTTTATACCAAACATCTTGTGAACTATAGTCTAAGGTGTGGACGAGATTGATATCAGTGGAAATGTATGAAGGCAATGGCACACGATGTACCATGACATAAATTCTCGATGAAGATGATGATGATGAAGGAATATGCGAGGCAAGGGAAGCCATGGTGTCAGCAAACTTATTCGTCAATCGAGGAACAGTCTGCAATAAGTGATGGTCAAAAGATGCAAGGAGAATGTCAACACAGTATTTGTACCTTTGTAAAATTTCATTTTTGCAGAGGTATGAACCGTTGACCTGATTGACGATGAGCTGCGAGTCACCGAAGATGTTGATGGTCTTAATGTCTAAAGAAAGGGCGGTTTGAAGTCCCAAAATTAAGGCTTTGTATTCAGCCATATTATTGGTACATTCAAAGTCGAGTTTAAAAGACAGAGGCATGGGCTCCCCTTCGAGAGGGATGAGAATGACCCCGGCACCTCCACCAAGTTGACATTTAGAGCCGTCGAAGAACATGGTCATTTGATAGATGGCGTCATCGGTGGAAAGAGTGGCAATGGACTCGTCAGGAAACTCACAGTGAGAAGGTTGATTCTCGGGAAGTGGGGCATCAGCTAATCGATCAGCGATTGCTTGCCCCTTTATAGATTTTTGTTGGACAAATTCGAGGTTGAGCTCAGCAAGCAACATAAGCCACCGAGCCATACGTTGATTCTGATAAGGCTTGGAGTGCATATACTTGAGAGGGTCAGTGTGAGTGATGATGAAGGTTTTGTGGTTAAGAAGATAATGGCAAAGCTTAGTGGCAGCAAAGACTAACGCCAAGCAAAGTTTCTCGGTATGGGTGTACCGAGTTTCATAGTCGACTAATGTTCGGCTGATGTAGTAAACTGCTTGCTCGCGGTGTTGCTCATCTCGATGCGCGATCATGGCACCTAACGAATGGTTGGTGGCAGAGATATAAAGGTAAAAGGGTTTATCATCTTGAGGTGGAATGAGGACAGGTGGGGAGATCAAATAGCGTTTAAGGGCTTCAAAAGCCTCTTGATAATCCTTGTCCCATGTAAAAGAGATGTCTTTTTTAAGAAGATGATGAAAAGGTTGACAGCGATCAGAAAGTTGCGAGATAAAACGTTGAATGGACTGGAGTTTTCCTTGCAGACTGCGAAGTTGCTTGAGATTAGATGGGGGTGGCATTTCGAGGATAGCACGGATCTTGGTGAGATCTATCTCGATGCCACGAAAGGAAACAATGAAGCCTAGAAGCTTACCAGAGAGGACCCCAAAAACACATTTCTTGGGGTTAAGGCAAACATTGTATTGAAGAAGTCGAGAGAAGATGATTTTGAGAATAGTCAGATGGTCACGGCGAAGTTTGAACTTGCCTAATAGGTCATCCACATAGTCTTCCATGATTTTATGGAGGAGATCGTGAAAAATGTAGGTCATAGCTCGCTGATAAGTGGCGCATGCGTTCTTTAAGCTGAAAGGCATGACTCGATAGCAGAAAGTCCCCCATGGGGTAATGAAAGTGGTCTCGTGCTGATCTTCCGGTGCAACCAGGATTTGATTATATCCTGAAAACCCGTCCATGAGAGATAACATCTCATGACCGGCCATGAGATCAATAAGTTGGTCAATGTTTGGAAGAGGAAAGTCATCCTTGGGACAAGCCAAGTTGAGGTCACGATAGTCCATACAGATTCGGATCCCCCCAGTTGCTTTGGTAACAGGAACGATGTTAGAGACCCACTGTGGATAATCAATGGGTTGGATGAAAGAGACTGAAAGAAGATGCTGAAGCTCTTCTTTAACAAGAAGTGCAACACGAAGATGCATTTTGCGAAGCTTTTGCCTAACAGGCTTAGCCTCTGGATTTGTGACGATGTTATGGGTAGCGATGGTGGGATCAATGCCAGGCATATCACTATAAGTCCAGGCAAAGGCCTTGCTATGGTCAGAAAGAAACTGGGTATAGTCAAGCTGCTCCTGAGTGTCTAAAGATTGACCAATCTTTAAGACATGAGGAACATCAGAAGATGGAAGGTTAATGTTAATGGTTGATTCATTTAACATAACCTGCATTTCAAAAGGGAGAGAGCGCTGAATGAAAGAATCGTCAGCACCCATATATGTAAGAATGGCGTCGTCATCTACACAGTGGATTGTGTTGATGGTTGATGAATCATCGTCTATCATGCTAGGATAAACGAGAGGAAGAGATTTGGGAACCCCGTTGAGTTGATAGGTTAGAGGTTCCAAGCGGATGGTGTTTATGTAAAAAAAAAACTAGGAGGGATGGAAACCACCGACTCCGTAGGTGAGGAAGGAAGAATAGGTGAGTCTAGAAGAAATTGGTCAATATCTAGTTCAGGGGAAAGGTTTGTGGAGGCCTCAGTGGGTTCTTGGAAACCCAGTCCATACCGTTTCTTCGCATTATCATCATTGGGTGTTTCGACAGGCTGATGAGAACCTTGTTCGTAATGTCCAAAGCCGAAACCCTTCCATGCACACCTATAAAGATAGGTATGTGCAAAGGTGGGGTTGCTAAGAAAGGAGAAATCTGATGTGAAGGTTTGAGGCGAGGAAGAAGGATTTGATTCAGTAGGGGCTTGATCAAGCCCCCCATAGACAAGATTGGTACGAAGGCTAGGAGGACCATAAGGAATGACCATCCCGATTCGACAGTCATAGTTTGGGTGTTGATGAAGTTGTCCATACTCTTGAGGAGTTTGGAACATGTCTAGAGTAAGGAGACAATATTCTCCTAGTGAAAGTCTTTGGAAGATGTCGTCCATGGGGTCCTTGGTTGGTAATTGAGAAGAGGATGTGGTGGCGACCGCTGTTTGCACACTAGTTGACGCTTCTGCGGATGGAGATGAAGTTCGGGTTGATGATTTGAACGGTATAAGAACGTCGTTTGGGTTATAGGTCGTGTTACAGGTTTTAAAAGGTGATGGGTCGGCGGGAATGACATGGATTTGTTTGTCATGTTCAAATTTGACACAATGGTGGAGGGTTGAAGGGACACAAGCCATGGCACGGATCTAAGGTCACCCTAAGAGGATGTTGTATTGAAACTCTCCTTCGATGATGTAGAAGAGCTCTGGGATTGTGCGTGGCCCAACGCGGATGTGAAGGACAACAGTGCCGATGGTGTTAGCAGTTGTGTCATTAAATGATCTAAGGATTGCGTCAGTTTTTGATACGCAATTTTTTGGAAGGGCCAATTGGTCAAAGGCATGGGAGGAAATGATATTGATGCTAGCTCCCCCATCGATCATAACTCGTTTAATACGAGTTCGATCAACGTAGGCTGTGATGAAAAGGGCGGCGTCCTGATCTTCCTCGGTAGAGGTAGGAATCTCAGAATTATTGAAAGTGATGGATGCGATGGGGGATAAAGAATGGACTAAGGCAGCAAGTGGTTGAGGGTCTTCAGGTTGAACCTCAGCTGCCTGTAGGGCTTTGATTAAAGCCTGGCGATATTGGGGGGAGCTTTGAATAAGGTCATAGAGGGTCATCTTCACAGGCATTTGGTGAAGTTGTTTTATCATAGATTCTGTGATTGCCTGTGAAGAGGTGGGTTGGGATGCACCTAAGATGGAAATCTTGGGTTTTGGTGGTTGAGGTGCTTGGACGAAAGGATAGGTCCAAGGGATAGTGGCTTTTTCTTTCGCTTTGTCCTTCTGTGACCTAGTGGTTACATGAATGGCATTGATTTGGAAGATAGTTGGTGAAGAAGGGGTTATGGTCTGTTGGAGAGATGTTGATGCGGTTGATGAGGCTGGATGAGAAGATGATGAGGGTTGGTCAAGAGTGTCCTCAAGTAGAAGGGTGTCTTTCTCCATAAAGTGGCGAACGACTGCCTTGAGGGCACAGCAGGTCTCAGTATCATGTCCTGGTGTGCGATGATATAAACAAATCTTTGTATCATCGAACCAAGACGGTTTTAACCCGAGAGGTTGGAATGGCTTGATGGGAGGAAGGGTAATGCTAGAGGTTTGCAAAAGTTGACGTAATATTAAAGTGTATGAACCTTCTAAGGGGTCCACGCTTGTTGATACATGACGTACTGGTGACTTTTGCTTAGGGGATGCTGAAGAAGGTTTTCGTACCACCTTTTGGGTTGGTGGTGCGGTGATAGGGGAAGACGGCACTTTCTTTGTGAGAGGTGCCGACTTTTTGAGAGGTTGACTTGTGATTGGTGAAGGAAGTAAGGGAGGTGATTTGTATTGGTTAAGAGATGGAGTAGGAAGTATGCCGATTAATGTAGAAGGATGAGGACCCAAGATGGAGGGCAAAGTTGATGGTGGAGGAGGGGTTCACCTTTGTGGTTTGGCAGTTTTCTTGGATTTGGTTGGAAGATTACTTTTGGGCGAGGTTTGGTTCAAGTCCACCTTCACTTGCGGGTGAGTGAGGGCAGAGAGAGGGCGAATGCCAAATGGCTTGATTGGTTTGGGTTGGGTAGATGTAGATTTGGAAGCAGTGGTTTGGTCTTTGTTTAGAGTCTTGGGCGATTCTGCCTTAGGAGGATTGGCTGCATGAGATGAAGTGGCACGAGAATGTTGAAGAACTTTAAGATGTTCCCACAATCCCTGATGTTCCACTTTCCTTAAAGGGAGAAGTTCTAATTTCTCCACTAGTCAAGAAAATGGTTGGGAGGACATTGGATGAGGTTGGGATTCTGGAGAAGATGTGCTAGGTGTGGCAGTAATGTTGGACCCAAAGTGTATGGGAGTTATCACCGGATTATTGTTGGTCGAAGAAGATGGCGAGTCAGGTTCTTCTCTTGGTGGAGAAGGAACTGGAGAGTGTGACTCCTCAAGTGGGTAAAGGGCAGGAATTATGGTGCCCTCCACTTGTGGGCGAGGAGTAGGTAAGGTCAGCTTCTCCATAGGAAGAAGAAAAGAGGATGGTGAGATCGGTTGCGTCGGTAAAGTTAAGGCATCCTCCAGGATGAGAGGGGTTGATGGAAAACTGATCGGGGAAAGAGGTTCGTCCATACGTGATGGACTGGTAGATGAGTTAACCTCTTGAGGTTGGTTGGAGATGAAAGGTGAGACCGTATTGACAGTTCGAATATCATGTTCATGCGTGTTGTCAATTAAGGTCTGGACATTATTGTTTTGGGTTGGTGGATGATTGGGGAATGGCTGTTTGAATATGTCGATGCCCTGGTTTGGAGGTGCATTAGGATTATCTAGAATGAGCTCCCCCTTTTCAAGCATATCCTGGACTATGTTTTTGAATGTTTTACAATTTCCTGTGTCATGTCCCTTGACATGATGAAAATTGCAGAAGTCATTTTCCCTGTACCACGCAGGGATGGCGCGTGAGGGATCGAATTGAGGTGGTGGTCGAATCTGGGGGAGGTTGATAATCCCCTGTTTGACAAGTTTTTCCAGTATAGATGCGTAAGATTCTCCAAGAGGAGTATATTGTCTTTGCACGTATCTTTGCTGGAATTGACGGGTGGCGCTCTGAGATGTGGAGGGTTCGGCTTGATTGGATGAAGAAGATGAGGGTCTAACGGCCACAGCATTAGCTGCAGCTTTGGACTTAGGATTTGATGATGAAGGTTTAGATGAAGAAGAGTCATTAGCCTTGGAGTTGGGGTTCTTGCTCCGCAATTTGATTTTGTTCTCCTCGATGGCACGTAATTCAAGTTTATGGGCCATTGTGAAGGCTTCGTCAAAAGTACAGAAGGTTTGAACCCTCAAAGTAGAAGAAATGTGTTTGGCGCAGGCTCGGGCGAATAGTTCAATGAGTTCAATTTGTGGTAAGGAAAAGGAGAGTTGATTGATAAGGCCTCTCCAATGAGCAACAAAATTAGCTACTGATTCATCCTCAAATTGACGGATGGTGTAAAGGTCTGTGATCGAAACCTTTTTAGTGATATTAATGGAGAAATGGTCAAGAAAAAGCTGGGCCAATTGTGTAAATGAGAAGAGGGAATGGGTGGCAATGGAGCTGTACCAGTCGAGTGCAGCACCAGAAAGGGACATAGGAAATGTATGTAAGAGTAATGCGTCATCATGGGTGATAAGGTATCAGGCATGTCTAAATGCCCGTAAATGTTGCTGTGGGTCTTCCTTGCTTTGAAAGCGCAAAAATTTGGGAACCTCCCACTGGCTGGGGTATGGTCGAATCGGAACGGAAGGATGAATAGGCTCATTGCAAATTTTCTCGTATGATAGAGCATTGTGTGAGCCGAAAACGAATGTCTCTAAACTAGACATTTTATCCATCAGCATTTTGATAATGTCTGCTGACGGATTCGTGGGTGGAGCGCCCCTTAGATTATAAGGCGCTTGAAAGATATTGGGAGGGGCGTATGATGTGGATGGTTGCATAGACGCGATATATGGATAAGTGGTTACGAGAACAAAAGTTGGGGCCAATGGCACTTGTGTCATGGGGTTGGTTGGCACAAGTTGGATAGGAGCCGTCAAAGATGGTTGAGGCGTGGCTACGCTTGTTGATGGGTAAACGGTTACTCTTGTATTTATTGGTGCAAGAGTAGGGGGAATAGAGACTAGAAGGTTTTGGAAAGGTGTGGGGTTTGGTTGGGTGACTTGAGGTTGAGGGGGTATCGAAACCCCCATGGAGGTAGATCTAGATGGAGAAGTTACGTTCTGAAGGTAAGATACGGTTGGGTTATTAGTAGAGGTGTTGTCTAATGGTTGAATGGTAGGGGCGGTTGATGTGGTTCTCGTGTCAACTAAGGAAGTCGGCATCCCATAGATTGGGTTGCCTAGGGAGTCTCGCGTTTGGCTATTGGCGAGATAATGTTGCAAAGCTTTAACGTTAAGGTCTAAGAACCGTGCAAAGTCTTGGTCCCCTTCTGGGACGATAGGAGTTTGAGGCGGGGTTGGGCGAATGGGAGTTCTTTTAGTTTCCGAGTTGAACTCCATTATTGGATTGGTTGTAAGTGGTGAAGGTGGAAGCGGTTGTTGACTAGCGTGGTCAAGAAGGGCCTTGGTTTGACTGCGTGTCAAAACCATTCAAGGCTGGAAAGAAGCAGGTTTCAAAAAACTGTGTTCTGTCAGTCTCAAAAAACCAGAATGGATGATTAGACAGTCAGAAAGTTGGATTTTATGCTTGCTATTTTTGGGAAAAAGAAAAATGACAGAGACCGACGTCGGTAGAAAAACCGATGTCGGTTAAAAGGACTGCCGATGCCGGTCAGATGATCGATGTCAGTTAAGAGAAGTTGCCGACGTCGGTTACAGGACCGATGTCGGTTACTGTGTTTTCCAGAAAACTCAAAAAAAAAGTTTTTGGAAATGAGGAAAACGTCCTTACCAGCTCAAAAAGATAGATAGAAACAGAATAGATGATGATGACAGACAGAGCCTAGCGTTAAATCCCTATAAGCAATTTTATTAGGATCGTATGGCTTATGCCTTAATAAGATGTTTGAGGAAGTTGGCTATAAGAAGGGTCCTAGAATAGGCAATCTAAAGATGGTTTCAGGTAGTTAAGGTGCTTAAAAATCTGTATTAGCTTCCGTACAGGCCTGGTGCTAAGGAGCAAGCTCCCCTCACTTCACGATTCCAGTGGTTAGCTGGTTTCGCTTAGCCAATAGATACTTTCACTATAGTTTATACTCTGCCAGAGAACAGAGTTGGCTTTCCTCTTGGTGGTGAAATCCAAGTAGGATTGTCGGGTAGGGGTAAGGTTGTCCGCTGGGTGATGAAATCCCAGACCGGCCTTGTCTCAAGTGTGTTTGATGTTTTATTGAGTGCTTGTGGTCTGGTAGTGTAACATCATGTGATCTACGGTTTATTCAATATGCGTTTAAGTTACTAGATGTGGACTAAAAAGATGCAAGAAAGCAAGAAATGAAATGCAACAAGTTTTAAAGTCCCAAATCAAAATATGATATTGGAATGAAAACAATTGGAGAAAGGGTTTGAAGAGAATGATTTTTCTTTCTAGTCTAGAAAATGCAAGGAAAAGTAAGAAAGAATTCTTTTTAATTTCCTGCTTATGATTTTTTTTTAGAAAAGAAGGAGATGTGAAGTTTAAGAAGCCTAATGCAACTAAATGAATACAGAAGAAAGGGAACCCACGGAAGGCCCTAAAGGTGTCCCACCGGGCGTGCCAGAATGTTTCTATTCAAAATTTGCTTTTTCAGATTTAAGAGAAAGAAGAAACTAAAGAAATAATGGACAAGGCTTGTGAAGTACCTGGATAAAGACTGCGCACCGTAAATCCAGACGCTGTGAATACTCCTCTTTGGCTGTGAAGGAATAACACCTGAAAGAGATAAACACTAAAAACACAAAGAATGTTAGTTGATAAGAGAGTGGATTGCCAAGCAAAAGCTTGGTCCTAGAAGCGCTAAGGCTTCTTCAAGGATGACAATCCACTGTTTAAGACAGAATATAACAGAGACAGAAAAGAGAAATAATGAAAGATGTGAAAAGAAAAGACTAAAAACAAATGCGTACCTGATAAGCTGCAATCTGGTAAACATAGTCGCCGACGTCGGTGGTATTGCCATCGTCGGTCAGAAGGTTGCCAACGTCGGTTAGAGATGACCGACGTCGGTTAGGGCAATAGTCAAGAGCTGGTTACAGGGTTGGTTTTAGGCTGTAGGATAGTTTATGATCATGTCTGAGGGTCTGGGGGTCTGTGCGGGGCTATTTGAGGGCTAAGGGACAGAGAATATTGTCTGGGAATAGACTGGATAAGTGATAGAGACGAAAGGCGGATGGACAGGAGAGAGGGCTTATCAGCCTCTCCGGGAAAAATAGAGAAGGTTTTGGTGAAGGATATTGGAATAGACAGACGACAGAGTACTTGATATAAATGAAATGATATAGAAATAAAGACAGCACAAATACTTAGCTGTGTTGAATAGTTGATGAAGATAGCATGCAGTCCCGGTACAAAACGTTGGATACAAGATCTCAGTGCCTGAGAGAAGTTGTCAAGTATGTTGATTCCTGCAAGAAAACAAGATGCCAGAACACCAGAAAGCAAGAGCACCAGAGCTTTGTTTTGTCGGAAGAGAGAGATTCCCCTGTTAGATCACCCCAGATTTGAAAACTTCTGATTTTGATTGTGATTACCCGAAAAGAGGAAGAGAAGTCTGTTAAGTATAACCGGCATCGGCGATTCCGCCGGCGTCGGCCGATAGGTGGCCGACGTCGGCGGGGTTAGAACGGGCAGAACAAGCCACCAAGCCCATTTTTTATCCGCCAAGTGTTTTTATGCGTTGGAGAATGCCGAGGGTTGTGCTATATATGCACGAGAATTTGTTAGGAGGTTAGAAGAATTAGGGAGAGATCTTGAGTGAGTCATAGGAGGAGAATTAGTCTAAGGTGAGGTGTCCTAGGCGAGGTGTCAAAGGAAGGAGGGGTTAAAGGGGCCTTATTTAATTAAAAATAGATGTTTATTTCCAATTAATAAGACTTAGGTGGGTTAGGGACCAAGGAGGACTAGGAGGGAGAAAGGACCAAGGGTTAGACACTTTTTCGGTGTCTACAGTTGTGGTGACAAACATCCAAATGGCTTGTTATATCTTTGAATATTATGGTCTGAATTAAAAAAAATATGGTCTATAATATTTATCAATCCCAGATGAGCACCACGGTGAGAGGTTAGCAGTCAAAAGAGGATTTTATAGCGTAAGCTTCCTAAATGAACAAATTAGGTTCGTTACATTAATCCTTTTTTTAAGTTTATAAAGCTTTCCATTTAATTTAATGCTCAAAACCACTCATATACATTCAAAATTGCCTTACAAATACTTTCTTTGATGCATATTCCAAGTAATACTACTCATTTAAACAACCTATGGTATTGCCCAAGGAGCATGGTTTTGCTCATAAAATGCATTTATTAAGGGTTTCAATATAAGTTTTATCCTTCATATATAACTCATAGCCCATTTTTCCACATATAAGGCAAACTTTGTATTATTTATCCCCCTATGAATGATGTTGTTGACCTTGATTTTCTTTAGAAGACTTGATCCGCTTCTTACCTTTCTGTTGATTAGAGCTAAGAGCATGTTCTTCTGATTCTTCTTCTTTTGTATGCATAGACTCTTCCTGTTGCACCATGTTTACCAACTTGTCAAAAGATGGTTTTTATTATATTATTGTCAAAGTATTCATGAATATCTTGTAGGGGGTTGGTAGTGCTCTTAGGATAATAGGTACAAGAGATGCATCTAACACTATTTTTCCCAATGCTTGGAGTGAAGCCCTCAGTGTTGCAACACGGCATAGAAAAGCTTCCACTTTTTCACTAGACTTCAATTTGAGGGAATAAAGTTGACTCTATAAATGAAGAATGTTTCCTTCATTTCTCACCTCATAGAATATTTGGAGCTTATCCTAAGTGTTTTTTGTTGTTGTAGCCTCACGGATATGAGGTTATACCTCATCCATTAATCTGAATATGATTATCAACTTTGCCTTTTGATTGGCTTTGTCAAACTTACTTTGCCAATCAACATATATAGTATGTAAAGTAAGAGTTCCATTTACAACAAGCCAAATTTCTTCAAATTCCAAATGTGTCCTAATTTTAGTTTTCCAAGTGACATAGTTGTCACTATAGAGAAGCTGGGAGTCTAGCAGAAAGAATTTTGGTCCATTTTTGGCCATTGTGTAGAATTTGACAAAAGAGGATGGATTGGTTCCTTATCACTCTAGGTATCAAGTATTCCTTTTAGTTATACCATTAGTCCAAGATACCAGTCCTTTCTTTATACATGCCCTTCTAGTATACCTGTCGATACGTGGAAGAAGCTTGCCCTTTCTATATACCCGATGATATGTGAAAGAAGCGTAAACATATGTGAAAGAGATTGATGCATAGCACTTAGATAGTACTGAAATATGTTCACCCAGTCATTGCCACTTGCTTAGATGGAATTCCTTAGACACACACATAACTTCGCTATATACTTGGAATTTCCACCTTCAATATTTATGCCTTTCGACTGAATCAAATGGGTAAAATGGAGGGATGCCTCAATGAATATTTTAACGTTATTTCTCCTTGATTATTGATAGGTTCAATTCCAAAATGTCATTATTTCAGTGATGTTAGGCTATGTATGTAGTAACTCAAATGCGATGGCATTGCTCATAAATGTGAGTCAGAGGCATAACTATGATCGAACACTATGAATGTGCAAAAATACACTATTTTGTTTTTTTTCCTTGAATTTACTTACACAAATGAAATATTACAATGATTTTTGAAAAAGATTAAAATATACAAAAAAATACTAATTCTGTTGTTCAAAATAATATTCCCCCTTTTTGGAAAAAAACAAATTGGGCTCTTTGGCTTCATTGAAAAAAAATGACGTTCCTAGCTAAATTTGGCTAGTTACGGATAAAATTGTTTGAATTACCAAATTTAGAGGGAATTATAAAATTAATTTTTCTTCCAAAAAATCTTTTTTTGGGGATTTGAACCTCTCACCTCTCCTTTACCAAAAATATATCTTACCAACTCCCTATGCATCAATACAAATTTTATCCTTCATATAAGATTTGTCCTCACATCTACCTTATGGCTACCCATGAGGAGTGCTTAATGGGAAAGATGATCTTGGATTCAATTATTTTGGTCAATTATTTCCTCATAATCTCTTATATTTTGGGGTTTATAATCCTTTGTTTCTATCTGACAGGCTTGGCATTAGCCTTTGATTCTAAATGCCACTGATTCTATAGTATGTTGGGCTAACTTGGGATCAAAACCTCTCAGGTTACTATACTCCCAAGAAAAGATGTTTACATATTCTTTACAAAGTTATCTAAAATCATGTATGCATATTATTTCATAGTTATTTTCACTTTTTGACATCACTGCCTTGTCTTTTCTCATATGGTCTCCATCATGGAAAATACCTTCAAGGGTGACTAGTCCTTTAGTAAGCTTGTTGGATTTCAACCAAACTATTTGCTTCTAATATTGATGTTGAAATTTATTTTGGTTTATTGAGAACTCTACCTCCTATTGCAAAAAATAAGTAATTTTTTTGTCATTTTAAAAGACCTACCATTGAGCTTCATTATCTAACATTGATGGTCTTACTACCACTCTGACATGTGGTTGCACTTTAGTCTTTTTCAACTCTTTTTGGATATCAAATTGAGCCCTCACAACTGATAATCTATTAGCATACTAGTTCTGGGTCTTTAGCACTGCTTAGATGTTGAAAGCTTTAAAATCCTCAATTAGGTCCCACACTCTATGTTTGTATGACATTATTAAGGGTTTCTTGGTGATATTCTGGCCTCTAACCTGGTGCACTATTAGCTCACTATCCCCATAAACTTGCAATTATTTGATCCCTCTCTTAATAGCCCATTAGAGACCATGGATAAGACCCTTATATTATGTTTCATACAAGAGCAACTTAATTGGAACCTAAAAAAAGAGAAATACTTGTCATTTGAGGGTAATACTAGCATTGTACCTACACCCACTCCATGTCTTCTCCTTGAACCATCACTTAAAATTTTCCATAATCCACTAGGATCCTCATGAGGTCTAATGAGGGTTGGCATGGACTGATTCTCTTCATGTAAGAAGTAGACACTGAGGTTTCTACCCTCAACACCTTCTAAGGGGTCGATTAATTTATTGTCATTCCAAAATTCATCCAAGAACATATCAGGTATCTCCTCATAATGGGTATTTAGTTCTTGACTATCCAGATGTTCATCCTCAGCTAGGATAGTGTAGTTGATGTTTATGCTATCTGACTGATAAGGATTTACGTGGAATTGTGTAATATGCTCAGCTTTGATGGATACCTTGGTCTTATATCTTGTTCTGAATGCCATGTATGACCAAACTACTACTAGATAACCTCCAATATTTATTTTGAATTATTTAGATAAGCATAGCGAAAAAAGAGGAGGCACATCAAGGATCAATACATCTTAAACCACTGAGACACTAGGAGAAGCATGCAAGGTCAAGTTGAGATCTCTAATTATACCAAATGGCTTGGTGGAAGATCCATCCAGTTGTAACACTCCTTTAGATTGGGGCTCATACTTTAGACCAGGTTGATTAGCTATAGACTTTGGTATTACTAAGGTGTCATCCTCACTATCTACGAAGCAATTGTGCACTAAATAATTACCAATGATCATTAAAATATAGAAGGGGGAGGTTTAACCATCTTAATTGATTGCCTTTCACTAGGTCCTTTGGCTACATTAGTGAGAACCACATTTTCTCTGCTTGGTTCATTCTCAAGAACCTTGATCTTTGATAATCCTTCCTAAAGGATGTCCATATATCTAGGCATGGAGATCATGTCCCAATTTGGAATGCTTACATTGGAATTTTTCATTTGGTTCACAATGTTGATGGGTATACCACCAACCTTTAATTGTGCTTTGGGAGCCACAATTGCACTTTGAATTTGCGAGTTTTGGGGAACAAATGCATTCCACTTATTTTGATTCCTTAAAGCTATTGGAAAATTTTGAATAATAGCAGGTCCATTTTGCTTTGATACTGAAGGAGTAATGGTAGGAGGCTCCTTAACTACTTCCTGGTTACCATCCATGTTCCTTCTTTTGAGCCTTATATTTGTTACTACTGGAATGTATGCTTGGCTAGAACTAGCCTTCTTATTGAGTGCATAACACTCTTTTTGCTCATAAGTTGCCATTATAGCACCTAATTGGCTTGATCCTTGATTAGGGCTTTAACCTTGTTGAGGCTCTTTTGGTGTTTTCATCATGGGTACCTCTGTGTTTTGAGTCATAAGAACTTGATTGTACCCATAATTAGTAGTTTGTAGCCATTGATCATTGAAAGCTTGAGTGAAATCAGTGGTTGGAATAACGGATTACCCAAAAGACTAATTATAAAGCATGCTATTCTTAGATTCTTGAGCAACATTATTTTGGATGGGGACCAAAGTGTTGGAAGTACTTGCAACATTTGGATTATAGTTGTTTTGCCTAACATAGTTAGGTTGCCCTTGTCCTTGGATTTTACCTTGGCCTTGGCCTTGAAAGTTTCCTTTGTAGGGTGGCCTATTTGCTTGATAAACTTGATATTGAGGTTGATATGAGGCTTGATAAGGCCTATTAAAAGCTTGTTGCCTCTTAACATTCACTAGTTCATTTCCCAAGGATTGGATCATGCTCTGAAGCTCTTGAAAGTTATTTTATTCTTGGGAATCACTAGATTGACTAGTGAAAGCCTTTTCTTGCTTAGGTGAGGGTATAAACACAATTGTCGGTATAGGAGGAATGATAGTAAGGGGAAGAATAAAAATAGGAGTTGGTCTGATCTCAGGGAACAAAGGTATTGGTGGTCTAAGTGTAAGCTTGCAAGCTTGTACTAGGCAATTTTCTATTCTGATTGCCACCTCATATGCATTTGGCAATGTGTTCCCTCCCATAGATTGGATAATTATTGCATTGTCATTATTAAGTGCTTTCAAATAGTATAATAAGGAAAATTTTGGAGTAGGCCTGACAAAGACTAGGATCATGTCTCAAGTCTTTTGGAACATTGTATTGAAGTCTTGCATGACTTCATGAGGGGCTCTTTTTATTGTCGTTAATTGCTCTACAAGTGACAAATGGTCACTTTTATCCTCAAATCTCTTACACAATGCATCTCCTAACTGATCCCATGTTGTAATAGAATTAGCATCAAAGCTTCTATACTGATCTAAGGCTTTACATTTGAAGGAGATGGCTAGTAACCTAATTGCTAGATTTTCCTCATTGATATCATGAATGTTGCATAAGTTGGCTATATCCATGAGGTGTTTAAAAAGGGTTTTAGCTTGGTGTCCAGTAAAACAAGGGACACTTTTAAGAGTTGCTAATAGAATATGATCATATTGAGGGAGGTCTAACAAACTTTGACCATTAAAGGCCATAAAGGGGAAGGCTCTAGGGACTGCCATGGAAATGAAAGGGTTTAACAAAGATCTTCTTATAGGGGTAGGCCTTGAAATTGACTTAGGAATAAAGTTGCCTTTATATGGGTGCGTATTAGCAAATCTTAATCTTTTTACTGAGTTCAAAGGCAATTCAATGAATTCAAAGGGAATACCTCTAAAATATGATCTTGTAATCACTTTTGGCATGATATGTAGTCACTAGTCTACTACCATAATGTCAAAGCTTCTTTTGGAGTTACTAGATGTTGTTGCTTGGAAGCGATAACTATTGTAGATTGATCAAACCAATATCAAACTTTGACTAATATTATTTGAATTATGTCCCATCATCCATGCTATAAATTGTTGTAGTGTCAATTTTCACCCTTGAAGAGGGTTCTTTAGGCTCTTTCCATTGAGCTACATTATGGAAAACCCCCTAGGCTATGGGTCACCTATGGTGGGGTTGGAGCTCAAAAGAAGGCCAAATTCCTTTTGATGAATCACTTAAACTAATGTTTACACTAAGAAAAGGGTTAGAAAGGGGGAAAAGGCTCCTAAGAAAGTTAACCAGGTGATGCACAAAATTTAAATGAGAACTCACATAAGCATGAAGTAAACATTGAGAAAGCATAAGACAATGCTAACTCACATAATCTCACAAAACTAGCTAGTTGCATAAGTGTTTCATAAAATATGTTTAAGAAGCAATGAATGAAGGAAAAGAGGAGTTATAAGACTAATTGAGAGCTTGCATCAATGATAAAAATAACACAAACTTTGACCTGAAACTGACTTGAAGAAACCTATAATTGAGAAAGAAAGAAGGACAATGGGCATGGAAGATTCTCCTTTACAATTCCATCATGCACAAATTTTACTACACACAATTCATAGGAGGAGATAGGTAAAGAAAGTCTTTATTTCTTCAATATGTCTTTCATACAAATTTTGATAAGGTCTATCCTTATCAAATTAGAAACTATGCTCTTCCAAAATTGAGAGATAATTTCCTATCAAAAGTGAGAGAGTTTAACAATGCAAAAGAATAAAAGATATAGAAGTGAGGGGAGAGAGGGGGAGCATGCCATCTAAGATCATTAATTGAGCTAGCATCCTTCTTGATTTTTGAACATATTTTATCCAATTAGGACTAAAAGGCTTTGAAAAGAATTAAATGCTCCACTATACACTTTAATCCCTAATCCTTTTGCTTTGATCTTTTATTCCATCTCCACTTGCTTTCATTATGAGGACAAAATCCTCATATCCATGGACTTGACATAACCATGCCTAAGTCTAATTTTAGCAGTTGTTGGCACCTATTTGTCAAAGCTATAGCTTTGTATAAAGATGAGACACTTCAAACCTACCCCTACTCCAACCTGAACATAGGTCTTTACTATAGATTGAAAACCAATCCAATTATTAGTTTTCCTATAGTCAATATGTCAATGAGTATCTTATAGATTGCATAACTTCTTTCTGTAGACACCAAAAATACATCACACACATGCATAACTCCCTATGTTGAAACCCTCCCTGAGCCCCTTTTCAATAATAATAATTAACCTTCCTAACCCATGCTTTTGCCCCTCACACAGTTAATTAATTTAAAATATTTAATTAAGTTAATTAAAAACAAATTATACCACCTTACCTGACTACGTCATCCTAAGACTAATTCTTACCCTTTGAGTCACCTCAAGACTTGGGCCCCTTATCCTAACTACCTCTGACTTGTTCTTACCCCAAAAATAAATTCCTAACCAACTACGTCCTTCTTAACCTCCCATTTTTAGCGTTTCCTAATGGATACCACACTTGGCATGAGAAAGAATATAAAATAGGATAAAAATGGCCCTTTTACCTATTCTTGTGCCATTGACATCGATCAACCCATGACTAAGGTCAGTGGGATTATCGACATCGATTACTTAAAATAAACTCCAAACTAATGTTCAGGTTAGCATAAATCAAGAAAACTCATTTTATTTGCATACAGGGTTTTGGCATCCATCTTTCCACATCTTGGCTTATTATTACCTTGCAAAATTCAATCCACACTAAGAACCAAGCTCTTGAGAACTAACAACACATGCTTGTTTTCTCTATTCAAGGCATTGGTTTGGAAAGCCTTATAGGAGCCATCCATTTAACACTTATCATTTAATCACCTCTTCAACTAAGTACATCACCTATTCTGTAAGTATTTAAGTAGTTACTTTATAATCAATTTATATCTACTATTTATTATTTTATGTATTCCTGATTGAACCCCCGTGAAGGAGTTATAAATATTCCCCACTTATTTCCCCTTGTTTTAACACACCAAACCTCTAACCAAACTCATCCAAATAATACTCTCTCTCTCACACACACAACTCTCTCTAACCTTCTAGACATGACCAACACCATTTCCCAGACACCAAAAAACCTTCTTATTGCCCCTACCAACATTGATCTCCCAACCAATATCAGTAACACTTGCTCATCGACCTCAGCAACCTAACCGATGTTGACAACTATGGATTTTTATTAACCTCTATAAAAGCTACCCAGACAACTTCGAAAATACAAACTGAATATACCACATGCACTCTATTACTCTCTGCTACACTTAGGTTGTGAACAGTGGTAACATATCTCTCTTTTACTCTCTCTTTTACTCTCTTTGCTATTTATTACTCTTTTTTTCTCAAAAGTGGACTGTCATCCCTAAGGAACTTTGACACTTCCTGAAACAAGTGTGTAACTTGGCAGCCCACTCATATATCTACTAACATAATTTTTTATGGTAGTGCTTTCTTACCTATAGGTAATCCTCCCCAGCCAAAGTGGAGTGCTCAAAATATCTATATATGACATGCAAACTAATCTGGGTTCATTCTCATCACTTATCCCTATCCTTCTTCTCTATTTTTCTTTAGACTTGAAATAGACACAATTTTAGTGAAATATTTTTGGCATGCCCGGTGGAACCCTAGAGTTTTCCTTGGGTTTATTGCTCATTTTAAGCATTTATATAGGTGCATTATAGAGAAAATTTTATTTCTTTCACTTTCTCCTTCTTTTCTCCCTCAAAGCAAAATATTCAATACTTTATTTTCTGTTTAAGGGCAATAAACTAAAATTTCTTCTTCCTTGCCACTCTTTTTTTCTCATTGCCTCTAAAAGCAATTTATCATTTTTATTACAAGTTAAAAGAATCTCTTCTTTATTTATTTCTTGCATGCACATTAGGATAGTGAATTTCATTCTCTACTCCTATTTCATCATTGTTTTCATTCAAATTTAAAAATTTCAGAATTGGGTTTAAAACTTACTACATTTCATTGTTTACTTGCTGCATATTAACTCACCTAGTTAATTACAAGAATTATGAATGAATTATAGTGCACCTATGTTACATAACTAGATCACACTCACAAAAACAAACATCTCAACTCACCTAAGACAAGGCCCATCAAGATTTCATCACCTGGTGGATCACCTTACCCTACCTGGCTATCCTAAGATTTCACCACCAAGGGGAGAACCCACTTTGTTCTCTGCCAGAGTATAAACTCTAGGTAGAAGGTATATTTTGGCTAAGTAACCTAGCTTTACTTTAGGTCTGTGAAGTGCAGGGAGCAATCTCCTATAACAAGCCATGTACCTAATCTAACACAAATTTCCTCTTGAGCATTAAAACTAACCTGAAACTAGCTCTAGATTATTTTCTATTACCTTCGTTAACCAAATTCTCTTCTCATTATCTGATTAAGGCATAAGCCAACATGAGACTAAAATTAATCTCTATCAATTAATAATTAGTGGTTGTATGTTCTTTTTTTGCTTTTCTATTGCCTTTTATATATTAGATTTGGTAAGGATGTTTTTCCATTGATTCATAAAATAAACACTATTTGTAATACTGAGGTTGTATAACTTTTTATATCAAGTTTTTTGAGTGTTTTTTATTCTTACATAGACCTCTTACATCCTCTATTTTACCTAGATTCTACCTCTGGGTTTCTAAAACATTAGATTTTCCATCTCCTGAGATATCACAGTGACCGACGTCGATTAATTCCACTGACATCGATAGAGTTTAGCCTACCAACATTAGTTAATTCTATCAACATCGATAGATTTTGACTACCAGCATTGGTCAAGCGATTGATGTCGGTGACTGTGTAATTTTAAGTTTGCTCAAAACAAGCTAAAATAACCTACTTACCTACACCTGAACCTTGTTTTTCCTTATTCTATCACTAATACAGAGTATTAAGACTATTTATACTTCTTATTGCATGGTATTGACGTGAGTCCAAACCAAAATTCTTTTTGATTATGCAAGCTGGAAACCACTTCCACCTTCCCCTCTTGTTGTTGATTCTGTCATGGAGCATACTTTAGATACATAACATACTCCTAGCTTGAACCAAATTCCAATTGTGCCTTAAGGAGATCAAGATTTTTCTAAATTTCTTGATCATAATGTGGCAGCCATTCAACATTACCTTGACATGAGCTGAATCTACAATTCTTTGGGTGACCCACTATATGGTATGCCAACCTCTCTAATGGAGACAAATTTAATTTTAGTTGTCTCCACTATTTTCCCCATGGTTACTAAAACCATCACTTCAATAAGTAACCCAACCATAAACCCTAGCGTGACTTCCCTACTTTCACAACCACAACCAGTTTAATCAAGTGTCACCCCATTTTAGAATTTGGTGGTTCCTATTCCATTTACTCTCACACCTATAATTACCTAAGTTACGATTAACCCTTCACCTACTATAACCATGCCAGTAGCCCAACTTATAATAACAACATCCAACCAAAGAATAGTCTCTAACCTAATGGGACAAGTCCCTTTTCTTTCTACCC
This sequence comes from Torreya grandis, assembly GCA_037957365.1. Classification (NCBI taxonomy): domain Eukaryota; kingdom Viridiplantae; phylum Streptophyta; class Pinopsida; order Cupressales; family Taxaceae; genus Torreya; species Torreya grandis. The sequence continues at coordinate 713,014 of JARHVA010001043.1, forward strand.
CCTAGCCTATGACTCATTATCCTTATGTTGTGTAAAGACAACCTCAACAAGATATGTCATACATTCCCTCTGCTTCTTATCAGGTTGCTTATAACTTAGGGGGTATCTCCCAAACCAATGCCCCTCCAGACCTCATTAAGATGCTGATGGGTAAGATGTCTAATCTAGAGACATCCATTTCAGGTTCAAAGAATGTGTTATCTAATGATCAGATATCCAATAAACCCATCCATCCTTCTGTGCCTATTCTCCCTTATCTAAGCCAATGGGAACTCCCTAGATTTACTCATTTCTAGAGTATAGAGGACCCACAACAACATTTATGATCATTTATACATGCTTATTATTTAATAGGGCACGATGATGTGTTATTAATTCATACTTTCCCTATGTCTCTTTCAAGTACTGCCCTAGATTGGTATAGCTCTATAACTCAACATTCCCTTTTCTCATTTACCCAACTCGCACAAATATTCCTAGACTATTTCTCTATTAACATTTCTAAAAAGGTTTCTATTACATACCTTTATTCTATTAGACAATTTGATGATGAGTCTATCACAGATTTTGTCACTTGATGGAGAGGTTTGATCAATCAACTCTCCTTCTCCTTACCCCAAACTGAGCTTATTGAGATCTTCTCGAGGGCATGTGCTAAGCACATTTCATCCACACTCTAAGTACAAAATTTTTATACATTTTATGAGGCCTTTATAATGGCATAAAAACTCAAGATTTGAGCTATAGATGAAGGTAGAGTCAATTTGTGTAGTAAGAACACCAATTCCAAATCGAATGACTCCTCTTCTTTTAAAACTTCTCCTTTTAACCAAAAATCTAAAGGCTTTGCCAACGTGGTGGTCATTAAATCAACTTCTTCCACAACCACAAACTAACCTAATTCCTTGACTTCCCAAAATCAAACTATTGATGCTTAAAATTGTGCTTGATCTTAATCAACAACAATGGGAAGTTTCAAGCTATGGGGTATTACGGCTTGAAACAACCTCCAGATTTTAGAGAAGCTGGCCTCTTCTTTCGTATAAAGTGTGGGGAGAAAAAGGATAGAAGATTAAATAGAAATGCAAATGCAAGAAATGAAACCTAACTATGGTGATGTGCCTGAGTGTAATTCTAATCCTAATCTTGAGCACAATGAGACTATATGTAGGATTCATTTACATTTAAGAGCAAACAAGTGCATGATCAATGTAAAAGATTGAAATAATAGAAACAGAGGCTCACAACAAAGACTTCTTTTGCTGAGATACACAAAATGTCAACAAAGGCATAGGGTTCAATCTTCTTGTAAGAATCTTCCAATCACATAAGATGCGTAAAAACACGTACAATTATGTAGAACTTCTGATTCAAGAAAGTGAGACAAAAGCAAATGACATTCCTAATCACAACTCTAGAAAATGAGACAAAGGCAAATGATACTCCTTGGTCACAAACTCTAGAAAATCTAAACTCTAGAAAAGTCTCCCATCTGATAATGAATCCCATTCTTTTATAGCCTCAGATGTCTCCTTCCATCGTCCCCTTTCCCGCAAAATTCTACTCCACCCTTCACTCATAGGGGACAAACAAACGGTGCTTTTAATGCCTTAGATGTATCCTTGTCTAATTAGGAAGGGCCATGCTAGAGCGGGGTGATTGTTCTGACTGTGGCATGTCGATTCACGTCTAGTACCTCCTCCCATGCCTGAATTTCCTCATTCCATCCCCTGCTTAGCCACATAACTATCCATTCTCCTCCACTTACATGGGACAAACAGATAGCCCTTTTAATGTTCGTAGGCCCCAAAAATCTACCTAGTGAACTGCTCCATCTACCAGAAATAACTCCCACTGAGTTTACCTCCATCTTACTTTGCGGCAATAGATACACAGAGCACTCTGTTATATTGAAACGAAAGAGGACACTTAGTCAATTTTTTGAAATTCTCCTTGTCACTTAGAAGGCACCAGAGAATGACACTTGGCACTTTTCACCTAATTTATCAAAGACATGTGGCTCTCTCCACTTCTCTTTAGCAATGCTGTAGAATTATTTAGGGCACATATTAGGCTCCTCTGGATGGTGACACTTGGCAACTTCTACAGACCTTTGAAATAACACCCAGGACCCACCACAATTTTTTTCAGCAATGAAGCTTGAAGATGATCTCTCAAAAGTTGACACATGGTAGCCTCCATTGTTCTTGGGAAGATACATGGCATCTTCTGCTTCTTTCTACTAGGGGTATGTGGCATCTTCCATTTCTTTCGAGAATAGAGTAGAAAGGGGCTCAGAAAGTGACACTTGGTGACCTCTGCTACTCTTCGACACTTAGACAAAATGAAACAAATGCCCTATTACCTTCTAAAAGGGTGCCTGACCCCTTTTATTTTTTGGGACACTCCCTTCAACTGCCCTTCAAACTGAAATTGGTTCAAGGGTTCAACGGTTCAACACTGCGTGCCATTCACATGTTAACCGAGGTATTGAACCAAAAACATTGAAGCAAGGGCATTAAACCAAAAATGTTGAACCAAGGCATTGAACCCAAGCATTGAACCACCTATCTCTCAGATGTTGACACATGGTGACTTCTGCTTTCTTTTGAAAAGTAGTCCAGGCCTTTTACGACTGCCACCTAGCGCTTTTTGCTTCTTCCTGCTACTTAGCTTTGTTGGTTGAATATTTTGTCTATTAGCGTACTGGTAAACAAAATAGGTCTTATCAGCCAAAGCAAGAAGATTAGTCATCCTAATGTGTAAGTTTAGCACATCAGAAGGAGACTTCTCTCTCCTCTCATAATACTCAAGGGTAGGACCAGACATCCATCTCTCTTTCTTCAGAGATGATGTATATAAAACAAAGGAAGAACTCAAGAGAATGACATACAACACTCCTCTTCTTTCAGAAGAACTGTTCAACTAGCTACAAGAATACTCCTGGAAATAAAAGCAAAATATGACTAAAGTATGGTAACTAGCAAATCAAGACACAACACAAAGTCTGCACATGAAATACTGAAGAGTGATATACGAAGAACAATGAAAGCTCAAAGTCTTTTCAAAGTTCTTTACACATCAATGAAAAAACAAACACATTGAAGGCAGCTATGGGGGCACAAAGTCTCTGCATAGTTAATTCTTCAGGACACCTTCTTGACAAATTTACTAATCCTGCTTATTAGATCAATGAAACAAACAAGATATCACAGCACAAAGTCTAAAAAATTCCCTTGTTTTTATTAACAAAATATGATAAATAGACTGAGCACAAAGTCTCAATGATGCCTCTCAATTTCGGTAGAGTTTCGTTTAGATTATCAAAAAGATCATTTTACAATGATAGGAAGTCCCTTATATAACCACTTTCAAGGACTCGAGAATAGTAATACATCATGATGCATTGGGAAATGTTAGGAAGACAAGCTGGAACTTTGGGGCCTTTTACCCATTTGATCTTCTCAATGTAGATAGATAAGTCATGCAATTGAAAGTTTTACAACTTTCAATGTCTGCCTGGCGGTCTGATCTTATCTTCATCGTTCCTCCCTTTTTGATTAATTGAATCGGGTCCTGGATTCAACTTGTTATTCTATTCCTTCCCCGCTTTCTACTGCTCTTGGCCTTGAAAATTGTGAATGTATTCTATTCTGTATGTTTAAAGGATCAACATTTATTTTGTTGTCTTCAATTTGACATTCGCGCGCCCGTCACTGTGTTTCCAATGGCTAGTTGACTGTGTTGAATTTGACGTGTTCGAGCGTGTCACCCCTTGGTCTTCTTTTGGCTTTCCTCTTGGTGCTTTTCCAGATTGGACTTTGCCCTTTCAGGCCTTGAGAAATGATCCTTCGACTTCGGGAAGTATCCTCAAATTAATGGTTGAGAGTTCCCCGCAAGGGCACCTACCCTTCGGGGTCCTTCATTGGTCCTTCACGAATTTCCACCGGGCTTTTCCTCGAGCCATTCCCTTTGAACATTTCCCGCAAACATTTTCCCCAGGGAAAATTCCCACAGATAAAAATTCTGGGGAAAATTCCCTCGGGCTTTGAACAAGTCGAAGGGTGCTTTGGTCGATGAAGTGTCCTCCGCAAGGGCACTTGTCCTTCAAAAAAGTTCTTTAGCATTGAACTGTCCCTTTGAACTTAGTCAATGAACCATTTGTTGAATCGGTTCAAAGGTTTAATGAAGCGCACCAAGCCTTTGAAGCAAACAGCTAACGAACCATTGGATGCAATTTTTGCCGTTGAACCAATACATTGAACTAATCGGTTGAACCAAGGCTTTGAACCTAAATGGTTCAAGCCAATGGTTTAAGCTAATGGTTCAATGAATAAAATAGGCCTATAAACTAAGCATTGAACCAAATATTTGTACTTGCCTTTGAACCAAGAGTTGAACCATTTGATTGAACCTGTCTGTTCAAATGGTTCAACGGCTCAACGAAGCATGCCAAGCGCCTTTTTAACCAAAAAAGTGATAAACTTGCTGTTGAACCTTTCCGTTGAACTAAGACATTAAACCAAAAATTTGTTTCAATGGTTCAACGAAAGCCTTGAACTGACTAACAAACCAAATGATTGAACCAAAAGATGTTGAAACAAAAGAAATGAACCATCTAAGTGAAATAAAGCATTGAACTGCTTGGTTGAACTGAGCGATTGAACTGTTCCTTTGGTTGAACCGATAGTTGAGCCTTTGAACCTATTGAACCTTTGAACCCAATTTGTTCAATGGTTCAACGGTTCAAGTCATTTGATTTGACCAAATGTTTGGAAGCTGATGAACCTATTGAAGCGACTGAACTTTGAACCTTTATGAAGCGCTTAACTTTTGCCAATGACATTGAACTTGTTGAACTTTGAACTCGTTGAACCTTTGAACCAAATTGGTTTAATGGTTCAACGGTTCAATGATTCAGGTCTCCTTTTATATTTAGATGCTTGCTGATGAAGATTTTCAATTGAACCAATCCCAAAAAATGAACAAATGTTGAAAATCAATTCTTTTGACTGAAAACCGCCTGCAGAAGTTTGTAGATTTTCCTTTTCCTGCAGAGTTCATAGATTTTTCTTCTTGCTGAGTTCGTAGATTCAAGCCTGTAGAGTATGTAGATTTTCTGACAAGCTTTGAAAATGAGAAATTTGAATATCTAATACAAATTTTAAAAATGGAAGATATTATTTTGGTTTGTAAAACCAAAATAATTCAAATGTTGTTCCAAAAATGACTGTTATTTTTGGGAGACAACAACTGGCTCTAAGTTGGGGAACTTATGTCAATTGCAAAACGAATTGGGAGGAGTAGAATTCAGAAACTCCAGTGTCTTCAAGTGTACCATTGGGCTTCAGAGTCATGCTTTCCAGAAATGAAAGACATCAAAAATGAAAACAAACAAAATAAAATAGAATTTAAAACTATACAAATATACATATATACAGAGGCAATGATCTGATACTTCAAGAATTGAAGTATTTCAAAAACTACTTTTTGGGAGACAATTAAAATAATGTTATATTCTGGTAAACCAGCAGGAAACCATTTTGTCCCCAGAAACGGTGACGGGCGAATAGAGCTCTCCATGAAGAAACTATTTTTCTAAATCTTCTTGTTGACTCTTTCCTCTTCTTGCCCCATGGCAGGATGTGGTCTTCAAACTAGAAATTATCACTCCTTGCTGTCTTGGTGATGGATTCCTTTGCCTGGTTTTGATTTGTAGTAGCATGGTCCAACATTATAACTTGCTATTCTACTGGTCCAGTCCAGCACATGATTGGATCATCCAAGTCAAATTCCTGACAAATGGTCAGATTATCATCTCTTTTGATGTCAAGGAGTTTGACTTCTTCATCTTGAGCAATCTTTAATTTAGGCAACAGAAATTCACCTCCAGCTGTGTTGTTGGTGTTGTTGACTTGCAAATTGCATGAAGGAAGAATATCTCTTTGAGGAGATATCAACACAGTCCCAACTCCATCATTGGTAAAAGAATTGCTGTCATCATCAAAAGTTGATCTCTTATCAGATTTCTCCTCATTAGAGATGAAAGATCCTTCTTTGTTTATTTTGTGCTCTACTAATTCCCTTGAAATCTTGTTTGGATCAATTCTTGGATTGTCAGCTATAGGACTTTCATCTGTAGGAACATGAGCATCTTCTATGGTAAATAAATAAGTACCATTGCCTGAAGATTCAAATAGAATTTGTGCTGCAGGAGATGATGTTTGGGTAACCACATACTTTACTTCCTTTTCAGGAAGTAATCTTTTCATCACACCTTGGACAGGGATCCTTGCCTCAGATAGATCCATGTTCAGTTCTCCTACCATGTCCTTGCAAAAATTTTGTCCAAGCAAAATGCCATAAGATGCTGGGACATTAGCCACTAATACAGTCATTTTAATCCTCTTGTTCGAAAAGGCTGCAAATGCAAATTGAGCATCTTTGATTTGACCCAGCAATGGCACTTGCTTGTTCTCCATGGAGAAACATCTCCCAAACGTCTTGGTCAATGTGAGACCAAGAGACTCAGCGACTTTGGCAGGCATAACATTGTCAGATGCACCTGAGTCTATTATACAATTACTCAGCTTGTGGCCATTGATTAACAAGGAAACATAGAAGGGTTCTATTTTTATAGAAATAGCTAGAGCAGTAATAATCAGATTATTTGGACTAGGTGTATTTATTGGGGAATCAAAAGTCACTTTTTTGGCCTTTTGTACTACAGGGACGGTCTAATTTTTAACATATTGGACCAGCTTATTCAATTGATCCGGATTGGACTGCAAGTACTCAAATTTAGACATTTGTATTTTTGTCTTTTTGACATGATCAATTATGTCAAATGGCTGAATTGAGCTAGGTACAGAGAAAGGTACTTCAGCTTTTTGAGTTTTAGAAGGGATGGGAGGTATACTGGTTTGTGAATTAGAAGTAGAAGGGGAAGGCGCAACAGATGTATTTACCTTTTGAATGATTATCAGATCTTTTTGTTGAAAGGGCAGAATTATTCCACACTTGGAAATTGTGACTGCTGGCTGTGATTGCTCTTTTGTCTTTCCTTTATCAGCCTGCTAGACTGATTAGTTCTTGGACCTGGTAAACACTGCATATGATCCATCTAAATCTTTTCCTTTGCTTTCTAGTTCATCTTGATAATTCAAGAAACCAATGTGAGAGTCGCCACTGATTCTTCTTGATTGTCTTAGATGATATCAACATCATTTTCTTGATTTAATTCAGGCTGATAAGAAAAAACTGATTCTGTCTCAAGATATCCCATTGCTGAATTAGTTAGAGGAGCTTCCAAGGCAAGTTTTCCTTGTGGAGGAGGAAGGCGATTTTGTTGTCCATAGTTTCTGGCAACATTGCCTTGATATGACTGATTTGGAAATGTTCTTTTGTATGTAGGAGCAGAAGACATTCCTTGAGCCATTTGTTTTTTGAGTGCAAGGAACTCATTCGCTAATTTATGCACCATTGGATCTGTGGTGCTTGTAGATGCGAATTCGGATGATGATGAAGCTCTATTTCTATTGGGATTTCTTCTTATTTTCCTTGTTAAGATGAGATTGTCTTCTACTCCAGTGGCCAAAATTTGAGTTGTAGCTAGATCTATTTGGCCAGCACATCTAAAAAGGAAACTGACTTCAGGTAGCTGAGAATTAATGAAAAAGCATTTAAGATTTTCAGCTGTAGGTTTGGCAATCATAGGAATTCTATTTCTCAACTTGTCAAATTTAGCTATGAAGTCTCTCATAGGGTCATGCGGTTATTTTTTCATTTGTGTAAGTTGAGCCAGAAGTGTATGTGCATCTTCTACAGGATTGAATTTGGATTCAAACTTAGCTTTCAAGTATTCCAATCAATCACAGATTGAGCCTGTAAATGGTAAAACCAATCTGCAGCAGGACCTTGTAGTGTTTCAACAAAAAGCATGACTGCTACATCTTCAAACTCTACCCCAATTACTCCACAAGCTATACTAAATGCTGTAATATTTTCAACAAGATGAACTTTCCCATCACCATGAAATTTTGGGAAATTCTTCCTAGAACTACGTGGAAGTTCATGTAGAGGAGTAAGATTGAGAGGGCCAAAAGCATTACCCTAGGGGCCTTGAACTACCATTATAAGGTACTGAAAAGGAGGGATAACAAATCTCAAAGGGGTAATTACAGGCACAACTTTATCAACAGTAGAAGTTGATATTTCACTTGGTAATGGAGATTTGGCTTTAGTAGGAGGGAAGCTCTTGGTTTTTTGTAGATGAGATGGTGAAGGAAACAGATCAAAATCACTTTATTGTACTAGCCTGAACACAGGATCAACGACACCTTTAGCCCTTTGGCTTCGTGTAGACCTTGAATCTGCCAGATTGTAAAACAAAAATGGAAAAGATTTGACTTTATTTCAGTTAAACCTTGAGGCTTTAAACTGTGTGTTCTTTTCCTATGATGTGGAGGTGAATGGAATAGATAGACTATAAATGGATAATGGGTAATCCCTAGTAGAGTCGCCAAAAACTATTGGTTGAATATTTTGTCTAACAGCGTACTGGTAAACAAAATAGGTCTTATCAGCCAAAGTAAGAAGATTAGTCATCCTAATGTGTATGTTTATCACATCAGAAGGAGACTTCTCTCTCCTCTCATCAAGGGGAGGTTCCTTGTGGATATGCTATGTATATGTATAAACAAAAAATAATACTCAAGGGTAGGACCAGACATCCATCTCTCTTTCTTCAGAGATGATGTATACAAAACAAAGGAAGAACTCAAGAGAATGACAGACAACACTCCTCTTCTTTCAGAAGAACTGTTCAACCAGCCACAAGAATACTCCTGGAAATAAAAGCAGAATATGACTAAAGTATGGTAACCAACAAATCAAGACACATCACAAAGTTTGCACATGAAATACTCAAGAGTGATATACGAAGAACAATGAAAGCTCAAAGTATTTTCAAAGTTATTTACACAGCAATGAAAAAATAAACACACTGAAGGAAGCTATGGAGACACAAAGTCTCTCCACAGTTAATTCTTTAGGACACCTTGACAAATTTACTAATCCTGCTTATTAGATCAATGAAACAAACAAGATATCACATCACAAAGTCTAAAAAAGTCCCTTGTTTTCATTAACAAATTATGATAAACAAACTGAATACAAAGTCTCAATGATGCCTCTCAATTTTGGCAGAGTTTCGTTCAGATTATCAAAAAGAAGATCATTTTACAATGATAGGAAGTCCCTTATATAGCCACTTTCAAGAAGGACTCGGGAATAGTAATACATCATGATGCGTTGGGAAATGTTAGGAAGACAAGCTGGAACTTTGGGGCCTTTTACCCATTTGATCTTCTCAATGTAGATAGATAAGTCATGCAATTGAAAGTTTTACAACTTTCAATTTCTGCCTAGCGGTCTGATCTTATCTTCATCATTCCTCCCTTTTTGATTAATTGAATTGGGTCCTGGATTCAGCTTGCTATTTTGTTCCTTCCCCACTTTCTACTAGTCTTGGCCTTGAAAATTGTGAATGTATTCTGTTTTGTATGTTTAAAGGATCAACAGTTATTTTTTTATCTTCAATTTGACGTTCACACGCCCGTCACTGTGTTTCTAATGGCTAGTTGACCGTGTTGAATTTGACGTGTTCGAGCGTGTCACCCCTTGGTCTTCTTTTGGCATTCCTCTTGGAACTTTTCCAGATTGGACTTTGACCTTTTAGGCCCTGAGAAATGATCCTTCAGCTTCAGGAAGTATCCTCAAATTAATGGTCGAGAGTTCCCCACAAGTGCACCTGCCCTTCGGGGTCCTTCGTTGGTCCTTCGTAAATTTCCACCAGGCTTTTCCTCAGGCCATTCCCTTTGAACGTTTCCTGTGGACATTTTCCCCAAGGAAAATTCCCGTGGATAAAAAGTCTAGGGAAAATTCCCCTAGGCTTTGAACAAGTCGAAGGGTGCTTTGGTCGATGAAGTGTCCTCCGCAAGGGCACTTGTCCTTCGAAAAAGTTCTTTAGCATTGAACCACCCCTTTGAACTTAGTCGATGAACCATTTGTTGAACCGGTTCAAAGGTTCAATGAAGCGCACCAAGCTTTTGAAGCAAACAGCCGACGAACCATTGGATGCACTTTTTGCTGTTGAAACAATACATTGAACTAATCAGTTGAACCAAGGCTTTGAACCAAAATAGTTCAAGCCAATGGTTAAAGCTGATGGTTCAAAAAATAAAATAGGCCTATAAACTAAGCATTGAACCAAATATTTGTACTTGCCTTTGAACCGAGAGTTGAACCATTTGATTGAACCTGTCTATTGAACTGGTTCAATGGTTCAACGAAGCACGCCAAGCACCTTTTGAACCAAAAAAGCTTTAAACCTGCCATTGAACCTTTCCATTGAACCAAGACATTGAACCAAAAATTTTTTTCAATGGTTCAACGAAAGCCTTGAACTGACTGACAAACCAAATGACGTTGAAACAAAGGAAATGAACCATCTGAGTGAAATAAAGCATTGAACTGCTTGGTTGAACAGAGTGATTGAACTGTTCCTTTGGTTGAATCGACTGTTGAACCTTTGAACTTCTTGAACCTTTGAACCTAATTTGTTCAATGGTTCAATGGTTCAAGTCATTTTGATTTGACCAAATGTTTGGAAGCTGATGAACCTGTTGAAGTGAATGAACTTTGAACCTTTATGAAGTGCTTAACTTTTGCCAATGACATTGAACTTGTTGAACTTTAAACCCGTTGAACCTTTGAACCAAATTGGTTCAATGGTTCAATGATTCAAGTCTCCTTTTATATTCAGATGCTTGCCGATGAAGATTTTTAATTGAACCAAAATTTTGAACCAATCCCAAAAAATGAACAAATGTTGAAAATCAATTCTTTTGACTAAAAACTGCCTGTAAAAGTATGTAGATTTTCCTTTTCCTGCAGAGTCTGTAGATTTTTGTTCTACTGAGTCTGTAGATTCAAGCTTGTAGAGTCCGTAGATTTAACCCTGTAGAGTCCGTAGATTTTTTGAGAAGCTCTAAAAATGAGAAATCTAAATAGCTAAGACAAATTTTGAAAATGGAAGATATTATTTTGGTTTGTAGAACCAAAATAATTCAAATGTTGTTCCAAAAATGACTGTTAGTTTTGGGAGACAACAAGCTTGTTGTAAACCTTTGCCAAGAAATAGAATGAATGTGGGTGCCGATACGAGATGTGGATGCCGACAAGTGGTGCATTCCACTGAGTTGCTATTGGATACATGGCATGTTCTGTGGCTCTCTTGAAAGTTAGAAAATGTGCCTCAGATGAATCCACTTGGCTTGTTCGGTAACTCAGAAAGTGACACTTGGCGACTTCCACTCAAATTCAACACTTAGGAAAAAATGAAATGAAGGAATCAGAAAGGGGGAAAAAGAACCCATGCTCTGACTACACCACTTGGCAGCCTCTGATACACTTTGACACTTAGATAGAAAATGAACACTCTCTCCACTCTAAAATTCTGCTGCCATGACCAAGGTATGCAAGAACAAAACTGTAGTGCGTGACTAAGAATTTGAATGCAAGGTAGAGTAAAAATTTACTCTACAGTTACTAGCAACCCCTAAGACTTTTGAGCCTGCTCAAAAAGAAAACTCCACCTTCTGCTAGATCAAAATTGTTAAATTTATAGCTTCAAAAGAGCCGTCGACATGTGTTTAAAACACTTATTAAAAAGGAAAGCGGGAAAACAATGAAAACAATGTAAGAAAGGGAAACTATCTAACTATAATACATCAGAGACTCAAGTTAATTCAAGAGATTTAAATAGATTCCATTTATAGGAATCTCTTCAAGTTCTCCTTCCATCGACTCTAGTTCGAATGAATTCTTTTGCTTGGATGTGCAAATTTTATATGGGCCAATCCATAATGCTTTAAATTTGGTATGCTGACCTGTCTTGGCGGATCTTGCATTCCATTTCAAAACAATTGAGCTTACTTCAAAATTAGGGTTCAAAGTCCTTTTATCAAAACAGTTCTTAACCATTCCCTGATGCTTAATCAATGAATCATGGGATATATCCCTCTTTTCCTGAAAATCCAAAATGTTTGTGAGTCTAACCTGCATGGGGCCATTTTTTTCAATTTCAATTTGTTTGATCAGCTGGAGAGCAGGGATTTCTAAGCTTAGGGGAATCACAAAAGACTTTCCATATACCAATTCATATGGGGACATTTTAATCACCTGCTTAGGTGTGATTCTATCAGCCCATAGTGCTAGATTAAGCACTTTATGCCACTCTTTGTGATGATCTGCCCCTACTCTTTTGATGAGTCTTATCAAGTTATTGTTAGTTGATTCTGCCAGACCATTACCTTGAGGGTAATAGTTAGATGAAGTTTTTAGATATATTCCATGTTTCAAGGCAAAGTCAAATACTTTAGACCCCAAGAATGCTTTAGCATTATCTGAAATTATGGTGTGAGGAGCCCCAAAGCGAGTAGTGATACTCCCCAAAAAATCTAGGATCATATTCTCTGTTGCTTCCTTAAGTGGGACTGCATCGGTCCATCTGGTGAAATAGTCTGTGGCAGTTAATATCCATTTGTGACCCATACTAGACACTAGATTTATCATGCCAATGAATTCAAGACCCCATTGAGCAAAAGGTTCATCCACAATTATAGGACTAAGGGGCATGGCTGCATTCCTCCTCATCCCCATATAATATTAGCAAGATTGACATTTTTTAACCAACTGATAACAATCTGCAAATAAAGTAGACCAGAAATACCCTACCTCACTTATCTTTATGGCTATGGTCTTTGCAGAAAAATGCCCCCCTAATATTCCATGATGCATTTCGTGTAGTATTCTCTTAGCTTCAGCCTGTTCTACACATCTTAACAATTTTTTGTCAAAATTTCTTCTGAAAAGGACTTGTTCAATTAAAAGTAAATGAACTCCATGTATCTTATAATATCTCTTCTTATTTTGAGGGAGTTCTCTTGGATAAATCCCATTTTTCATAAAATGAATCCTACTTGTGACCTAAGATTCTTGATCAACCTCTTGTATTTTCAGCACTGTCTTCATCTCTCCTTCTGAATCTGCTTCCTCAGGTAACATCTTTTCAAGCTCTTGGGTTATATATTGGCACAAACCTCTACCTCTAACTAGCTTGGTGGGTCTGAACTCTACATCATATTCAAGGATCTTAGTGATCCAATTAGCTCTCTTCTTAGTAATTTCCCCCTCCATGATGTATTCCCTGACACTTTGGTGAGCTACAAGAATTATAATTTTGTTCCTTGATATCATATGCCTAAATTTCTTGAGGGCTTTTACTGTGGCATAGGCTTGTCTTTCCACAAAATTATACCTGGTCTCATAATCCCTGAGAGTTCTTGAGAAAAAGGCTATTGGGTGTTCCCCCTCTAGCCTATCGTTCTTTTGAGTCAGGACAACATCAATACTCGACTCTCCTCCATAGACATACATTACGAAGGCCTTGAAAAAATATAGATTTTAAAGCACTAGGGCTGTTGAGATAGCCTTCTTAACCTCTTCAAAGGCTTGCCTTCCTTTTGTAGTCCATTTGAAGACCAGGTATTTCTTTAGCAAGAGTGTCATTGGTCTTACCAAGCCTATAAAATTAGATATGAATTTACCTACAAAATTGATCTTCCCTAAAAAAGGACTGAACTTCCTTTTTATTTACTAGGAGATGTAGGTTCATTATAGCTATGATTCTCTCGAGATCTATAGAAACTCTTTCTTTAGATACTATATGTCCCAACAATTTGCCCTGAGGTACAACAAAGATGCATTTCTTGGGATTCAATGATATCCCAAAATCCTAACATTTCTTGAAGACAGATTCTAAATGATCAAAATGATCATCAGCATTTTTTGAAAATATAGTGAGGTTGTCCAGATAGAATAGGACGATCCTAGTTATAAGCTCACCAAAGGCTATATCCATAGCTCTTTGAAAGGTGGCTCCTACATTTGATAAGCCAAATGGCATCTTAGCATATGCAAATGTTTCTCATTTGGTAGTAAAAGCATTTTTGTACTGATCTTCATTAGCCAACCAAATCTGATTGTATCTAGAGAAACCATCTAGTAAAGAAAACCTCTCTGATCCAGCCACAGTTTTTAGAATCTGTTCCATGGAGGGTAAGGGATAGTGGTATTTCAGAGATGCTCTATTTAAATCTCTGAAATCTACACACAATCTTACATCTCCATTCTTTTTCCTCATTGGTACTAGATTTGATACTCAGGTTGAGTGCTTGATTGGAAATATTATTTTGGAATCTAAAAGTTTCTGCAACTCATCTACCATTAGAGACTCAATTCTTGGATTTACTGGTCTCTATTTTTGTTTGATGGGCCTAGACCCTTTAGTCAATTCTATTGTGTGCTGGATAATATCTCTGTTGTATCCATGAAGGTCTTCATAGCTCCAAGCTATGACTCTATCATATCTCTGGCACAATTCGATTAGTTTTTCCTTTTCTTCTTGAGTTGTAGAATTCCCAACTTTTAGCCTTTTCCCGTCACTCACATCTATTTTAGAATAGTCTACTTTGTTTACCTGGAACCTTTTCTTTTCTAGGCTTACATCCTCTAGGTCAAAAAAGTTTTCTAAGGTGATCAATCCCTTGGGGAGCTTATTAGTCCTTAATTGTATAATCTAATCACCATATGCCTCTTCAATTTTGGTTTACAACTAGTCAGCAAACTCATTTGATTGTTGTAAGAAAGAGACTACCTGGGCATCATTTTCAAATACTTGCCAATTCTCATCGTTGTCTGGAATGGTCGGCCTCACTATAACTTTTACTGACTCATTGTTAACCAATAGGCCAGTTACTAGGTTAAACTGTGAGCCAATCTGGGCCATCCTATCAGCCTCAGAGTTTTGACTTCTATGGATTATCTCAATATTGAAAGCTTCAAAATATTCTATCAAATCCCAAATCCTATGCCTGTAGGATCTCATTCTCACATTTTTGGCTGCCGCCTTTTCCCTAATTTGCTTTACTACTAATTATAAACCTCCTTTTACTTTTATATTCTTTATTCCCTTTTTTTTGCTAACAAGAGCCCATGTACTAAAGATTCATACTCAACATCATTATTAGTGCAAGCAAATTAGAATCAGATAGCCCTTAAAATTTTATCACCATTTGGAGCAATAAGACAAATTCCTGCTCCAGCACCATGTTTACTTCTAGCCCCATCAAAATTCAAGGTCCAGATCTCTAAATCTTGAGTAGTAGGTGCCTCTTCCCTTATAACATTTGGGATTGCTTGGTCCTCATCAAAAATGATGTATGTGCCCAAACCAGTAGAGTTATAGTTCCCATATGGGTTGCTATGCATCATAGCCAACAACTAGTTGTTTTCTTCTTCTTGATCATGCTTAGTCCAGTCGCCTAGCTCTTCAACAAAAATCCTTTCTTCTTTATTTAACATGGCATGATCTGCCTCTAATCTTGTTGTTGGTTCGTTGGTGATATAGTCTTTGGACAGTGGTTCAGATAGAATTTTCATCTTCGAACCGTATTTGGTTCTCATGATGAGGTGAGACCAGTCAAGAGACATATATCCTCCTATTTTTGCTATAAAGTCTCTGGATAAACATAAACCAAAAATAGGAGGTATATCTATGACCACTACATCTTGGTTGACAATTATGTTGGGACATGTGTATAATTGCAATGGGAGTTGTTTTATTCTCCTTATAGTTATTACTGTTTTGCCATCTAGCTGCATAACTCCTTTTGCAAGGGGTTCATATTTTATTTTCAAAGCATCAGCTATTTGCTTGGGCATCACAGTTGTACTAGCTCCTAAATATATCAATGCATTATGCAAGAGTTTCTTTCCAACTATCAGAGTTAAGTAGAGAGGCTCTAGCTTGGATTTACTTACTTGTGCTGCATCGTTCGTCAAGTTTGTTGTCTGGTGAGGAATTGTATCTTTGAGCTTTTCTTTTCCAGCATGTCCTTCTTTGGCAACAACACCTTTAGGCACTGCTTGGCCTTACAGAGCTTCTTGTAGCAGTGTCTTCTATTTAGGAATAGCCAATATATCCCATATTGACACTTGTGCTAGAGTCTTCTTCAATTGGTCTACTACATTTATCGACCCCAAAGGCTAAGTTTTTTGAACATGAGGATATCTTGTTTTCTCCTGAGTTTGGGCAGGAGTCCCTTGATCTTGTACCAGCTAAGGCACTTCTTGTCTGACAACAATATTTCTTTTCCCTTGAGATAGAGGATTACTCATGACTTGACTACTTACAATCTCAGGCTGTTCCACCATTCTCCTCTTTGATCTGGTGTAATAATCAGATTGCACTACTGGCCTTTTGGAGGGAGATGCTTCATTCAAGAAAACTGCTTCTTCATCTTCGACCCATGAGAACAAAGCATGTTTCAAGGCTATTTATTCCTCTTGTTGCAAGGACATTCCTTGCATCTGAGTCACTAGAACTGAATTCTACATATCGAGAGACTGGTAGACTTGATTGTTACTGGTACTGGCGAACTGGCCATCCATTCTTCTCTGCTCAGCCACCCTTTGCTATAGGTTACCCCTAAGACAATCTTTGGGTGTATGAGCATTGTTGTAAGGAAAACACCAAGCATTAGTATCATCCACATAATTATTCTAACCTGGAACCATCTCCCTATTTGAGTTGGGAGGAATGGTCTGTGAGTGTGTGGGAATTGCAACTAATTGATTTGATGGCTAATGGTTAGTTTGTTTTGGAAGGCCTTGATATTGGTTTGGTTGGGATGAAAACATGTTTCCTTGATAGACTTGATAAGGGGGCTTAGGGAAAGTATTTTGCTACCTCTTTATATTAATCAGCTCATTGGAAAATGTCCTCAAGATATTCTTGATATCATCCATCTCAGATGACTGGGCAGGGACAGGTTCTTTCGCAAATGATGGAGGGTAAGTATACATAGACACAGGTGGGCCTACAGCTTTAGGAAATTATTGAGGTAAGGGCAAGGAAATTTCTAGGAACACAGGGATGGGAGGCCTTGGAGGTAACTTTCCAGCATCTATTAAATAATTCTCAGCTCTGACCGCATAGTCATAAGCCCCTAGCAAAGTGTGTCCTCCCATTGACTGAATCATAACAGATATATCTAAATTCAAAGCCTTTAAATAAAATACTATGGCCATACTACGTGGTGGCCTAGCTGTAGCAAGGATTTTGTCTCAAGTTTTCTAAAATTTGGTGTTGAACTCAGTCATGTCCTCCTGTGGTCCCCTTTGAATAGTGATCAACTGCTGTAACAAAGAAGACTTATCACCCTTTTCTGCAAATCTTTTAAAGAACAAATCTCTAAGCTGGTCCCATGTAGATATGGTATTTGGGGTCAAAGACCGATACCATTCTAAAGCCTTCCCTTTGAATGAAGCTGCTAATAACCTTATGGCCACATTTTGCTGCATGACAACATGTATGGCACATACATCTGATACATCTTGAAGATGCTCCGCAGGCATTTTTGAGTCTTGACCACTGAATTTGGGTAGAGATTTTAGAGCATTTACTGGTATAGGATCCCAAATAGCTGGTGGTGTTGGGAGGATTAAGGGACTACCAAGGTTCCAGCTTGCATAATTTCTTGGGGGTATAGGGGCTCCCATATTTGGTATTGGTACAAATCAGTTAGCTCTTCTTCTTGGACTTGTTACCAAAGGTGGCAAAAGAATACCTGGACTTGCAACAAACTATGATCTGGTGACTGGTCCATAGATCTGACTCTTCATAGCTCTCTGCTTCATGCGGTATTGAAAGAAACTTTAAGACTGGTCCCACCGGGCATGCCAAAAATTGTTGATGCTTAAAATTGCGCTTGATCTTAATCAATAACAATGAGAAGTTTCAAGCTGTGGGGTATTGTAGCTTGAAACAACCTCTGGATTTTAGAGAAGTTGGTCTCTTCTTTTGTATCAAGTGTGGGGAGAAAAAGGATAGAAGATTAAATAGAAATGCAAATGCAGGAAATGAAACCTAACTATGGCAATGCGCCTAAGTGTAATTTTGATCCTAATCTTGAGCACAATGAGACTATATGTAGGATTCATTTATATTTAAGAGCAAACAAGTGCATGATCAATGTAAAAGATTGAAATAATAGAAACAGATGCTCACAATAGATAATTCTTTTGCTAAGATACAGAAAATGTCAACAAAGGCATAGGATTCAATCTTCTTGTAAGAATCTTCCAATCACATAAGAGGCGCATAAACACGTACAGTTATGTAGAACTTCTTATTTAAGAAAATGAGACAAAAGCAAATGACATTCCTAATCACAAATCTATAAAATCTATAGTATAGACTACTTTTGCAAATGACACAGATAATATCAACAAAGGCATAGAGTTCAATCTTCTTAATTCATTCAGCCACATAAAAGGCATAGAAACATGCACAGTTACATCAACTTTACAACTTAAGAAAATGAGACAAAAACAAATGATACTCCTTGGTTAAAAACTCTAGAAAATGTAAACTCTAGAAAAGTCTTCCCTCTGATAATGGATTCCCTTCTTTTATGGCCTTGGATGTCTCCTTCCATCATCCCCTTTCCCACGTAATTCTACTCTGCCCTTCACTCACAAGAGACAAACAGATGATGCTTTTAATGCCTTGGATGTATCTTGGTCTCATCAAGAAGGGCCATGCTAGAGTGGGGTGGCTGTTCTGATTGCAGCGTGTTGATTCACGTCTAGTACCTCCTTCCATGCCTGAATTTCCTCATTCGATCACTTGCTTAGCTGCACAACATTCCATTCTCCTTCACTTATAGGGGATAAACAGATGGCCCTTTTAATGTTCATAGGCCCCAAAAATCTACCCAGTGAATTGCTCCATCTACCAAAAATAACTCCCATCGAGTTTACCTCTATCTCACTTTTCAGCAACAGATACACGAAACACTTTGTTCTATTGAAACGGAAGAGGACACTAAGTCAATTTTTTGAAATTCTCTTTGTCACTTAGAAGGCACCAGAGAATGACACTTGGCACTTTCTGCTTGATTTATCGAAGACACGCGGCTCTCTCCACTTCTCTTTACTATGCTATAGAATTATTCAGGGCACATATTAGGCTCCTCCGAATGGTGACACTTGGCAACTTCTGCAAACCTTTGAAATAACACTTGGGACCCACCATAATTTTTATTCAGTAATGAAGCTTGAAGATGATCTATCAAAAGTTGACACGTGGTGGCCTCCACTATTCTAGGGAAGATACGTGGCATCTTCCACTTCTTTCTACTAGGGGTATGTGGTGTCTTCCATTTCTTTCGGGAATGGAGTAGAAAGGGGCTCAAAAAGTGACACTTGGTGACCTCTACTACTCTTTGGCACTTAGACAAAATGAAACAAATGCCCTACTACCTTCCAAAAGGGTGCCTAACCCCTTTGATTTTTTTAGACACTCCCTTGAACTACCTTTTGAACCAAAATTGGTTCAAGGGTTCAACGGTTCAACACTGTGTGCCATTCACACGTTAACCAAGGTATTGAACCAAAAATGTTGAACCAAGGCATTGAACCAAAAATGTTGAACCAAGGCAATGAACCCAGGTGTTGAACCGAATGTCTCTCGGATGCCGACACATGGTGACTTTTGCTTTCTTCTGAAAAGGAGTCCACGTCTTCTGCGACTACCACCTTGCACTTTCTGCTTCTTCCTGCTACTTAGCTTGTTGAAAACCTTTGCCAAGAAATAAAATGAATGTGGGTGCTAATACGAGACGTGGATGCTGACACGTGGTGCATTCTGTTGAGTTGCTATTGGATATGTGGCATGTTCTATGACTCTCTTGAAAGTTAGGAAAGGTGCCTCAGATGACTCCATTTGGCCTGTTCGGTAACTCAGAAAGTGACACTTGGTAGCTTTCGCTCAAATTCAACACTTAGTCAAAAATGAAATGAAGGAATCAGAAAGGGGGAAAGAGAACTCATGCTCGGACTACACCACTTGGCAGCCTCTTCTGCACTTTGACACTTAGACCAAAAATGAACACTCTCTCTGCTCCAAAACTCTACCGCCACGACCAAGGTATACCGGAACAAAATTGCAGTGTGTGATTGAGAATTTGAATGCAACGTAGAGTAAAAATTTACTCTACACTAACCAAGAAATTTTAACAATGATATGAGCAAAGACAATACACTCCCATTGAGGGGTTATATACTTCTATTTTGGAAAAAATATTACAACAAGGTGTCATAACAATTCCTCAAATCAAACCTCCTATATAGTTTGACCCCTCCCATCCTATTCCAACTTGGTACAAGTAGGATGAGTTTTGTAGCTACCATCGAGTTAAAGGCCATAATTCTAATAACTATAAAACATTCAAGAACATTGTTTAAGACATGCTTCAGAGGGGTGATCTCATCTTGGATAATCCTAATGCACCCGTTAATCAAAATATGGATGTGTTCAAATAGCCTTTTCCTAACCATTCACCTAATTAAAATATTGTTCAGACCACAACTAACTCATGTGATCATAATATCCATATGGTTAATATGGTCTTTCCTTTACCTCTAGTTCAACCTCTCCCACAACAGGAGGCACCCATTTTATCGACTCCTCCCCCATAGTCAGTGGAATTTGTTATGTCCATTCTTCCTCCTCAGGTAGAAGTTCCTATTTCACCCATTCCAATATTGTGTGAGGAAGAGCCTCCTTTACCACTCTTTTTACCATCAGAGGAGCCTATATTGCCAGTTCTTTTTACACCAATGTTACCTATCCTCTTACCACTTGAAGACCACACCTTACTTATTTCATAACCACATGTTGAGGGGAACATCATTCTTGTGTTATACCCTCTTGAGGAACCCTCTTCACTTGCCTCTCCTTCATCGATATAGAGTAATACCCCATCCATTCCACCTTTGCACCTAGAAGAGTCAGTGTTATCTAATCCTATATTAGACAAGAGAACTATTGTGCCTACTCTAATTCTACCACTCTTACCACTTATTTTACCTATGAAGGATCATACTTTAGCTATTTCTCACCCACATGTTGAGGGAGCAATTATACCTATGCTCTACCCCCTCGAGGAACCCTCTTCACCTACCTCTCCTCCACCTATGGAAGACCATGCCTCTTCTCCTATCTCTTTCTAAGAAGACCCTATTGTAGCTCTTTCTCATCTTTGGCCTGAGGTAATAGAGACCAAAAATTTCCCTCTTTCTCAATCACCTTAGCCTTCTAAAGAAGAAATCGTAAGGCCTATGTCAACTTCATATAAACCCTTCTCACGATTGGTAAAAAGTCTAAAATTTCTTGACTCCATGAAGCTAGATCACGCAACATTTTAGGACTAACTTAAAACTCCTTATCCTACATAATGAGTGTCAAACTTTATCGCCAATGCTCTCACTACCCTTTACCCCAAGGTCTTTGACAAATCTATAACTTCTTCACCAAAATCATTAGAAGCTCATCCATCTATGTCAAAACCCTCACCCTCATAGGCATCTACCACATTAAATTAGATTAGGTCTTTAGGCGTACATCTCATTTCTAATCTAATTCATCCATAGGTGAAATTAGATTTAACTCTCTGATCAAAAGTTAGATTTTTGGGGCTTGAACTACAAAAAAATATTAAGCTTCCTAGATCTCATTGATCCTTCTCTCTTTAACCCTCAACTTTATCATCAATTTTTTGACTGTACCCCTCTACTTTAGTTGGAGTATCACCAATCCAAGCAAAACAAAAGGCTAGGTTACCTCCACTACTACCTCTACCACCTGGTAGGCCTTTCACATTTGACACCATGATACCTAATACCAAGAAAGTGTCAGTAAAACATGTAACTCCACCGCCACCAAACAAGGCACCATACAAAATCATCCATGCGACTCCTAAACAAAAGAACGTTTCCACTCTTATTACCATAATAAATGGTATCCCACTTGCAGGCTCTTAAAGCTTTTTTCTATGTTAGTTATTGAAATATTCCATAATAACTTTTCCTCCCATTAAGCCTTAGAGCCCTCTTGGATCGAATCCATCTTGATTTAATGATACACAAGTGTCTCTATATCACCACTCACCTGGACATGATACTAAGAGTTGTAAAGGTCTCACAGTAGTCATTCATAAATACTTTGATGTAGACACTCTCTTTGTTGATACTCCCATTAACCTTCCTATTATTCCACCTTTGGCATCCATAATTGCTCATATTGTTCCACCTAAATTCAAACCCAAAGATGTTTTCGTACCCCCTTTACCACCTCCTTCACCTATGTTTTAGATCAACATAGTTAATTTTGTCATGCTATCACAAAATAAAAAAGATAAAGGTCAAGAAAAGGTCACTACTCTTTGGGCTCATCCCTTTTCCATAGACACTCCTCCAAATCCCAAGATTTCTATCTTGGGTGTCCCAAAACCAACATCTTTAGATGTTATTCAAAGGTCAATGGTGAAATAGCTTCACCAAACTTTTATGAAAAATTCCTTGAATGAGTTAATCTAAAACTCACCCCAATACCATCAAGCTTTGATTGGTGCCTTGCAAATAGTTAAGGTATAACCTAATGATCCCCAACCTCTTACAACTTTGGTCAGCTCTCTTAATTCCATCTCCCTGATTTCCTTAAGTAATTCAAAAATTCCACTTCAATGCCCTGAAGATCAAGATTATACCCTTTTTATTACTATATATATTGATCAAAATCATGTCAAAAGAGTCATGATCAATGGGGGAGATAGTATTAATATTATTTCTACCCATGCCTATAAACAACTATCTCTTCCCAATAATTGCATGTCTCAAACTGACGTGGTGCTCTGCTCCTTTAATAATACCACAGCTACTACGGTGGGCACTGTTATCTTACATATCCATGTAGGTCCCCAAAAAATTCTTGAGCCCTTCTAAGTTCTATAAGGAGAATTCCAATATAACATACTGCTTGGATGACCTTGGATACGCGCTATGGCATGTGTACCCTCAACTTTGCATCGTTATGTCAAGTTTGAGCACAATGGGCAAGTGCATGTTATACCCACCGACCCACATCCATTTAAAACATACAATATGACTTATAGTCCCAATGATGTTCTCACTACATTAAAGACATCATCTTCTCTGCATGATACTTCTGAAGCTTCCACAAGCTCCACTATCTCAGTTACATAGATACCAGTAATGCAAATTCTTGACAAAGATCCCATGGAGGAAAATTTTAAACATTTATCACTCAAATAATATCATTTATTGATGCTTGACATGTTCTATACTCCATAAGAGTATGGAAAGCTTCGTATGCACTCAAATTATGATCCCCATATTGGGATAGTCATTCCTTATCGACCCCCTAACCTTTGAAATCATTTCACATATGGGGGAATTGATCAGGGTCTCGCTATCAATAATCCATCCTCTTCACCATAACCATTTATCTATGACTTTTCTTCCCTGAGCAAGCCTAGTTTTACTCACACCTATCTTTGTAAGTATGTCTAGAAAGGATTTGGTTTGGGTCGTTACGAGTAGGGTGTTCATACGCGCAGCAAAACCATTGAAAATGCCAAAAAGAGGCATGGAGTGGGTTATGATGAACCAACTAAAGTATCCAAAACTTCCCATCCAATTATTGAAGAGCTAGTCTTTCCTTATCCACCTTTTTCTCCACCATCACCTACTAAATCAGAAGTATCTATACCTCCTAATTATTTTTTCTATAAATGCCATCCATTTGGGGCCTCTCACCTATCACTAGGGTAATAAAACAAGGTCCCTTCCTCTTGTTCATCCTAAAATTATTGATGAAGACTCTCCCACTATTAACACTATCTAATTTCAAGATGATGATGTTATTATCACACACATCGGTGCAGATGATTCCTATATCTAACAATTGATCCCATCTAAAACACAAGCTATGCTAAATAAATCAACCATTGACATATATTTGCCCTCTCACAATAACCCTTGCATCCTCAAGATTGGCCAATCTTTGGATTCCTCTAAGCAATCTAATTATGACACATTTCTTAATGACCATAGCAAATCCTTCACTTGGTTTTATAATGACATGCCTGGTATTAACCCCTATATCATCACCCATAACATTATCACCAATCAAGATGTTAAACCTCTTAAGCAGAAGCTTCACAAAATGCATCCTCATATTTCTCTCATTATCAAAGAAGAAATCTAACACCTCCTTCCTATTAACTTTATCTAACCTATCAACTACCCATAATGGGTTTCCAATATTGTTCCTGTCATAAAAGTGATTGGACGAATCCACATTTGTACCAACTACAATGACCTAAAGCTTGCTTATCCAAAAGATGACTTCCCATTGCCAATTATCGACCAACTTGTTGATCTAATAACCAACCATGAGATGTTATCACTTATGGATGGGTTCTCAAGATATAATCAAATCCTAGTTGCTCCTAAGGATCAACACAAGACAACTTTCATTACCCCATGGGAAACTTTTTATTATCGGGTCATGTATATCGGTATGAAAAATGTAGGTGCCAGCTACCAAGACGCTATGACTTACATCTTCCATGATCTCCTACACAAAATAATGGAAGACTACGTGGATGACTTACTCAAAAAGTCTAAACTTTTCCAAGATCACTTGACAATTTTCAACATCATATTTACTTGTCTCCTGTAATATAATGTTTGACTAAACGTAAAGAAATGTGTCTTTGGTATCCTTTTCGACAAGCTCTCAGGATTTATAATTTTTCTCTATGGTATTAAAGTCAATCCTACTAAGGTTTTATCAATACTAGAGATGCCTCTACCTACTAATATCAAACAACTCCATAGCCTGCAAGGCAAACTTCAATCAATCTACTACTTCATCTCCTAATTGTTAGATCATTGCAACCCTTTCACCATCTCCTCAAAAGAGATGTCTCCTTCCATTAGAATACAGATTGCCAGGAAGATTTTGATGCACTCAAACAATATCTCCTTTCCCCACTAGTTCTTATTACACCTAAGGAAAATTTGCCTTTGTACCTTTACATCTCTGTAACATACCATTCTCTAGTTGTTATGATTGTACATCGAGTTGATCACCATTGAGAATAGGTGGTTTACTACATAAGCCGCACACTTATTGATTATGAGACTTGATATACCCATATCGAAAAGATTTACCTCACATTAGTCTTTTCAACCTCCAAGCTTTGCCATTACCTCTTAAATTATAAAATCGACATGGTCACCCATACTGATCCCCTCAAATACATGCATTCCAAGCCATATCACAACCAATGTGTAGCTTGATGGCTCATGCTCCTTGCTGAATTTGACTTAGAGTTTATTCAATAAAAGTCTATCAAGGGGAAAACAATCATTTACCAGTTAGCTACTGCCCCTTTACCTGACAACCAACCTTCAAACCTTGAATTCCCTGACAAATCCATCATATCACTCTCCATCAATGACATCTCCTATCAAATGATGATGTTCTTTGATGGGTCTAAATGTCAATTCAATGGAGGTGTGGGGGTCATTCTTATTCCACTAAATGGTGAGCCTATGCCTTTGTCATTTAAATTATATTTTTAATATACTAATAATATGGCCAAATATGAGGCTTTGATCTTAGGGATTCAAACAACTATCTTCTTGGGTAACAAATCAATAACCATTTTTATTCTCAACTAGTGGTTAATCAGGGTAATGGTTCTTATCTATGCAAAAATGAAATTTTGCAATGGTATAAACATCATGTAGATACATTATTTGGATCATTTAACTCCTATCTCTTACAAATTGTTCCTCGATCTACAAATGAATTTGCTGACACAATGGCATCACTTACTTCACACATACCCTCTTTACCCTCTTCCTGAAAAATCTATGTCATTGTGCATCGCTTAACATTACCTTCCTATGTATCAACTAACATCCTTTTTATCAAAAATGTAACATACAAATCACATGACTTATGGTACAAGCAACTCATGGATTATCTTTCATTTTCTATTACCCTTTCTGATCTCTCCAATAATGAGAGACGTTCCTTCATAAAACTTGGCGCTCACTACACTATGCTAGGGGAATTCCCTATAAGCGAGGTTTTGATGGTATCCTCTTTAGATGCCTCACTATTATTGAGACTCCCTTCACTATTAAGGAAGTCCATGATAGGATTTGTGGTGGACATTTCAATGGTCAGATAGTTGCCAAGCATATCCTTTGACTCAGCTATTATTGGCCAACACTCCATCAAGACTATGGTGATTACGTTTGGCATTGTGTCAAATGTCAATAACACGCTAACCTCCTTCACATTGTAAGTCATGCATTATAATTAACTAAAGACTTCTATCCCTTCTCCCAATGGGGCTTGGATCTAATCAGTGAGATTAACCCTTATTCATCCCTCTATCACCGTTCTATCATTATTTCCACTAAATACTTCACCAAGTGGGTCAAGGTTATTCCTCTCATCTCCACTAAGGTTAAAAAATTTTCACTTTATCAACCATCACATCATCTATCATTTTGGTGTCCCACATAAAATTATAACAAATAATGGCAAATCTTTCAAAAACAAGACTATCCAAAGTCTTTATGATACCTTTGGAATCAAATTAAGCTTCTCATCATCATCCTATCCACAAGAAAATAGACAAGTCCAAGATTCTAACAAAACATTAACCATAATTCTCTTGAAGGTGGTCAATTATATGGGCAAGGATTGGCACGCACACATTCCCTTTATTTTATGGGCTTACCGCACTAGCATTTAGACCCCTATGAGTGCTATGTCTTTCTCCTTGGTCTATGGGATGAAGGTTGTTTTGCTTTTTGAGGTTTAGATTCCTCTTCTTCACATTTCTATAGAAGACATACTTACTAACGATGAATTTTTCCAAGAATGTTTGGCTCAACTCGAGTTACTTGATGAGCACCATTTTATATCCCTTAACCACCTCCAAATCTATCAAGAGCGTATCAAATGCGCTTACAACAAAAACCTCAAGGAGTGAGATTTTAATATTGGAGATCTCATCTTAAAATAAAATCAACATGTGAAAAACATGGAGAAGAGAAAATGGGGTAAGTTTTCTCCTAATTGGCTTGGACCTTACATCATAACTCACAAGTATGGCTCAAGAACTTATCGCCTATCTTATCTCGAAGGAAAGCTAGAAGCTAAGCCTTTAAATGCCTTACACCTACAACTATTCTTTTGTTAATTAAGTGATGCTTCACCTCGTGTTTAACTTGAGATCATCCCTTGAGCACCCCTATTACATTCTTCTCCCTTCCTCTTAACCCTTACTCCTACACACTTAGTTAACCTATGAATTACTATGGGTTAGTCTTGTCCATGACTAAAAGTAAAAACAGTGAGATATGTAGACAAGTTATAATCTATCAGGTCATGATTTTCAATGTATACTGCTCCCTTAAAGTACAAATATGTACCTTCTCTTTGATATTATCAATAGACTTCTTCCTTGAACGATAACTATTTAAACTAAAAAATAAACGCTTAGACCACTCTCTTGAAGGATGGCTAGGCCAAGATTTGTTATCAAGGGAAATTAGAAAAAAAGATTCTCATATTGATCAGCTTCATATGACCTCAACACAAAAAAAAATCCCATTGTAGGCTTCTCGCATTGATCAGCTTACAAAATAAAAAAGAAAGCTTTAAGTCATGGACTTAAATATAGTAGCTCTCGAGTCACCCAAAACAGGGGCATATGATCCCCACTTTGAAGGTTACGCTACCTAAACATTTTCACTCATTTTAACCTCTTCCTCTCATACTCTTTCAATGGACTTTGAACTCACTTAACACTAGGTGAACACGATGCTTCTCTAACAAACAACATGGTCAAATGATGCAAAGCATGAAAGAGGCTCATATTCTTGAGCCTATTTATTTTATGATTATGGTCTTTGCTAGTACATGAGAATTTTACCTCTTTATTTCCCATCCTAATCACATGTCAATCTCTTTGTTGAGATGAAAACTTTTTACAAATAATAACATAAATAGTCTATCTATTTTAAGAATACACCATCACAAATATGGGAAAATGCTAAGATGAAGCTAATAAATCAACTATGCATATACCATCACACATGCTCAACATTAACATAATATAACCATCCACATAAACATCATCATCACTATCACAATAAATGCATCTTAAAATCATAATAACACATCTCATATCTATATATGATCAACATGAATGTACATCAATAGATCATAAAAATATCATCTCTCCCTCAAAATATACATCTCTCATCTTTGGCTCATAGACTGATATGTATACAACATATATAAGAATAACAAAATCTATCACTCAAAATCCTTGAGGCTATATGCATTGTCATGAAGAAGCAGTGTCATCACCACTGTCCACCTGTCTGCGTCTGCATGAGCTAAAAGTCATGGCATGTGTCCCTGATATCTCCTACTCTCTAAACTCAAAATACCTCTAAATATATAGGAAATCCCTAATGGACCTCTCATAATAAGAAATATCGTCAAGGGTAGTTTTATATCTCACTAGAGATACAATCTTCAATGGTCCCATCATACCTTTTAAAGGCCCCTACACTGGTCCTTGTGGTGGAAGAGGAGAAGTCTAACCTACTACTCTCAAACTATCTCTCTTTACTATCAATACAGTAACCTAACCTTGTAATACCCTAATTTGGTCCTATAATTCTCTGACTTGGCCCTGTAATGTCACCACCTATTCCTATAAAACTAATACTTGTGTTTGAGTTGCATCTTTAACCTGCACTATCACATCTCACACCTGTACTACTACATCTTGTGCTTATATCACTGCATCCTAAGCTTGTATGGATACACTTCTCTCTCTCATCACTCCTTATAAATCTAGTGGTGGCCTCTTGACCTGAACCATGGGATGCAAACCTGTCCACCATGCAAGATATGTCAATGTGCATTCAGGATCTACTACACCTGGCCCTGTTGGTAGCTCTTCAAAATCTAGCTCATTTATCTCCTGGGGAAATGGTAAAGGTAGCTATATATCATCCCTCTTATATCAATGGAAGGTAGGAGGTACATCCTATAACAAGCTAAACTATCCCCTAAACCATGTCATGGGTATCATATCTAACTTATCGGCTCATCTCCCTCTAACCCATAATGCAGTTTGTAAACCAACAAGATGCTCTACCTATCCTCTAAATATATGGTATGTAAATTATGGTCTCCACACAATATATATAGGGATAAATCCCTCTCTCATGCACCTATAATGATCAATATCTTGCACTTTGTTGTCTACTTAGGTCTAGGACATACCATCTCTTCACCATTTAAAACCAACCCTAAAATTGGCTACAATCATGGTAGGTAACCCCAATGGTTATGTCACCATGATACAATCATATACCCTAAAATATAGTAAATTCCTGACACATAAACTATATCATCATCATAGTCTCAACCCCCATATCTCTTTGTATAACTGTGCCAAAAAAGTTGGTCCTCATACGAATACGATCCGTTACTCAACCATCTGTGCCAGAACACCTGTCAATGCAATAGGAAATCTCCCACCATATATGTTTGGTAGTGTATATATTGTAATCCCTATCATCATCAAGATTTTCAATCAATGTTGCTCCTCATCAGTAGTGTACAATGATTCGTAGGTAAAGCTCACTGAGTGATAGGTCACCTCACTAATATGCTCTTTAAATAATGTCACCATGTGAATATCATGCTCCTATCTCAAACATGAGAAGAGATTCTCACCTTGGAGTGGTAACCATAAAACCCTATACAAATCCTCTAATGTCATTATCAACTCTATGATCAAAAAATGAAAGGTGTTGGTGGTGTGATCCCACCTCTCGATTAATGCTATCATCAAACTCACATCATGTGCAACTCTATAATATCATCGCCCTCTCCCTACACCTATGACTAACATGTACTCCCACTAATTTACGGTGATATCCCTCCTAATCTATATTATCAATGTAGGTAGGTAATCTAATAACATCAACTCTTACCTAGCCTACATCCATACACACACACCTGACGTCACATACTTTCTAATATAGCCTAACACCACTTTTTCCCCTTCTCTCTGGGAGAGCTACATTGGCCTAAGGCCCTCAACTAAGATATGTAGGTAACACTCAGTCAATGTGGGGTATTCTGAGGTTAGCTCAACCATATACCCACCTAACTATCTAACTTGTTACCCCATATCCACCCTAGGCTCAACTACCTATCACAATTTTAGGCCTCACAACTTATATCCCTAACCTTCGACCCTATGACCTATCTTTTAAGCCTTAGGTCCCCTAACCTATTTCAACCTATCTTTTCTTAACCATTTCACTTAACACACTTTTAATCATACCTTAGATTTTTATTTATGTACTGGGAGAACTACATTGGCTTGAGGCCCTCAACTGGGCTATGTAGATAGCACTCAGTTGGCATGGAGTCTTTTGAGGCTAGCTCAGCCATTAGGTTCATTGAATACTTCAATTAAGGATCAAAATTTGATATTTTCTCTTATTTTGGGTTCTTCAAGGTCACTAACATCAATTTTGCATGATGATATTGGTACTTTGTGTCGATCGACATTAGTGGACCCCATCGATATTGGTGACTAGTTCGGCCCTAGGGCCGAATAATCCATCTTTGAAATTTAAATTTTAACCTAAAAACTACCCCCAAACCCCTCCCAAATTCATCTAAACCTATCCTCACCTCATTTCCTACCCCTCTAATAGCATTATTTCCCCCCAAACTTCAAATTTAGCCTAAAATAGTAAATTAACAAACTTAAATTCAAAATCAACTCAAGGGAATATTACCTCATCTCTATATCTCCTCTAGGCTGGAATAGCTAGCACTTATGGTAGCACACCTCTAGTTGGGTCCCCTCCTAGCTCTGCCATCCCACCAACACTTAGAGCTCTTTTTATCTCCAATTAATGTTGTAAATAAGTTATGATGGGCCACTAAGCCCCTTTTTATCAGGTTTGGTCATCCATCGATGTTGGCATCCTTGACCTAAGACACTATTGTCAGCACTATTTCCTATCGACATCAATGACATAACTGACATTGATACCCTTAAATTAAAGTTTTCACCAATAACTACAACCCTTTGGACTTTACCCCTAATCTGGGGTAACTTAGAGATCACATATAACTCCTTGACCACAAAAAACAACTTGGAGATCACATATATCTCCCAAACCATGACAACCACCCTTAGAGATCACTTAAATATCCACCCATGTTGACTTTGACTAGAGACCATGAATATCCCCTCAATCATTGACACTTTAAAACCAATCTTGCATTTCTTATTTGGACCGCTTATGTTAACCTACTATAGTTGGCTATTATACACATGCATGTATATTAGGTGTTTTATATGGAGACCAAACTAGTCCTATCACCTAAAACCTTTTGTGTTTCCCAAGGGCACTTCCTACCTTGGATACCTAGCACACATGGACCATGGGAGCTACAAATTTGATTATTTTAAGCCTATCAGCTATGATTTACAAGCTATGATTTGGTTACTTCTATTTGAGTCCTCTTCCACCTTACCTATTCTTGATTTTTTCAACTATAGCTCATAGTAATATACACGTAAGCATCGATACCATGTTCTCATCTACTCACCCAATTTACTTCTTATCAAACTAGTACATGATTCTAGTTTCTCCTCCATCGGTTCGTATTTTGAGGGGGGATACCTCATCTAATACTTGGAGCATCTAACTCCTATTTTTGTCTTGTAACTTGTCAGCGCAAATTAAAAGACAAAAGGGGAAAATCTAGACACCAAAATTATGTCACACTCATGCGTAACTCCCTGCATCAAAACCCCCTTGAACCCCTTTTTAATAATAATAATTAGCCTTCCTAACCCATGATCTTACCCCTCACACATTTAATTAATTTAAAATATTTAATTAAGTTAATTAAAAACCACTTATGCCACCTTACCTAGCCACCTCATCCTAAGACTAATTCTTACCCTCTGAGTCACCTTAAGACTTAGTCCCCTTATCCTAACTACCCATTCCTTTGAAATGTTTTCCTTGGTTTGACGTTAGGTCAAATTTGCTCTCCATTGAGGTCCCTTAGCTTACAAATTTTAATTTTAGCTACTGATCTTAATATGTTTTTCTAAAAATGTGCCACCTAATAGCTCTTCATTCTTTTTGAGGATTCTGCTATCAGCTTCATCTACATCCATGTTTACATCACATGGTGGCCTCACATTCAATCTGGGATCCTTATCCTATGCACCATTGATCTTATCTAAACAAATAAATGTGTGGCATTTATATTTATCATTAATATCAAATTCATACCATTAACCCTTTAGATTACCATGATCATGATAATTGTTAGTCTCTCACTCAATCTTAGGATCCTATAGCTTTTTTACTATGAGCTCACCATTGATATTTGGATGCATGATTGTATGCAGTGTATTGGATATTTAGGACCACTAACATCATTAGGTTATCACTCATTATTAGATATTCTTTGAGCTTCCATTATTTAAACACTTTTTAGCTTATCATTTGCTTTTGGGATCTGCTGACTTGTTCACTTTTCACTCACCATTGATTTGCTTTTGTATGATGGATCGTGCACCATCGATCAACTTGGACCCATTATCTTTATTAGTCATCATGTACCATTAGATCTCTATTTAAGTACTTGATATCTTACCACTTACTAACTATGTGTTCATCATTGGAACATTTAAATTCAAATAGTTATTTTTTGTAGATTTAACTTGACATCCTCATGCACATTTCATTCTGCTTATTCAACTTTGAGGACTTAGATCTTGAGATAGAAAATTAATCAAGCCCTAAAATTTTTAGGGAATGTTTTACACATGAAAAAAAACATGTCCATGTGATCTTTTGGCTTTAAGAGGCCTCCTATGCACAATCAAGTTGATCTGTTCATTCCTATATGACATGTCATGATGGTTTAGTCTCTCTAGACTTGTGTAAGGCATTTTTTTATCATCCACTTCATCAAGAAATATATTCATCTTGATCAAACCATGCCATAACTTTCATAAGTGATCCATCTAGGTGAGTTTCTATATGTGGGCCAGCATTGGCCAACAATATCCATGCTAGATAAAAATGTAAAAGCAAAGATTTTGAATGGACCACTTAACTTGGAAAAAATCAAGTACACACACTCTTCATCTTTCTTATCTCATCCACTCCCCTTCAACTGTGTCAAAAATTCTTAAACGTAGTGAGTTAGTCTACAATATAGGTAAAGTCACCCATATTGAGTAAAGTACTCTCTACTTCAAGTTTCATGACTCTCATGTGATCTACTTTCCTAAATAAACCCTTTAGCTTAGCCTACATTTTGAATGGTGTATCACACCCATCCAAATGAAATAATAAACTATCACTCACATAAGTCCTTATAAAACCCATACACTCTTCAAATGTACATTGGTGTTGAAATTTTTCAAGCTCTCTTGTGAACTGTGGTTGAGTTCATTCATTAGGGACCATAATTCTTTGTATTTTATGATTGTTTCCATTTTAGGTCTCTATGTATGGTAATTATGTGTAGTCATAGGTTGAAAATGATCAATAATATAATTATAATCCATGCTAATGAATCATCAAATAATAAAAAGAATAGAAAAGAGTGTACAAATTGACATTGAGACAATCCCTCGCAAGATTGTATTAAGGACCCCCCAATTTGGAACTTTATAAATGTAGTGATTACCAATGGATAGATAATTGAAAACTATACACTTTTGAAAAAAAATAGAAATTAAATTTGAGTTATGGTTGAAAATTTATAGGCTTTATGAATTCTTGTAAATGGATCAAAAATAATAAAAATTACACTAGAAACTGATTATAGTGACCATAATGAAAAGGAAGGTAGGATTCCGACCACTCATTGGAACCAAAATCAAACTACAAACATTCTCAAGCAATCCAAATTGAAAAATAACCTTGTCAATGAAATTGGTATGTGTGAAAATGAGTTTGAATTCCTCTTTTAAGAAAAATATAGCTTAGTAAAAAGAAATAATGAATGTTCAACGATGATAAGAGGAGAAAAGAAGGAAATTGTTGTTAGTGTTTCAACTAGATGCCAAGGAAGCTTATGTGAGTGGAGATGTAGGATGCCACTTAATAGATGCTACCATTGTGTTTTCCCAATGCCTCAAAAAGGAAATATGATAAAAGGCGAACCTCTAATTAGGGGCCATATAGACCTGAGTAACTTTCTTAACTATTTTCCATGGCCCTTATATAAAGAGGCCTTGAAAAACACATATTTTGATAGGCCTTAACATTAGGTAAGATGTAGTCCACCCAAAAATGACAAAAAAAATTATCAAAGAGCTAATGCCTCTCAAAAAAATAGTAATGTGCAATATTGAATACAATCTCATAGAAGTCAGTACAACAAAAAGAAAGATTATTTCTTCTCTTCAAACTGATACACTACTTCTTGGCAAGTTGAAATGTCATTATGGTAAGTACATAGTAGGTTTAAATGAGTTTATTGTGCCTATTATGAACTACCTTAGCTTTAGCAGTCCACCCTTCATGCATCAATAAAACATGTTATATCTAGATTTCACCCTATGATTTTAACCTTTGTATCCATAGATTTAATATGGTTATTAGCTGATTTTAATTATTTTTATTTGAGAATTATGACATGTACTATTGGGAACAATGATATTGTTAATTAATATACATGATGTGACAGTTGTATTTAATTATTATGTACATTATGGATGTATACTTGTTAATCTTGCATCATTGGTTTATATATTATGATGACTCAGACTAACTACCTATCAATTACAAGGGGGATGCAAAATTGGTCTTACCCTCAAATCATGATGAGGAAGTACATCATTAGAGAGGATGGTGTAGATGGGATGATTATAGGATGATAGAAGGGAAATTATAATAACCCAAACTCACACACCATCGTAGATTGACTTGTTATTTCTTTACGTTGATCTGGTGTACTAGTATATGTTTGCAAATGTTTGAGTAGTTTGCATTGATTATGTTTCAGTTGTGCATTAAAAAGGAATGAATTTATCATCTTGTGGTATTAGAATATATTCTATTGGTTAAAGTGATTATTGGGTTTGTGAGATGCTTTATATTGTGTTCTATAAAATGTGTCATTAATGTATCTTTCAATAAGAAATAAAAATAGTAAGTAATGATACATTTAACCTTATCAAAATAATGATTTATTATATTCTCAAGTTGTTTGATTATTTTATTGGACAATTATTGATTTATCATATTTAACATATATTTATGCTAAACACCTTTGTGAAATATCCTAATTAAACATTAGGATGAAACTTTTCTCAAAATGACTTATCTTATGTTAATCAAGCTGACTTTATTAATTAGCATTATAATTGTTGCATGAAATCCTTCGATGGCTTTGTTTGAAAAGGATATTTTTTGGAAGCTTCGAAGAAAAAGTGGAGTTGAGTTAACTTGGTATTAACTTATGAAATCAAGGGAGGTTAATTCAAAGTTTAGCTTAATGAATATTTTTGCTTGGATAATTCTTTTTGGGACTACAAGCTTTATTAATTGGAATAAAGCCTGCAACTGGTGTTAACTTAGTGTTCCACCATTAATGGCATGAAAGAAATTAAACTATGCATGGAAGGAAAAAAGGGTATTAATAAGGAATTAGAAAAGGATTTTTCGAACACATGGAGATAGAGAGCAAGGAATTGGAAGAAGGAAATAAGGTTTTGAGCAAAGGAAAAATCTCATTTTCAACTGAGGGCAAAATGTACCAGGTTGGTATTGTATTAAATTTGGTAAATGCAATGGAATTTATTTATGGGTTTTTTATATTTTTATATTATGTTAGTAAAACCCATCAACTGAAGAGAGGTATTTAACCATTACACACACACACACACACACACACACACACACACACACACAAATATACCTATGCACAAGTTGAAAATAAATGTTCTCTGTAGAAAACAAGAAACTAAATTTATGTGTTTGTATATATTTAAGCGAATTAAAAATCACAAATTCTAGGTAGCGAGAGGTATATATATAGAAGAATTAATATTCACATATATTTATATGCCTTGGGGATATATATACACACACATAGTCATTTTTAATATGAGTCGATTTAAAAGCTGCGACTATATCTCATCTTTCGATAAAGCATCCACTTTAAGATATGTGTTTGAACAGAAATATATGCATATACATATACATATACATATACATATATATATATATATATATATATATATATATATATATATATATATATTCAAATATTCTTTTATGAAATAGATGATAAAATTTGTTTATATTATTGTACATAGAGTCGGGTGCTACATTTGTAAAGCCATATATAAATAGATCAGAGTTAGAGATAAAACAAATTTAAATATATATACATATAGTGACATTGAAACTTAGAAATCAAAAAGGATAGAAGTATATTCATAAAATACTTACATATATAAATAAAATGAATTAGGATTTAGAAGTTTTACCAAATAGAAAATAATATATATTAATGTATGTATATGTGTGTGTGTATATATATTCTTTTACAGTGAATTAAAACCACATAAAATGATTATGCAATCACTACATATACTTGAACAACAAAATAAACCTTACGAATTGGGATAAATAAGATATATGGTTGAAAGCTATATACATAACTAAGCGCTATATTTGTAAGGTTATGTTTAAAACATCAACTAGTATAAATTGGGGCTTGATCCATTAATAAATATAATAAGTGTTGCATGGAGTTTTATTTAATTAGGTTGATTATGATGAATACAAAGACCTATATATTGAATTTTTGTTTAAATCAGATTGATTGCCGTAAATACAGAGACCTATAGTTGGAATGCTTCTGTATGTGTGTGTGTGTGTGTGTGTGTATAACAGGGCACTAAACTTTGCATATTTGTGTATAAGCAATGATAGGTAGAGGGTTAGAACCTTTAATTGATGATTTAGTATGGTGTAAAGACTTGATTATTAGATTTTAACATACAAAATATAATCCTTTGGTTGGAGATAATATTACTTTCTAGAAATTAATTGGTATGACATCTACCATTAGTAAATGTCTCATAAGGGTGACTTTAATGATATATATGTTGGTGCATGAGTTTTATTAAAGGTAAAAAATGTTATTCTAAGCTGAAGATAGTTATTCGACCTAGATAAATTTACTATAAAGTTTTTAATGTATTTCAACTGAGTGGAAATTTATTACATATGTAGCTCAGATAAAAGAATTAATTATCTCAGTTGAGTAATTAGGATGGAAATAAAATATATACACACATAGAGAGAGAGGTTACATATATATATATATATATATATATATATATATTGTGATCTAGGAATTTGACTCAAGGAGGACGGTTAGTATTGTGTTAGTTCCAAAATGAAAACAAAGTAAAATTAACATCTCTAGGCCTAGACACTAGGGAGAGCTTAATTAATAACAATGAATAAAACAAACAACTAAAATGCAAACTAAAACTCTTTTACCTTCCTTGGATGCTCCAAAATGCTTATTGTAGTGGCTTGTTTGGCTTGTGCTCATGAAGTCCTTGGTAATGGAAGCTTGGCTACTTCCATCTCTCCTTGGCACCTTTGGCTTGTGGCTTGGATTGGATTGGAATCAATTTAGCATGGTAACACTAGTTTCTTGAAGCTTTTAGAACCAATCCTTCATTATAACTTTGCACTCATTAATCTTAGAAATTATGTTGTGAGGCCTCCTATTTATAGATTTTTGGATTTGGTTAGAATCAACCTGAACCGTCCATCTCAAGATTGAGATGTGTGGTTGAGGATTAATTCAATTTTTGGAATTAAGTTTGTAATTATCATCACCATGGTATTAGAATAAGGGGAAATTAAGAAGCATGGAGGGCATCATGTAAGGCATTGATGAGGCATGGGAGGCATGAATCTTGATATTTGTGGTATTTATGGCCTAGGGATGCCTTTCCAAGAAATGAGGTCACTTGATGATATAGATATTCAATATTTATTTCTAAAAACAAGTTATTCAACAAGTTTCCATTGAATTTTTTATTAGGCCTTGATTTTTATTAATTAGCTCTTAGGCATGATTAAGCACATTGTGCACAAATTACCCAAATTAATCAGAATGCCTTGTTATGGGTCTAAATTTTGATTGGATTAGAATTAGAAGGTGATGTCAAATGCATTGAAACTGTATTCCCATTTAGTATGTTTCTAACAAAAAATAACAAAGGCACATGTCTTATGCAATAGATTTGATAGGGAAGAGCAATCCAGAGCACCCAGGTGCAAAATTGGTATTTTGACTCGGAATAAATTGAACAAAGTTAGCTGGACCATAAATTGCATTACCCCATTTAGGGATACCCTGGCCAAAATTGGCACTTAAATATATCAATTTCACATCATTTTGTTGGTTTTAGCATTTTTGGGCCAAATTATGCATTTTAGATGGAAATTAGCCAAAATTCTGATTGGAAGTTATCAGTGCCTAGTTTTAGGTGTCCATATATGTGTGTGTGTGTGTGTGTGTGTGTGTGTGTGTGTGTGTGTGTGTGTGTGTGTGTGTGTGTGTGTGTGTGTGTGTGTGTGTGTTTTATTTGATAAAAATATGAATTTGATTTCATCTAAATCATTGAACTAAACTAGAATAATAAATAATGGCTTAAGTTGTTATAACTTGGGAAAACGTTGTTTGTGGTTTGGGATTGTTATTTCCATACTTAGTAGTTATAAATTTATACTCAGTTTTATTTAATAACAATAATGTTTGTTTATTAAATCCTATACAAATTTATGGATGATTTTAAATATGATTGATTAGCATATATGGTCCTTTTTATTTGTTATACTTGGTTTGTATGAACGATGTTGGACTATGCTTTTAATATCTATTATAAATAAGTATTTATGGAATTTTTTTATCATACTCAGTTGATGTGATGTTGTCAAACTAAACTTATTTATATCTGATATTATATGTATGTTATTATGTTCCTTTATTTAGTATACCTAGATGGTATGATTATGTATGGACTGTTTATCTTTTATATACATAACATTAGCATGCTTATAGATTCATTTCATGCATTTGTAGAAAAATGTAAAGTTAGTTTATTTCTTGATTTTAGCATGTTCATAATTTAGATATTAGGTATAACCTAAATGAATCTCTTCAATTTGTATTATGCTATGTTATGTATATTATGGGTCTTGCATTGACAATACTAACTAGGCATTAATTTGGACTTCTCAAACCTAGTTAACATCACCAATGTTGGGTATGGATAATCTGATCAAGTGATGTGTTACGAAATTGATCAATCTGGGTGATCATATATTATTTAAAACTTTGGCAAAAGTAATGTTATATTGACATTATCATTTCATATATTTTATTTTCTTTATGATACATGTCATTTAGTAGAAATCTTACAACACATGGGGTAGTAACATGTCTCATTCTAGATTCTTGCACTATTCTATCTCCCTATCCATGAAGGGAGGGCCATTATTTTATAGGGAATTGTGTAAGGGATTATTGGTCCATGGTTGGTGTGGAAAAGTGCTCAGATGATGCTCTCCCTCCCCCACTATAGTACATACCTGGAAACAACACTTGAGGTTATCAGAGATACATGAGTTGGTACAACTCAAGATCTAGAGAGCTGGTTATCTTTCTATGATATATAAGGCTAAATGCCTATTGAGATTGTAAATGTAATATTATTGTACATCAACAACAGTTGTTATATTGTGAGACCAGCCATGGCTTTGTCATAGTGTATTTTACTTATGAAGTTGTAATACTTTATGTTGCATTCAGAATTAAAATTGAAAATTTGATGTTATCTATTATGATAATATATTTTTATTAAAGTTTATATGATTATAATTGGATGCTTGTCAAGTAAGTTTTAAAAAAATTACTACATTTTGTTCTAAGTATAACTAGGAAGGTTGTAAAAAAACACCTCTTTTCCAATGCCTCAACTCTTCCCAAAAATGCCACCTTCATATCCCAATGTAGTAGCCATAACAAAACAAGATGCCTTTAGCTAATCTCTACCATGTAGTCTTTCTAACATAAAAACACATTTATTTCTCCTTAAACCCCTCGTTCCACCTCTTCTCCTCCAATGCCTCTCCACTATAGTGCTTTGGCTCAAATTTCCAATGCTAAGAAGAAAATAAAAAGTCCAATACTTTTTACCTTTCTACATGTGGAATACCTTATTCATTCAATTTCTTCAAAACTTCAATCGACTCAATTTCATTAAGCTTCAATGAGAGCACCTCTCAATACCATTGTAGATCCAAAAGATAAAAAAAAGCCTAAATGAGAGCACCTCTCCAACACCGTTGCAGATCCAAAAGAGGAAAAAAAGGCTGAAGATATATGATAAGGGAAGTAACAACTTTGACAAGGGAAGTAGAAGTAAAATATCTAAAAATTTGTAAGATAATAGATGGTTGAAACTCTCAAAGCTCTGGCACCATGTTAGGAATGGTAAGAACTTTCCAAGAATCCAAGATCTAAAGAGTTAGAAAAAAGAACATCACACATGAAGCTACAAACAAATGAGATGTAAAATAAGGCAAGTCTAATGACTATTCAGAATGAGATGCTAGTACCATAGAAAGCCTCTAGAAGCAGGCAAGGCAAAACAAATAATTAACCTAACTAAGCAATGTGGGATAAATCCTCACATAAGACAAACTAAGAAAAATATGAAATACCTAGATAATAGACTAGAAAACATGAGAAATACATACTCTAATAGAGACCAAAGTAAAAAAAATCCATCACAAGTGTGTAAGATATGACTCAATGAAGCTAAACTTAAATTTGGAGGAGTCATGAATCTTGGTGCTTAGCTCTAATCTATAGCTTGATCCTTGATAATCTAATTTTCTCTTATTCATTGATCTCCTCTAAAATGGTTTAGGATGACTTCTATATATAGGATGTTCTAGGAGAAGTTATGCATGAAGGCTAAATCTATAAATTATAAGGATAAATGTTATAGGTAAATGATCAATAACAATGGGGAAAATGACCCACAAAGATAAACAAGACAAATCCACATTGGGCGTGTGTTTACCTAGGGTGGACTCGCACATGGCACAAGTCTGACCTATAATGAACTAAGGCTCAAATATCAATGAAATACTTGATAATAAATGAAATTTAGTCCAAGGGTGATAACAAATATATTATGTTAAATTTCATTGTTAGAAACATGCCCCATTTTCAAAAAATACAAAGAGGGACCCTTTATACTTCAAAATCATATATTTGCTCCCCATCGAGACATAAATTAAACCTAGAAACCCAAACATACCAAAGCTTAAGTACTATTATTTGATTTTTATTTTATGAATTTTAGATTAAAACCTAGGTATTAATTAATTGAAATATTAGTTTAAATTTTAGTCTCACTTATTTGACTAATAGAGTTAATTATTATTTTCCAAGTTTATCAAGTTTGCTTGTAGGTCGTATCTAATTTATAGGTCAATTCCATATTGATGGGTGTCATTTATTCATCAAACTCTTGTATACTATATATATTTAATCAATATATAAATCTTTAAATGTCTTTGTTATCTCGATTGAAAGACATCATTCCATGTGTTACATCTTTCTTCAAGTTTGTTTTGTATGGTGTGCTAAAATAAAACCCCTATTTACTGAAAATTACATTTTTTAAGAAACTTGGTTTTTTGACGGTAGGAAGGGGATTTCGAGGTGAATTCAGTATAGATTGTTATGGGGTTTTTGAATCTTAGAAAGTCATAATTTGGTTTAGGAAAGTGGTCCAAGAACCAAGGAATTCAACTCAGGAACTACACTTGATGGAGTTGTACCTAGACAAAGAAATTATTTAGAGAGAAGCTTTTATATAATATAAGTGTTTCAACATGTTCGCACTAAGGTGTGGAATGTTAATAAAATATTGGCTAGTGCTCATATTTTGGTAAGACTTAGTCATAATATTAATACTAATAATGTCTGAATTTTTTTAGTCACTCATGTAAGTAGAATTAGTTATTATAATATTATATTGAGTGAGTTATTGAGAATAACTCACATATATATTGTATTACAAGTTGTTATCTAACAACTTTTAAATGTAAATGAAAGTGGTTTTTGGATATAGAATAGTTCTTATAATCTAAAAGAGATGAAAACCCTATATATGTGTGTATTATGTCTTATTGAATAATTTAAGAGAAGATTAAATATTATTTTGAGTTTATTTTGTGATGAATTTATATTATGCAACAAATAATTTTTGTGGAAACTATGAACTAAAATTACACAATCTTCATTCCAATTTTTTTTTGTAGAGCCATATGTCTATTCAAGCCCCTATATCTAATTAAGGAAATAAAATTCAAGGTGCCTCATTCTAGTCAAGGTTACCCATGTAAAATCAATGAGCCTCCTTTCCATTCGTGTCACCTCACATGTAGTTGTTGCATCATCAAAAAATTAATGAATAACATGTGTTGATTGATTGATCAACTTGTCATGTGTACCAACATAGGGTGTAAGAAAATTTAATTTATTATAATACACTCTATATATTATATGAATTTCACATTGAGTGACATATAATCCATTTCAATGTGAAATAATAAAATTCATTATTTAGTCCTTCATATAATTTAAACTCTCATTATCAATATATAAAAAAATAAGATTAATAA
This sequence comes from Torreya grandis, assembly GCA_037957365.1. Classification (NCBI taxonomy): domain Eukaryota; kingdom Viridiplantae; phylum Streptophyta; class Pinopsida; order Cupressales; family Taxaceae; genus Torreya; species Torreya grandis. Next base: position 755,923 of record JARHVA010001043.1, read on the forward strand.
TAATTATAAGTCATTAGTATCAAATGAACCTTATTAAATAACAACTTTAATCAAGTTTTGACTACATGTTAACCCCTTGTCTCTTCCAAAATTTAAATATGTTAATCAACTCTGGATAATTTATCAAATATGGATAAATTTAGAGTGAAATTAAGTTTATAGATCAATTGTGGCATTGGATTTAACATTTAAGGAGATATAAACATCCTACTAAATTTTACTTTTAATTAAAAAAATTGACAATTGTCTAGCCAATAAGATGAGGTATACTACATAAATATGCTTCATATAATGACCTTATAATATTTTGGGTGATTAGTATTTTAGGAATCTACATGTTTGATGGTCTAACCATATGGATCCATTTAGACCTATTTCACTAGAAAAAGATTAAATAAGGGGTAATATTTGTAAAGGGTATGGTCACACCTCTTACAAGTGTACCATTGACAATTATACTTGTTGAACATTTTTACCACAGGGCAAAATGGGTCAACCTCCTATATCCATAATCTTGTATAGGGAATTTTTATAATGTCATAGGGTATGTTTTAGTTCATTTGATGTCTTTTTATATGCCATTATAGCTTTGGTCATAGTCTAGCTTATCCCTTGTGTCATTTGGTGTCTTAGGGGTCATTTTAGAGTCATTTATGCAATTGGCAGGTCTTCATGGTGTCCATTAGGCCAGGATCATGGAAATATTTTTATTAGGCATCAAGAAGTTAATTCAAGATTTCAAAGATCACACAGTATCTCAAGCCTTGGTAAATAGCCGTTTAGGTTGAAATGATAAGTGACAAGTGCATGGACATCATGAAAAATCACACAGGTCAGCTCAGTTGAAATTTTTTTAATCACACTTAGAAAGCTCCCAAAACTAATATAATAAGTGGGCATAATCCTTTTAGTATTAAGAACATCTCCTATAATTTTGGTGGTTCCATGACCTTTTTGCTTCCAGATCTAAGCCTTCAAATTTGGTCAAAAATGGGAGATGTTCATGTAGATGTTGACTTTAATCTATGGAAAAAACCATTAGGGTCTTAAATTTTATGGTCACACAAACATCAATGATGTTCAAATAGATTTAAAATAATGGTCACATAGACATCAAATTTAGATTGCAGTAAATAGCCATTTATTTTCAAATATAGGTAAATCCAACGGTCTATGTTACATTATACATATTGATCCAATGGTGCAGTATGAGTCAAAAGGTCAAGGAGCTCGAGAGGTAACCACATGGCATAAATGCATAAATAAAGCAAACTAACAATATATCCTAAGTGCAAATGTGGGATTACCAAGTGACACTAGCTCAGATAGAGTTGACAGTTCAAGGACAAATCAAAGGGCTCACATTAACTCATACCATAGAGATTGAATGTTGTGATCAAAGGTCAATGAGATAATGATCTGAGTCTTGGTTGACAACTAATTAGATAAAGGTGAGCCTAAGACTTTTGATGAAAGTTAAGCCAAGGACCAGTTTTTGACCAAGGCAAACAAGTCTTGTAGGGTTATCATTCTTCCATTAGAGCTTGGCTAAACACCATTGAAAAAACATAGTGATATAGCCAAGGTGATCAGGGACATAAAGGGACTGCTATTAAGGCTTAATATGGACCTTTGGCTTGAGGTTTTATGTCATGCAGGGTTCATTTTATGATTGTGTTCACTATTTTTAAAAGAAAGATCTATGCTATGGTGAACTCTTGGTTCCCACAAAGATATAATGGGTCTATTTTGGACCTAATATAATCAATAAATGGGGATATATAGTCTATAGGTCTACATCAACATAATGACTATAGGAAAACCAATAGTCTGAGATTGGTTTTTTATCTATAGTAGACCTATGAACATGAGGATGAGTACGATCATGATCCAGTTTGAACAAGAGCTAGCATTTCAAAGGATATCATGAAGGCATACATGTAGACCCCAATGGTTTCATCTCCATGGCCAACTGCATGAAAAATATGTTTCTCTCCACTTTTACATGCCATGATGAACCAATAAAGAGTAGTTAGCACCAAGATAAAGCTCTAACATATTGATATGATGGTTGTAACTTTATTTATGCTAGGACCCAGCTTAGAACAACTTAATCCCACCATTGCAACCATCGAGGATTATCAATGAGGGAATAATGTAACTATGCAAGCACTTGAAGTAACTTAGATCAATTAGGAAGGTTGAATGAGCATAAATACAGAGATAATTAAAACCATAGTTAAAATGGAGTTGAGCTCATTGATTCCTCTTTTGGCATCCAAATCTCTCTCTCTAAATGCCCTTTCTTCTATAAATATAGCCTTTGAGCTATTTTTAAGGATATTTTAGGTTGATATGACTATAATCTACTAGAAATTATATTCTACACCTCTTCGAGTAATGAATAGAGCATTTTGTAGTTGTTTGCTAATCTATACTTAGTGTTTTGCATTTGTTTGATATACAAAAGTGGTTGTCATTTGCCCTTTGCAATTCTAAGTTCAACCTAAGTGCTAATAAAATTTTCTTACAGGTCATCTAGTGTGTCTTAAGGTTGATGTCTCAAGTATAGATTGGATAGTTGATTGTAAGTGCCTCTGATCAAGCCTTACCCTCATTTCCCTCTAGCCTAAGTCCATTAAATTAACCTCTAGGTGAAGAATTATTGCTTAGAAACCATTTTAGACACTGCATTAGTTCTATTTATAGTATATTAGTGTGCTAATGAGTTCAATCTTGAGAGTGGATATTTGAACATTCGGTGTATCATCTCATTTAGACTAGGTTCAATTTTTTGGGAAATAACGGAAGCACATAATTGATTACCAAATACAAGCAACTTACATGCGGAATTAACCAGAATCAACAAGTAACTAGAATTCAGAAATAACACAGAATATGAGAGACAATACACAACTTATATTAAAACTCTTCCAGAAGGAAATACAACAAAGAAGGCTGCCATAGTTCTTCTTCCTTACACACCTCTAGGGCTCCCACACCTCTAGGGCATAAACAGTAAATCTTCCCTCAAAGCTCTCTCTCTTACGGTCCCAACACACAACTCAAACACAGAGTTGGTGTTCACCTCCAACCAGCCAGTATCCACTACTGCCAGTACTCCAGTGCTCCATGCACTCCACAAGTGCTCCACGCACTCCACAAGTACACAATCGTACTTCAAGTAGATCTCCCCTACACTACAACAACCTGCAACCCAAATGATCTCACTTATGGAAGGATCTTCCTTGCCTTCCTCTTTGCTCTATGTCTGAGTACACACTGTACTCCAAGTAGATCCTGCTTGATCTTGCTCTATGTTGTGTTGTTGTCCTATCTAATCTTGCACACCTACAAATCAATCTGGTTCTACACACCTGTGAACCTTAGACCTTGCACACACATACACCTGCAGATCAATGATCTTACTTACCATGTAGATCTCCTAAAGTAGCCATGCACACCTGCTGACCAAGATCCTACACCCCTGAAGAATCCTGTTGACTCTCCAAAACCAGCACCCACCTAGGCACTGCTATGGAACTAAGAGGAACACCCTTGCTCACCTCACACATAGAAGGAGCTAACTTTGCTCAACTCAAACTAGAACACTTTACAATACAACTAATGAGTCTCTTAAATAGATCTCATGCAAACAATAATTAGACACCTAATTACAATAATTAGATCCACAGCTTCTAGTCTAAATTTGCCTCTTGACATGCAAACACTTGGTTCGTTAACTAACTGCCCATAACACTCACAGCTCGAACCACACAGGTGACCGACGTCGGTCCCTGTCTACTTGGGGGTGCCGACGCCGGCTGACTTCTAACCGATGTCAGTTGCCTTTCTTATCTAATCCTACCGATGTCAATTGGCCTAACCGACGTCGGTGTCTTTGACACTCTAGCAACCTTCTCTACAACCTCCTCCTCTGTTTGCATCAGTGAAGCTTTTAGCTCCACAACCTAACACAATTCGTGTAATCTATAACTCTTTTCCTTATAAGTAATCATTTGGCATAGATAAGAGCATTTCAAGATACATTTAGGGAGCTAGCCCTTAAATCTAGAGGCTCATTTCAAATATAGGTACACCCACATACATGTAAATATTCCCATGTTGCCCAAATATAGAATAATCTTGAACAACTTCTTCTAGGGTGCAAGATTTAGTGACAATCATACCCTCATAAGGGTTACACTTATAACCCATTGTTTACCTTAATTTTGGTTTTATGAAAAATAAGGATAAATTATTTCAATAAATAGATTTAATAATACAACTGTGAAAGCAAAAAATTATGATCTATCTACTTTTTTATTAATAACAACAAGATAAAGAGATAAATGAACTAGGATATGATATTTTAGTACAAATAAAAGAAACAATCACACCTAATTGCATTAACATAAATATGGATCTAGAATGTGCCCATGCACATATGATAGAGATCATTCCTAACATCTAGGGCTCTTAAACAAACTCAGGTTGGGTAAACTCACATTTTTATATCTAATTATCTTCCATCGAGTCTGACCTATACATAGTTATGTAATATGATTTTATTTTAACCGGTTTGTAGCTTATTTTTTTCTGTTTCTATATACTCACTTCATTTATTTTTTGGGTAGAATGTTTTGAATTTTTTATTCTTTCCATTTGACCTAGCTTGGAACTCATAATAAACAAGGGGTTATAGAGTCAGGCAACCACTGAATCGACATTGAAAACTATGTATCCCACATGCTATAATTATGCCTCCATGTAATTTTAAGTGAGTGCAAATAAAATATCTTGAGAAATAGTTATGAGTCCCATCTTCCCTCTAAGTGTTGATGTAACTACATGTAAGTTAAAACCTTTTTTTGGTACAAGAAGATGATAAAAGACCAAAGTAAACAAATCCATCACAAGTGTGTAAGATATGACTCAATGAAGCTCGACTTAAAGTTGGAAGAGTCATATATCTTGGTGTTTATCTCTAATCTAGATCTTGATCCTTGATAATCTAATTTTCTCTTATTCATTGATTTCCTCTAAAATGGTTTAGGATGACTTGTATATATAGGATGTTCTAGGAGAAGTTATGCATGAAGGCTGAATTTATAAATTATAAGGAGAAATGTTAAAGGTGAATGATTAGTAGAAATGGGAAAAAGAGCCCACAAATCTAAACATGACAAACCCACATCAGGTGTGTGTCTACCCAATATGGACTCATGCATGACACGAGTCTGACCTGTAATGAATAAAGGCTCAAATATCAATGAAGTACCTAATAGAAAATTAAATTTAGTCCAAGGGTGATAAAAAATATATTATGTTAATTTTTGTTATTAGAAAAATGCCTAATTTTCAAAAATTATAAATAGGGACCCTTTCATACTTCAAAGTCATATATTTAGTCCCCATCGAGATATAAATTAAACCTAAAAACTTAAACATACCAAAGCTTAAGTTTTGTTATTTGATTTTTATTTTATGAATTTTGGCTTAAAATCTAAGTATTAATTAATTGAAATATTAGTTTGTATTTTAATCTAAATTATTTGACTAATTGAGTTAATTTTTATTTTCCAAGTTTACCGGGTTTGCTTGTAGGTTGTATCTAATTTATAGGTCAATTCCCTATTGATGGGTGTCATTTATTCATCATAATCTTGTATACTATAAATATTTAATCTATATATAAATCTCTAAATTTCTTTGTTATCTTGATTGAAAGACATCATTTTATGTGTCACGTCTTTCTTGTATCTATATAAAGAGTTCACTACTACAAGTCTTACAAAGTCCTAACCAATTGACTGCATGAGATCTTTCCAAGTGTCACCATCTCAACCTATTACAGGTCTTTGATAGAAAAATGAAGTTATGAAAATAAGTTACTAGCTGACTAAGTGAGATTTAGACACATGTCTTCATCTCACCACATCATAGCTCTCAGCCTAGAGTCCTAAGTCATGAAAACCAAAATAATTGATTGAGCAAGATCACACCACATGTCATCATCTCATTATACAAAATTCTATGACCAAAATGAAAGAATACAAAAACACAAGCCAAATGACATAGTGATTGACTACCACATGTCATTTAGAGATATACCACATGTCATTAATCGACTGCTCCACATATCCATTCTAAAGATCATTAGCCACCATGTGTCATGCCACATGTCACTGCCTTGTTTCTTTAAACACTAATAGAATCCAAAATTATATTCAATTGAATGAGAAAAAATCCACCACATGTCCCATAATGGTACAATTAGAGGTTATGTTTCATTATGAACACATTCATTAGTGAATAGTATAAATATTGTAACCAAGTGATATCATAGCAGTTGTAAAATAGAGAAAGGCACATTAAAACTTAATGGGATGAATATGCTACCAAAATGAATGATATAGAACCACATGTGAAACCAAGCCCCATAAAATCCTATGTCATACAATCAAACTCAAGTTAGAATTACAGTTGACAGAGACCATTAAGCTATGATTAATTATCATTAATGGAGGATTCAAGCAATGAATTTACCACTAACAAATGGACTCTATTCCATGTTCTAAAATCAAATAAAATTAATAATTCCAATCTAATAACATCTTAATTATTGTCTAGAGCTCAAAAATGATTTAAACCATTAATTTTCAAGACAAGCATAGAGATAAAAAATAAAGATAATTAAAATTGAGAACCAAGAACCTGATCCCACATTGTTTTGTTTTGGGACTACCTAAGATTTCAAGGATAAAAATTTCTTTACATAATGCATTTTTACATTACTTGGCCATCTACATAGAGGTTGAAGCCATTTAGTCATATAGTGATGAAGACAACTTAATGCTCTATGATAGAGACTACAAAGATGATTTGATCTCCATCAAATCCTTTAGACTCCACAAAGCAACATCCAAACTTGAGGTATTTCCCTATGTAGGCCTAATGTTTAATTTGTTTATATCAGGTGTATGCACTAATGACATATTTCATAAAATCAAGAGCATAAAACTTGTGGCCTATGTAGTTGGCATAACATTTGAAAAATAATAGAGACTTCTAAAACTAGACTTGCCCTACAATAAAAAAATATTCAGAGAATGGTTTAAGGAAAATAAGTTTAGCTAAATGTTAAATAGGATGGGCTAAGAATCTCTATAAAATTTTTGTGAATAAAAATGTCTCAATTACCAAATTCAATCTTGGTGTCATAATTGACATGGCATTACTAAACATGTTATATGGAGATCTGGCCATAACCTATGTGTATGAATTCTAGGTTCGCTTGTTATCCATTATTATTGAAAACAAGGGAATTCATACATTAAGGGATATCATAAGTTACAATTTTAAATTCCAAAGAGTCACACATAATAGAGTAGACAATAACTTTTATATGCTTTCCTATTTAGTAGATGTTATTTGTGGTACTTTAAGCTCCATTGGCACTTCTCTTTTGGAACCAAGGGGACTCAAAATGATATGTGATGATTTTAATTTGTATCACATTCAAAAATTTAGGGATCACATGCAAAGGATAGTAAACACTTTTAATCCAATGGTGTACAAATAAATTAATGAATAACCAATGCTAAGGTTATCTATAGAGATCAAGAGGTCACTCAAATCATTGGGAGACTATTGGTTTTACCCAGATCATACAACTATCTGAATTTAAGGCACATTAGTGGCACCATTATACTTTCATAGGCTAGTCCCTAACAAATAATCATAATAATACATTATTTATTAATTGTCTAATAATGTTAATGATAATCTTAGAAGGGTTAGATTGATAAAGTTTCACAAAACACCTCTTAGTATTGGGAGACAACTATTCAAAAATTTGGAACATTTTGATAAGACTTCTCAGCACCGATATTACTTTCATTTTAGATTATAATAATTCATGTTTTTAGACCCTAGAGGGGTGATGGTGTAACACATAAATAGTTTTGATGGCAGGTTCAAGAATAACTATGGGCATGATTTTATTTTCTTAATGTTGAAAATGACTCCAAAGTATATATAAATATAAGTGAAGTAGGGATGTCAGTGAGAATTGCTCATTTGCTCCAATATTATCCATCCATCACAATATGACCTTTAGGAATAGAGTCAAAAGGGAAAGCAAAAGGTTGTGTACCAAATTAATGAGGATACCAATTTTAATCAACCAGAGCCATCATTTAACCACTTAAATATGCATATGGAGTGTGTGGTATGTGATGTCATATATATGATATAGTTTGAGCAAAAAACATATTCTACACCACTCCAAATGGTTCAATAGAACATTGGAATGGATGATGCACCTAAACTAGGCACGATCAAGAATTAATGGTCTGATGTTGAGATAACCAAGGTCTTTGAAATTTTACATGAGTCCCAGGACATTTTCCCATACAACTACATGGAAAGGAAAGGAGTGCATCCATCATTTGGGAAAATACACATCAAGTTGGTTAAAGGCACTTGACTGGTGAGGAAACAGCCGTATCGGATGAACCCAAATTTGTGTGCTTAGGCTAAAGAGGAAATTGATAGGATGTTGTGTGCTAGAGTTATTACTCCCATTAATGAATTTGAATGGGTTAGTCCCATGGTGATTATCATCATTAAAGTTGATCACATTCATATTTATGTGGAATAAATGATACTCAATGTGGTATGTGTAATGGACCCTTTTCTAATGCCTTTCATTGAGGAAATTTTAAAACTTGTGGCCTATGTAGTTGGCATAACATTTGAAAAATAATAGAGACTTCTAAAACTAGACTTGCCCTACAATAAAAAAATATTCATAGAATGGTTTAAGGAAAATAAGTTTAGCTAAATGTTAAATAGGATGGGCTAAGAATCTCTATAAAAATTTTGTGAATAAAAATGTCTCAATTACCAAATTCAATCTTGGTGTCATAATTGACATGGCATTACTAAACATGCTATATGGAGATCTGGCCATAACCTATGTGTATGAATTCTAGGTTCGCTTGTCATCCATTATTATTGAAAACAAGGGAATTCATACATTAAGGGATATCATAAGTTACAATTTTAAATTCCAAAGAGTCACACATAATAGAGTAGACAATAACTTTTATATGCTTTCCTATTTAGTAGATGTTATTTGTGGTACTTTAAGCTCCATTGGCACTTCTCTTTTGGAACCAAGGGGACTCAAAATGATATGTGATGATTTTAATTTGTATCACATTCAAAAATTTAGGGATCACATGCAAAGGATAGTAAACACTTTTAATCCAATGGTGTACAAATAAATTAATGAATAACCAATGCTAAGGTTATCTATAGAGATCAAGAGGTCACTCAAATCATTGGGAGACTATTGGTTTTACCCAGATCATACAACTATCTGAATTTAAGGCACATTAGTGGCACCATTATACTTTCATAGGCTAGTCCCTAACAAATAATCATAATAATACATTATATATTAATTGTCTAATAATGTTAATGATAATCTTAGAAGGGTTAGATTGATAAAGTTTCACAAAACACCTCTTAGTATTGGGAGACAACTATTCAAAAATTTGGAACATTTTGATAAGACTTCTCAGCACCGATATTATTTTCATTTTAGATTATAATAATTCATGTTTTTAGACCCTAGAGGGGTGATGGTGTAACACATAAATAGTTTTGATGGTAGGTTCAAGAATAACTATGGGCATGATTTTATTTTCTTAATGTTGAAAATGACTCCAAAGTATATATAAATATAAGTGAAGTAGGGATGTCAGTGAGAATTGCTCATTTGCTCCAATATTATCCATCCATCACAATATGACCTTTAGGAATAGATTCAAAAGGGAAAGCAAAAGGTTGTGTACCAAATTAATGAGGATACCAATTTTAATCAACCAGAGCCATCATTTAACCACTTAAATATGCATATGGAGTGTGTGGTATGTGATGTCATATATACGATATAGTTTGAGCAAAAAACATATTCTACACCACTCCAAATGGTTTAATAGAACATTGAAATGGATGATGCACCTAAACTAGCCACGATCACGAATTAATGGTCTGATGTTGAGATAACCAAGGCCTTTGAAATTTTACATGAGTACCAAGACATTTTCCCATACAACTACATGGAAAGGAAAGGAGTGCATCCATCATTTGGGAAAATACACATCAAGTTGGTTAAAGGCACTTGACTGGTGAGGAAACAGACGTATCGGATGAACCCAAATTTGTGTGCTTAGGCTAAAGAGGAAATTGATAGGATGTTGTGTGCTAGAGTTATTACTCCCATTAATGAATTTGAATGGGTTAGTCCCATGGTGATTATCATCATTATAGTTGATCACATTCATATTTATGTGGAATAAATGATACTCAATGTGGTATGTGTAATGGACCCTTTTCTAATGCCTTTCATTGAGGAAATTTTAAAACTTGTTGCTAGGTGCAAGATCTACACATTCACTAATGGATTTTATAGCTATCACCAAGTCCAAACTATTGAAGAAGATAAGGCAAAAATCACCTTTACAACTAAATAGGATTGTTTTACATATAATGTTATGCTTTTTGGCCTCAAAAATGCATTAGCCGTGTTCTCTCACATTGTGGTGAAAGCTTTCAAGTATTTCATCCACAAATTCCTTTAGGTGTACTTAGATGATTGAAATGTGTATGGTTTAATGTGCGACTAGTGTGATAATTTGTGCCTCATGCTCAAACATTATTGATAGATTTAAATTTTCTTAAATTTGAAGAATTACATCTTTACCACCTTATTTAGGATCCTATTGGGACATATTATTTATCAAGATGGCCTATTGGTGGATTTGACTAAAATTGTGGTCATTGTCCAACTCCTAGTGCTAACCACTTAGAACAAGGTTTACACCTTCTTAGGTCACATAAGGTATTATAGGAAGTTCACTTGAGGTTATGCTAACATAGTTGCCCTGATGGAAGAACCATTCAAGCACAAGGGCTTATTCTTAAGGATGGCTCAACATCAACAAGTGTTTGATATCCTAAAATAGAAATTGGTAACTACACCCATTTTCTAGTTCCCAAACTAGGGCCAACCATTTCATTTACTTATTGATGATTTAGGCATGGCAATAAGTAATACCTTGACACAACCCAATGATGGAAACCTTGATCATCTTATTTATTTTTTAAGCTAAAATATCACACTAGCAAAATGGAACTACCTCACAACTGATCATGAGGCCTTATCTATGGTTTATGTGCTTCAAAAGTTTTGCCAATACTTGTTGGCAACCCCATTTATCTTTTATACAGATCATGAATCACTCAAGTATTTATAAATAATCTAGTATTGCACGAGTGCATCTATCAATGGATTTCCTCTTCCAAGAGTTTCAGTTCTCTATGGTTGTTAAACCAAGCAAAGTTAATTTGAACCCTACCATCTCTCACATGTTCAATCTAGTGAACCATCATGTACCATAAAGGAGGAATTATATGATGTAAAACTTTTCCAATTTATGTGCATGCCTAAATAATTAGAGGAAATCATAGCTTTATTAAAATATGGTCCACACCAAACAACCTTACCACCCAAGAGAAAAAACAACTAGCTATGTGCACTGCCCCTTTCCAGCGTATTGGTAGAGACCTATATAAACTTGGCCAGGATGAAGTACTATGAGGATGTGTAATGCAACACAAGCACAATAAAGTCTTTCAATAATTCTAGGAGGGCATCATGGAGGACATTATACTGGTGACAAAACAACATGAAATATTTTACTAGCAAGATTGTGGTGGCCCACATTATTCAAAGATGCCAAGGTTTATACACACTAATTTGATATCTACTAGTACATAGGTTAACCAAACTGAAGGGATACTATGTTTGTTCATCCAATACTTGCTCATGAACCATTTAAGAAAGGGGAAATTAATTATATTGGGTTTATTAAACCAACTATTTGATGGACTGGTATGTGATACATCTTTATTACCACAGACTATCTCACACACTGGGATGAAGTAGTGCCCACACGTGATTTATTGTTATGACCACCACTAGATTTTTATCAAAACATAACATCACAAGGTATGGATGCCCTTTAAATTTGATAAGTGATCATGGCACTCACTTAATGAGATAATGCACATCCTCTTGGTTGAATTCATGATTGTAAACCATAATACCACTCCATACCACCCTCAAACTAATGGCACAACTGTAGCCTTCAATAAGATTCTAGGTAACACACTGACCAATATTTGTAACATTAGTCGAATTGATTGGGATGATCAAGTTTTCATAGTCTTATGGGGATATCAAACCAAAAACAAAAGGTTGAACAAGAGTACTCCTTTTAATCTTGTCTTTAGTGTTAAAGTAGATTTACCAATATAGTTCCTTGTGCCCTCTTTATGTATTGCATGTGTAGGTAGATTAGATGATGAGGAGTCCCTAAAATAATGTTTAGAAACTCTACTTCAATTGGATGAAACATGCTTCCTACGACATTATAGCCAAGGAGTTGAAAAGTAAAAATAGAACGCTTAGCATGATCGTCATATCAAAACCAAGGTTTTTCATCCTAGTATGCATGTCCTCATCTATGATTCAAAGTTTGCATCCCATTCAAGTAAACTACAAATCCATTGGGATGGTCCATTTATTTCTCATGCTATCCATCTGGTAGGTGCTTGTAAATTTAAATGATTAGATGTCTAAATTCCTAATAGGCCATTTTAATGGTAGGTGGCTCTGGCCGTACCATTCTATGTAATTCTTCACTTAAGAAAATAGGGCATATGCCACTAGGTTAGTCTAGTAATTTGTTTCACTCTCAAATAAATGTTGTATTACTTGCACATATTTTTTAAAATTAGTTTGATACTCTTTTGGTATTTCATACTCTCTTTTTCTTTCTTGGCATGAATTGGATTATGATATGACGTGGAGGACCATGCACAAGTTTTAATGTGAGCTGGGTTTTAAGGATGGATAAGCCACTTAAGTTATAGAGCACGTAAGAGGAAACACATATAGGAAGCATGTAAGAGGAGTGTGAATGAGGAGGTATGTAAAGGAATTACAAAAAAATAAACATGTAGAGGAGGTGCATTAAGGAAATGATGGAAAAATCACATAGGATTGTAGAGTTTAGAAGGCAATGAGGCACACAAGAGGTGGTTTGTGACCAAGGTAAGTGGAATGAAGACAGTAAAAGAAATGTCATTATAATATGGTTTAAAATGGAAAAGGAAACTCCCACCAAGAAAATGGGAAATTTGAATTATTACAATTGGCATGCACTTCAGGAAAGATGCAATAACTTGTAAAGGATGGGACTTGCAATTATTAATGATGGAGTGGTATAAATGGCAAGCATGCCAAATGGACACCAAGGCATGTTGTTGGAATCATTAAATGAGTGAAGTGATGGATGGTGGCATGGAGGAGTTAATGTAAAAATTTAGGGTAGATTATAAAAGATCATGAGGCTTCTCATTTTCATTTTTTATGATTGAAAACTTGAAAATTTTAGAGCTTAAACAAGCAACAAGAGAGAGACACTACACAGGGTTTCAGGGACAAAACAAAAAATAGAGATTGGGGTAAAGAGTATTTGATGAATAAAGTGATAAATCAACAATAAGAGTGGGTGTGAGGAAGATGCAGGTAGCAAGCTTCAAATCTACCATTGGAGGAGGTTAAAGCAGGAAGCTGAAGCATTTCGAGTCTAGAAATAAAAGAATTAAAATGTATTCATTCGTGACAGTCGATTGGCCACACAATAACCTTTAGGGAACCTGATCAATGATGTGGTCAAATATAGTATCTAACAAGAGTAGAGATCCATTACCAGCCATTCTTAAAGTGTAAAAATATGAGGGTGCAGAAGAAGGAAGTCCCATTTATATCCAAGAAGAAAGATCTAGTGAGCATGATGTGTAAAGCACACACTCCACAAAGATAGAGGAAGGGAGTTCTATTGGAAAGGCACTAGAAATGATGCACATAGGAAAGAAGGATATTACCACACCACTTCCCTCTCCCATTTTTATTATATAAATGTAGGACCCAAAAATAGTTATGTGCACAGATGATTAGGATCCGAAGGTATCCACTTGTCAAGTCCTCGATTACAATCATCAACAACCTAAGAATGAAATCAACTTGCAGCGAGACTATCAAGTGGAGTGATAGAATATCCATAATGAGATCAAATATGATCTTGTAATATAAAACATATTGGAGGATGCAGGGGTGCTCCAACTCTTCCAACTACCTTATTTTGGAAAATCACAAGAGGTGGTTTAGTTTCTAATTTCACGCATTCATGAAGATTATCTCTATTTTATTGGGCATAGGATGAGGATTACCCCTAAATAGATTAGTAAAGTAATTAGGTTACTTTATTATAGATATCATGTTGGTGTGAATATTTAAGATTAGGAGGAAATTTATAAAACAAAGGTGGCATTGTAATATTAAAATAAAGGCCACACCATGTACATAATGACCCCGACAAATCCTACAATTTGAGTGGTTGCACAATTGGCCATGACCAAGATGGGAGGCATGGATTGGTAGAAGGAGGTGGTTATGGCCCACCTCTATGTCACTATCCAAATGGATAATTTATAAAATTACAATTTTTCCTTATACTTTACCAATAAAATTATGCAAGATGCTAAAAAGGTGCTTCACCTACCTAACTATAAGTTACCTTATGGCATAATTTTGTTGCTACTAGTTTTTGATGAAATTGGCATCCTAGATTATTTTGGGAAGAAGCTAAAGTGGGTGTACCCACCAAAGCATAAGTCCTCGATCGAATGATTAAAATAATTCAGCTACCCTGACACCATCTCACCCTCCTACAAAGCAAAGATGAAGGGTTGGTTTGAAGGCATGAGGGAGGTATTTGGGAATGAATGGTGTGTACCCAAAGAATTACCTACATAGATCAGAACCTATGCTACATTTTTTATGAAGCAAAATTACTCCCTCATGTGA
Source organism: Torreya grandis (assembly GCA_037957365.1). Classification (NCBI taxonomy): domain Eukaryota; kingdom Viridiplantae; phylum Streptophyta; class Pinopsida; order Cupressales; family Taxaceae; genus Torreya; species Torreya grandis. The sequence goes on from JARHVA010001043.1 coordinate 770,933, forward strand.
ATTTAGATTGTAGGCACTAACAACTTGTCATCATGGCTCAAGCTATCATACACATTCACTACTAAATATTTCATGGACTCCATAAATCACACTGTGGATGTGTGCCCCATAAATATTGTTGTGGATAAGATTGACATTGAGATCCACACTCTTCACAATCTTTATGTGTATCTATAAAGGTACACATATGTGAAGTGGCATGAGACTAACAAGATTGATATAAACCTTTATAAGATATTCATGAAAGGTTATATTTGGGTGATTTTCTATATGTTTAGGCCCCAAAAGAAAACATTGGTGACCAGGGAATGAAAAAAGGAACCACTACCCTCCCAACCATGAACATGCATAGAATATATGGCATGAATGAAAGATAAGAGGCTAATATTAGAGGCCCCCATCTCAAATAGGGCATAGGAGGAATAACCTAATGCCAAACCTAAATGACCAAGGTGAACCCCATCGAAAAAAAAGTAACAGAGCCACCTAAAAAACAAAAATATGTTGCTTCAATACCAACTACCCAGGTAGAGCTCAAGCAAGAAATACCCAAAATGGTGATTCTAGATAGATGTGAGGCATCTCTAGATGCACAACCTATAAAGGAACCCACTCTCAAATCTAAAAAATAATATCCTACTAGACCTAGCAAGAAATAGCTTGTTGATGAGCTGTAAATAGACATGGAGAGTCCCAAACCTGAAGAAGCATAAAGAGGGGAAGGCCCTAATGAAGAGGACCTTGATGCTAGTGATAGTGACTGGGAAAAGAGTCTTGAGATTATATACTTGAAGTGCAACCTTAAAAAGAGAAAAGAACCTATGCAGGAGTAACATCAATAATAATAGCCAAATCAGGAACCTCTCATTCATGTCATATTGTGACATGACACATTGGACATGTAATTATATTTGTGGATTTACTTTTCCCAACATGATTCCATAGGAAAAACTTGGTGCAAGATGTATTTTTCCATGGAGGTGTATTATGATGAAGAACATTTTGAGATTTCAAGAACCAACACAAAAGTAATCCCATAAGTGGTAGGTGTCCCAAACATGCTTAAGGTAACTTCCATGATTTATTTTCCATTTCAAATAGGTGCAACCCTTATAAATTTTCCCTTAGAGTTTTTTAAGAAAAACATTCTCAATAGCCATGATGTGGGATAAATTCATAGTAAACATCGATAGGTCATCTAGATATATAGAGAAGAACATGAGATGAGGTGTAAGCTTGAAGAGGAAATTGAAGAACTCAAGTGCCAATTGGATACAACTTAGGACTCTAGACCTTTGTCAAATAATTTTGATAAGTAAACCAACACTCATAAATGAAGTTCCCATTATTGATGAGGTAATAAATAAGTTATATATGCTGGTGGACCTTTTATTAAAGAAGTGTAAAAACATGGTGGATTCTAAACAAAAGAAATTGTGGGTTACCACCTAGTTCATTAAGGCTATGGACATCTATCATGAATTTATAAATAAATTGAGTTCCACCATTCCCATCATCAATGGGGTTTTTGTCAACTTGGCACAATCGAATGATAATTTGGAAGCATGATTTTTGCTTGAGGAACAATAATACCAATAATTATTTGAGAACACTATAGACACCAAGGACAGGGATTCAACATGTACAAGTATTCTAGGACGTCAAAGAACAAGAAACACAAATAAGCATCCATCAACAATAGTTGAATGTTAGTTTCTCAATGCTTCATGGATAAGTTTTGGTGGAGGTTGGGGCACTCAAGGATGCTCACAAAGTTATAACTATTGAGATTGAGACTTTGACAACTAAAGTAGATACTTATTTGGAGCAGCCCGATTAGATGGAGAAATTGAAGGATGAAGTGGAAGTTATTACTTATAATCTTTAGGTATCCCTCAAATAATGGGAGGAGCTCAAGAGTAAAGTACAAGAGGTATACCTCATATTTTTGGTAATTGAGGAAACTATAGCATAGTCTAAGATGGAATATCAACTTAATCAAGGGTAAATATTAGACCTAAATTTTGTAATATATTCTAAGTATTTTTAATCCATAAGCATGGAGATGTAAGTGCATGAGATGAGCATGGAATACCATAGTGTGATATGAGCGTGAAATACCATGACATGGGAGAGAATAGATAAAAAGAGGAAAACATGAGGGAACAGTGCAAAATTATTTGGTGTAGATGAGTGTTATGAAAGACAATGAAATGGAGAATGAGGAGCACAAAACATAAGACTTAGAGAAGCACAAGAATAGGACAAGGGTGCATGAAGAATAAGTGGTGACAAATCAGTTCATGTAATCATTGAAGACTAATGGGAGCACAAATCTAGCATTGGCTTGTGGAAAAGGAGGAAAATGAATGCTCATATCTAGCATAAAGAGTATATAGGGGTTGTTGGGTCCAGTTCAAAAGGAATGTACTTGTAATGACTTGCCATAACTTATTTATTTAAAATATTTGTTGGATTTTCATCTTTAGTGTATTAATGTTTTAACCTAAAAAAGGGTTCTCTCATGTATAAATATCCCTTTGGTTGTGTTTATAAGGGGTTATTATTGTTGTTCGTTAGATAGAGATCTGCAAAGCATGTACTGACTAAAGTACCTTTGTAACCTCATAAGATTGATCAATGGAACTAATATTATGTGAATCATGGTTTGTTGAGTCTATTTGGTGTTAATTTTTTTTTATGATAATAGAGTACTTATATTGTGTGAATGTGTTAAATGGTTAACTCTAAGAATGATGGTTTTAATAATAATGATTAACTGTGTTAACTTGAGTGCCTAAAATTTGTTCATCCACCATCACATGATAGGACCAATGGGAATTGTTCTAGGCAACATGCCTTAGGTGAATGCATGGGGTCACTTGCATGATATGTTAACAAGGTAGCACATTGGCTTCTCCCTTTCTCTAGGTGAGTGACTTGTACTTAGTCATGTAGAACTAAGGATAGAAAGGAACCCAATAGCCTCTCAACAATATCTTGCTCTTGTTGGGTCCTCCAAAGCACAAAATATTCAAGTTGTCATTTCTTCAAGTAATTTATCCTTCCCTTGGGTCCATTAGATGATAATAAAATGGAAAAAAAGTGGTGTGAAGGTTGTTATTTTTAATTTTGATGTAGTAGCCAATCTCTTGCAAAGTGCACCACATTAAAAGCCAAAAACAAATTCAAGATTTATATCTGATCCTTTGGGTGCATAATTTGTTGAAATTTCAAAACCTATAATTGATAAAAATGAAGAAAATATGACCCTTTCAAACTACAACTTAAGTAGAACACACATTTCAAAATTTACACATGAAGTGGATATTCATGATTTTCAAGCATCTACAACAAAATTGGTAGAAAGAATAAAATTGGGGAAACATACTTAATAAGAGCTTAAGGATTAGGTATGGGAACTTTGGCATGTTTTAAAAAAATTTTGAGTCAAGATATTTTTCCAATGGATTCTCTTCAAAAATTTGTTCTCATTGAGTACATTGGCAATAAAGTTGTTTCCAACATTCGTAAATATAAAAATATTGAAAGATGGAATGGAATTGCTTTAGCTAGAGCACTACAAGAGGTGGTTATTTATACATCAATAAGTGAGATTAAATCTCTTAATCTATAGGTGATTAAGCCTCATAATGTAACTAATCACACATAGGAAAGACCACATCTAACTAACCTATGTTACATGTCAATCAAAGGTTTAACTACACCAAGTGACATTTACTACATATAGGCTAGGATAAATTAATTATTCTAACATTATCCCCCTTGATTGATCATATCTTGAATAAAAGAAGAGATAATTTCTAAATGCCTCAAACTTATCACGTGCAAGTGACTTCATGAAGATATTTGCACACTGATCTTGAGTGGAGCAATACTAGAGCTGTATGTTATGTTATTGAACGTGTTTACATATGAAATGAATCCGAACCTCTATGTGCTTGGTTGTCTCATGAAACACTAGATTGCAAACAAGATGTAGAATGCCTTAATTATCACAATACAGAACTGTAAGCTAAGTTTGTGGAACTCCACGTCCTAAAATAATGTAATGTATCCATATCACTTCATAGATATCTCCTGTTATAGTGAGATATTCTACCTTTGTGGAAGATATAGAAACACAATTCTACTTCTTACTTCTTGATGAAATTGGACTAGATCCTAAAAAGAACATAAATTCAAAAGTGGATTTCATGTCATCAATAAAAGTTTCATGATCTACATCTGTGTATCCTATGAAGACGAACTTATCATTATTTTTGTACTCTAGGCCATACTCTATTATACTTCTAATGTATCTCAATACCCACCTTATTGATTTCTAATGTGTCACATTTGATTCCTATATTAATTTAGAAAGATAGCTGACATCATAGATAATATCTGTCCTAGTATATGTCAAGTAAATGAGACTCCAAATCAACTATTGATAGAGAGTTTCATTTACTTCTGGTGATGGATCTATATGATAAAATTGAAGTCTTGTTTCCATAGGTGTTATAATATGCTTGTAGTCCATCATCCTAAAATTATTGATCAATGTCTTGGTATACTTCATCTGTGAAACAAAAATTTGATGTTCATTCTTAATTGCATTGATCATCTTCACTGTGTTGTAAGTGATGACTACATCATCGACATAAACAATCACCATAACAAAGTCACCCCATATTTTTTGACGTATAGGTTAGGATCATATGGACTCTTCTTGAATCCATGTTTTACGAGATGCTCATCAATCTTGATGTACTAGATCAAGGAGCTTGTTTTAGCTCATAGAGAGACTTGATAAGCCTACACACCTTCTGTTCTTGATCAGGTACCACAAATCTTTTAGGTTGAGTCATTGAGATTTCTTCTTACAAATATCCATCAAGAAAGGCACTTTTTATGTACATTTGATTGATATTCGATCTAAACTATGCATCCATAGCAAAAACCATTCTAATAGTCTTTATCTTAGCTGTGGGAGTAAAAGTTTCCTCATAGTCAATGCCTTCTTTCTAAGCATACCCTTTTGTAACAAGCCTTGCCTTGTACTTATTAATACTACCATTGACTTTGTACTTATTCTTAAAGACCCATTTTCATCCTATAAGCTTCTTCCCTAGTGGAAGATCAACAAGCTGCCAAGTGTTATTCTCCATCAATGATTGATATTTTGCATCCATGGCATCTCTTCAAGGTTTTGACTGTAGGGATTCTTTTATTATTGAGAGCTTATAATTTTCTTGAAAATTACTCATAAGGGCCATATTAACCTCTTATCAAGCCATGCTTCGAGTCCTTGATCTTGAATTGGATGTATCTAGTACTCCATTAAAGTTAGCATCTTCTATAGGACGTATATACCACTTGGGCATACGTTGAGCTGTACGTGGTGGTACTAGAGGTCTTGTTTGACTATCTTCCCTTTCACCTTCACCATCACTATCTAAAATATTACAGGACTTTTTCTTGTATCATTTGCCTATGTATAAGGTGGATTGATTCCACTCTTTTCATCAAACACTAGATATTTTCTAATTAGTACCTTCTTTGTTTCTAGATCAAGGAGCCTATATGCCTTTGATTGTGCATTATATCCACAAATCTACATTCTTTTATTTTCTTATCTAACTTATTATTTTTCTTCTTAGGAACATGCATATATCCCTTACAACCAAAAACTTGAAGGTGAGTAACCTTTGGTTTATTCCTTGTCCAAGATTCATGTGGTGTGATTCCATCAAGAGCTTTAGTGGGTAACCTATTCAATAAGTAGACTATAGTGTGACAAGCTTCTGCCTAATATATATTAGGTAATTTTTCATCCTCAACCATGTTGCAAAACATTTTCACAATGAATCTATTATGCCATTCTACAACTCCATTCTATTGAGGTGAATATGGAGCTATCAATTACCGACTGATTCCATTCGCACTGAGATAGGTTGATAATTATTTACTGGTGTATTTCCCGCCCCCAAAATTTTAGTAGAATGTCTTGATTTTCCTACCATATTAATTTTCAACCATGGCATTGAATTATTTGAAGACTTGAAAAGATTTATCCTTAGTCTCCAATAAATATACCCATATTTTTCATGAGTAATCATCAACAAAAAGCTAAAATTATTTGTACCCTCTAATACTGGGATTAAAATATCTGCATAGATTAGTGTGTACAAAGTTCAACTTACCAAATTATTTATATTCAATCTTTCCAAAGGGAACTCTTTTTTTTTCTAGATAAGCAACGGGTACATATATCATAAAATTGCTTGAGTTTGGGAAGACAATGAACCATATCATGTTTGCTCAATTTAACCAAATAACAATAACTCAAGTGACCATATCTTTTGTGCCATAAATTGTCTAGTTCTGTATCTTGGACTACAAGGGATTGATGATCATTTTGAATAAAATCAATTTGAAACATTCTGCCAATTTTGGAAGCCTTGGCAATTACTTTGAAGTGCCTAGATTTGTCTTTGATGTGGTAAAACTTTTGACAATTTGCGTGATCAAATTCAACCATGAGGTTATGGTCAAGTAGTTGATTAATTGATAACATATTTTTTTAAGTCTTGGGACATAGAGAACATTTGAAATTTTTCAATTTTTATTTCCAAGTTGAAGTTAGATGTCACCACTACCTGTACTGTATATGAGGTATCATCTCCAAGTGATACATTTCCCTTTGAATCTATTTTGGTCAATATGAAAAACCATTATTTCCTCCTTGTCATGTGTCTAGTTACTTCTAAATCAACATACCAAATTACACTTAGATGATTGGTAGACTTATGTGTTTGAGTATCTAAACCATAAACCTCATTTGAAGAATCATATTCTTCAACAATATTTCCATGCTGTTTAGGCTTGGAATTTTTCTATTTCCACCTGTTTTGTTGTTACGGTTACTTCTTTTCTATTTGTGGTTAATTTTTAAAATAGGGATTATTGCTTGATGAGCCCTTTTGAAATGTGTTTTACTAATAATGGTTTAAGTCATGTCCTTATCTTTCATAAATTTGACATGTTCTAGAAGAATGTGATTTGTTCCCTTGTTGGTTTTTTTATTATTCTGCTTGGAAACTATTTTGTACCCTTCATGGGTTTCTTTTCCTTTTGATCTATTATGAGTGAATGATCTTCATCTTCTTCATCTCAATTATGCAAAATCTCCTCTTATAACAACAAATTTACCAACACTTCAAAGGTTCGATTTTGTCCTGTGACATTCAAAGTGGTCACAAAGATCTGATATACAGGGGGGAGTGTTCTAAGGACTATAGGAACCAAAGAATCATGTATCATCGGTTCTCGCAAAGGTTAAAGTGAAGCCCACAAAGTTACAATTATTATAAGGAATGCCTCTACTTTTTCATTTGATTTAAACTTGAGAGTGTGCAATTAGATCTAAGGATGCAAGATTTGATTTTGATTCTTTACTTCATATACTATTTTGAGCTTATCCCAAGCATCTTTTGTAGTTTTAGTACTTTAGATATGAGGTTATAACTCATCCAAAACTCCAAACATGATTATTAACTTAGCCTTATTATTAGCTTTGTCATATTTCTACTATTGATCAACATTTATTGCATGTCTGACCCATGTGCCTTCTACCACTAACCAAATATCTTCGAACTCTAGATGTGTTTGTACTTTTGTTTTTCAAGAAGTGTAGTTATCACTATGAAGCAGTTGTGTGTCAAAGAGGACAAAATGAGGTCTAAAACTAGACATCACAAAATGCAAGTTATGTATGACAACAAAGTACAAGTGTGTTTTAAGTGTGAAATAAAAATGTGCAAAAATGAAATGTGTGTTTGAATTGCAAAATGTAATTTATAAAAAATGCAAAAATGCATACACAAAGAGATCAACTCGTACACCAACACACAAAAGGACGTCAGACTCCATAAAAAATGTGTTCAAAAAAGCAATGGAAAATCAAAGAAATTGGACATCAATTTTAACTAAAAATGCATCTGAGGAGTTTATGACTTGATGTTCCCATTACAAAATGATTTAAGTTAAGGTTAGACAAGATATCCCACCTTGATGGTATTTATAATTGTGGGATAAAAAATAACTTATTGGCTTGTACAGATACAAAGATTACGATTCTTTGTGAGTTAAGCAATTGCACCAATGGATTGACAACATGTGCCAATCAAAATTGCATCCTCCTAGGTATGAGAGAAACAAGTTTTTTGGGTTTTCCATGTTGTCTAAGAATATTATTATAATTTATAAAATAATAGAAAAATAAACGCATTAAATGTCCCCTCCTAAGATAATGTGTTCACCACTTTTGAAAAAACAACCCTTTTATTAAAAAAAATCCACTTGGATTTAATAAACCCCCCCCATAATTCAATTATTATAATGTTGTTTTTATATAAACAATAATAATTAAAATAGCCCTAAAAAAAGGTACCATGACCTAATTTTTCTTTATCCATGTGAATCAATGTGTGGTTGCCAAGAAAGAATAATGGTTATCTTGGCATCGATATGAGACTGCAAAGGATCTATATAGGATTGCAGGTAAATATATACTCTGTCTAGGCTCTTGGCATGGTCTTAATGGGAAATATCAGGCCGTGGATGGGTTATTGGAGGTTGGATAGCTTGTATGCTTTGATTTATAGACTGTAAGTCAAATCAAATGTGTAAGAGGATGTGGAGTAGGGTGTAAGGCTTATAGAGGTTGTGGGTTGCTATTGGAGTCACTAGTCACTCAATGTTGTCTGTGTAAGTCTTTTGGAATAAATGCAAACTCAAGAGACTTTTCAGATCTTGATTCTCACCACAAAGTATTTGTTACACTATGTGAAAGCTTGAAGGAGGTTAGTTATATATCTTTCAGGATCAATCAATCTATGATATCTCCTTTGGGTGCCTTAGAAAGTTGATCTGATGGCTGCAATTGAGTATGAATGGTGATGAAGGTTGTTCTACACTATGGGTGACTCAATGGTCATATCTGGCTATTATAACTCCTTTGATGGGCCATGTATCTATAATGGGAGGAAGGCATGCACCTGCAT